>MU281337.1:520356-809771 GCA_022385595.1 Xylaria palmicola | reverse complement strand
AAATTATATAAAGTATTTTAATAAATAAATTATATAATATAATTAATAAATTTAATAATATTATTACTTTTTATACTATATTTTAAAAAATTATAATATTACTTTTTTTATTATTAATTTTCATTATAATATATATAAATTTAAAATTATTATATAATTATTTAGTTAAATTAAAAATAATATAAAAAAAGTAATTAATAATTAATATTATATTACTTTATAAGTTATATAAAAAAAAAAGGTTTTAAAAATATAATAAATTAATAATAAAAATAATTTAGTAAATATATTTATAAAATATATTTTAAATATTATATTAAAAATATTAGTTTTAATAAACTAACTTATAATATAAATTAAAACATTTATTAAATAATAAAACATTATTATATAAAAGTAACTTTATTAATATATTAAATAAATAAAATCTTATTATTATTTATTTTCTTTAAATTTATTATATAAAATTTCTTTAAATATTATATAAAAAAAAACAATTAAAAAAAAAAAAAAAAAAAAGATTTTTATTTATACTTTAAAAAGCGTACAAAAAAAACTATATTTAAAAGCTTAATATATAATACTTTTACTTTTTTCCTTTTTTAATTACGAACTAAATAATAAGCGTTATAGAAACACTAAATATATACAACGTAAGTACTGCTTTAAAAGTTAAAAACTCGGCAATATACTTTAAAAAACAAACTATTATAAACCGCGTAACTATTATATAAGCTATTTTAGTAAAAATAATTAACTAAATAGCTGTAGCTTTAAATTAAAATAACTTAAAAATAGCTTTTTTAATAAATAAGCTTAGTTTAAATATTAATAAAATTATTAAAAGCTAAAACTTTAAAAAAAAATATTATATAAAAATGTAATAATAATAATTCTTTTTTTTTACTAACGTATTAAATTAAATAAGCTACTACGCAAAAAAAAAAGAAATAAAAAAATATATATATTTATATAAAAAAATTATATAAAAGTTTAATAAGTTAAATATACGGTAAAAAAACGGTAAACTTTTGTATAATTATTGTTATTTAGTTTAATAAACTTTTTAAACTAAAAAACGCTTTTAAAAAGCAAAAGTACAAAATACAAATGTATAAAAATATTAAAAAAAAAAAAAAATATAGTAGTAGTAATAAAAGTAATATTATTATTATTATTATTATTATTATTATAGCTACTATTACTATTACTACTATTATTAGTAATAGTAATAATAAAATTGTTTTATAGTACAAAAAAAAAAGAAAAAAAAAGTAAAAAAAAAAAAGTAAATTACGTATAATAAAAAAAAAAAATATAATTACGTATAATAAGTATAATATATATTTTCCTTTTTTTTAAATATTATAGTAAATATAATATATACTTTTTTACTATATATAAAAGCTTTATATATAAAAAAGTACATAAATTATTTTTATATTTAAAATTTTAATTATTAAAATAATTTTCTTTAAAATATAAGTAATAATATAATAAATAAACTACTATATATACTTTAAATAAGAATATTTTTGTAAATAATATTTTAAATAACTTATTAAAAAATAACTAAATAAAAAGCTACTTATTTAAACTTGCGTACAATTATATTTTTTTATTTTAGTTTATAAATAAATAATATATAAAAAAAATATTATAATTAAAAAAAAAAAAGCTAGTATTAATACATTAGTATTAATTATATATAATATATAATACTTTTTTGTATAATAGTTTAACTAAGTTTATAACTTAACTAAGTAAGTAATATATAATAACAAAATTCCTTTTTTAAAAAAAAGAACTTTATATATATAAGTTTTTTTTTTATATTTAAAAAATAAATAAATAGTAATATTAATAGTATTTTTATTTTAACGTTGCATTTAATATTAAACATACGAACTTGCTTTGTATATTGCCGAACTAACAATAATAAATATATTTACTTTTAATAAAAAATTTTATTATTATTTACTTAATATTATATAAACAATATTATAAATTTTTATAATACGTATAATAAATAATTTTAAGTTTTATTAAATAATTTGTAATATAAACTATATATTTACTTTTTTTAAAATGTATAACATTATTATAAATAAAAAAATATAAATTTAAAATTTATATATATAATAAATAAAAAACCTAATAAAATGTTTGTATTAACAAAATATTTGTATTATACGTTATATAAAAATGCAAAACAATAATTAATTAATTTGCTTAACTAATTAACTTATTTAATATATTAAATATAATATAAAAATATTTAATAAAAACAATTTTAATTAGTTTAAATTATTTTTTTTGGGTTTT
The DNA here is from genome assembly GCA_022385595.1 of Xylaria palmicola. Taxonomy (NCBI): domain Eukaryota; kingdom Fungi; phylum Ascomycota; class Sordariomycetes; order Xylariales; family Xylariaceae; genus Xylaria; species Xylaria palmicola. The sequence goes on along the minus strand of MU281337.1, from coordinate 807,446 downwards.
AATTTATATATATTAATTTTATATATAAAAATAAAAAAAGTGAATTATTTACTTGTATAAACCGTTTGCCCGTATAATATATTACTTTGTTTATTAGTTTTTTTATTAATAAATTATTTAATAACTCGAATTATATTATTAAATATATTAAAAACAATTTAAAAACTATTTTATTATATTTAAAATTAATCTCGTATTTATAATTACTTTTAAAATAAGCGTTTTATTTGAAATTATTATTAGTTTTTAAATATTATATAATATTTATACGTATAAAAATAAGTTTTAAAGTTATAAATAGTATTGCAATTAAATTTACAAATAAAAGAAAAAAAAGTTATTTTAATAATACAAAGAAATTTCTTCAAATTGTAAGTTATAAAACGCACAAGTCATTATAATTATTCATTATAATAAGTTATAAACCGTATAAATAAACCACATTTTAATTTATAAACTATAAACTTGTAATTTTAAATCGTATAATTATACGCTATTAAAATTTATATAATTACATTTTTAAATTAAACGTAGTTTATTTACGTATTACACGCAAATTATTATTAATTTTATAAAAATATTATTATAATATATTTATTTTAAAAAAAAATTTATAAAAGTAAAATTTTTTTTTTAAATATAATATATAAATTTATTAAATAAAAATAAAAACTTTTAATATAAATAATTTTAATTAATTTTTAAAAAAATTTATATAAAAATTATAAAAAAAATATATTATTAATTTATAAATAATATTATAATATTTATAGTAATATTTTTTAACAAAAAAATAAATATAAAAAGTTTTTATTAATTTAATTTAAATTTCTTTTAGTTTTTTTTTAAATAATAAAATTAATTTTAATTTTATTAAATTATTTTTTTTTTTTTTTTTTTAAAAATTTATTATTATATTAAGTTTAACGTCACTTATAAATTAGTAATACACTTAAATTAGTAATACACTTTTTAATATTTTTGCACTTTTTATATTTATTTATATATTTTTTAATAACTATAATATAACTTATAAATTTAATATTACTAGTTTATAACTAGTTATTTAAACTAAATACTAAAACTTGCATTTTTTTTTTATAAGTTTTTTAAAGTTTATAATATTTTTACTAGTACTTTAGTTTAATATTTTAATAGTATATAACTATAATGCATTATAAACTAATAATATTAAAATTTTATAATATTTAAAAAGGATATAATTACTTAATGTATAATTAAATTAGATTTATAAGTATTTTTGTTTTAGCTTTAATATATTAAAAAAATAGCTAATATTCTCCGATATATATATAATGCATTGTTTATTAGTAAAAATTAAGCGTTAAACTTTATATAGCGATAATTAAACTTTTAAACATATTTAAATTATTGAATTAATTATTAACAAGCTTTTAACAAAAGTTCTTTAAGTTATTACATATAATTTAAACTTATAACCAATATAATTTCAAAATATAGTATTATAATTAAAAATATATATAATTTTAATAAAACTAGGTTTTTAATAAGTATAATTATATTAAAAATAATTATTATAAGTATTAAAAAATATAAAAAACTTAAGTAAACTTAGTAAAAAAGCTAAAAATAAGTTATAGTAATTTAAACTATTAATTTTTAAAGTTAAATAGTACTACTATATATTATTTTTATAAAAAAAGTTTATTTTATATTTTAATATTATAATATTACTTTATTAAGCAATTAAAAAGTTAATTTATTTTTAAATAGTTAAATAATAAATAAAATAAGTATTAAATAAGTAAAATATTTTAATTATTATACTAAAAGCTATATATAAAATATAAAACATTTTTTAATTTTTAATAGTTATAAAAGCTATTATTTTATAAAATTTAAAGAATATTATAAAAACTATAATATTATTTCTTTTTATATATTTTCTTATTTATTTTATAAGTTTTAGCTTTTAAATTTAATACTTTTTAGTATATTTAAATATATTTATTTATTATATATTAAAGATTTAATATAGTAGTACTAAATTTATATTATAAAAAAGGATTTTTTTACTAGGTTTTTAAAAGTATTTATAGCTTTTTTTATAAAATAAAATATTTAATTAGAATTTAAAACTACTAAACTTATTTTTTTAAATAGTAATAAGGTTATTTTAGCTTTAAATATTATAAAAGTTAAAAAAATACTTTTTATTAACTTAGAATTGCTTTTTTTAATATAGATTTTAAAAACATTTATACTTATATTTAAAATTAAATAGTAATTAAATTTTATTAAAACTAAAGTTTAAAATTATTTATTAAGCTTTTTAATAAAGATTTTAAATTTTATTAATTTAATTATAAAAGCTATATAAAAGTTAATATATAAAAACGTTTTTTTATACTAAAAAAATAAAAAGCTTTGTAAAACTAACTATATATTAAATAAATATTATAAAATAAAAAATAAATAAATATAATATAAAAAACTTTTTATTATAAATAAAGCTTAAGTTTTATAGGAATTTAAAAATAATAAAGTAGTTAAATTAGCTAATAAAAATAAAACAAGTTATTTAGTAAAAAAAGCGTAAATATATTTAAAGTAGTATAATATTTATAGTAAATCTAAATATAATATATAAATTTATTAAGTAAAAGTAAAAACTTTTAATAAAAATAATTCCAATTAATTTAATTAATTTTTTTGCATTATAGTTGATTTATTTAAGTTTACGCATAAAAAGTGCAAAAAAATGCATTATTAATTTAAATGCATTACTAACTTGTAAATAACGTTATATTTATAAAAATTTTTTTAAAAATAATTTATATAATAAAAACCAGTTTTAAAATTATAAATAACATTATATTTAAATTTACTTAAAAAAAAGCTATTTTAAATATATAAAAGGATTTTTTTAAGTTGTAAATTATAAGGCGCACTAGTTATACAACTATTATAACATTACTCGCCACGCTTTACAATAACACAGTTTACGGCTTCCGCTTTGACTTAATTGTGGGCATCTATGTCAAGAGTGTGGCAAAGAGCGGATAGAGAGCGCGCATGGATCCCGCTCCCGGTTTCGACCACAGGATCCAAGGCCCAGTAGATGTTACTCGCGGCCATGATAGCGGTCTCAACCCCTCCCGATTGCACCACGCGGGATGCTATATAAAGTGTCACTAAGCTACTGGAGCAAGCTGTGTCGATGGTAATACTGGTCCTTTGATGTTGAGGAAGTAGTTGATTCCATTCGCCATGACGGCGCGAGAAACACCTAAGGCATTGTTCGGGTGGCCGGTCCTCAGGATCTTAGTTATGCATGTCGCTATAGTCCGAGCACAAAGAGCCGACGAAACACGCGAAAGGCTTCCCATTCAGCTGCTCGAGCAGCGGGCCGGTGTTCTGAAGGCCCTCGTAGACGACCTCGAGCATTTGCCGGTGGTTCGGATCCATTGCAATGGTCTTAAGGCTGGAAATGTGGAAGAAAGAGGCATCAAAGTCCGCGGGGTCCACGTCATCAAGAAACATACCGCCCAATGGCCGTTCCAGTGGCCATTTATGTTAAACCTTGTCTTAGGCACCTGGTTAGAGGCGGCTTTGCCTTGTGCCAGGATGTCCCACAGCTTATGGGGCGAGTTACTGCCTCCTGGTAGCCGGCATACAAAGCCTATGACGGCGGTCAGTTCTCGCGTGCATTCCTCTTCCGCCATAAATTAGTTATAGAAACGGGCAAATATATAGGCGTTGGATGAGGTGTGGGCTGTTGTCTGTATTCGAAAGCTATCGGGTTCGTCCCACCCCCCTTTATAACCTTCGCTGCGATTGAGTGGCGGCGTAAGGCATTCGTCCAGCCCTCTGGCTTCACATCTGCCATGTTCCTGAGGCGTTGGCTATTACTCCGTTGATAACCTACTATGCGTATGCGAGTTGTTGCCACCCGATGTCGGTGGTTGTAGATCTGCTGCACTATACCGCCACGTTACCAAGGGAGGAAGACGCCGAGGACGATGATTTGACTGACCGCAGGTAGCCGGACGATTACACCGAGAGTAGTAGCATTTAGTTCCGACAGCCGAACACGAGAACCACAAATCTAGGCCCATTTGAGATGTCAATCCCACGTTGTTAATCTCTGTGTCATTTTTGATGAGTTGTTTCAAGTCGTTATGATAGGACTCTACTGTAATATAATGCACGGTAATCGCACAGATACTGCATGGTTATATTGAATTCCCACTGCAGCCACCGCATCATACCTTGCTACCAGAGGCTTTCACGGTCTGGAGTCAAACATGCGATTTTCAAAGCGGGGGTGGACTACCCGAGACAGCAAGTTGTCGACTTCAGCCATGAGTATAAATGCCAAATCTGTTGTGCTGAAGCTTCATCATCGGAGAGCGCTCTACCCCACGGAGTACTGGAACAAGCTGAACTAGCTAATCTCGCTTTGTCACGCTCGCCTACAATTCGACTCTTTTCTCCATAATGGGCTCTCCTGGTGCGCTCCCACCGTTTGATGACATCGAATGCACGACGATCGACGGTACCACGCTCAGGGGCTGGCTGTACTCTGTGAAGGGACCGGCCCCCGCGGTCATCATGTCGCACGGGGTATGTATTCTTTCGCAAGTTTAACCTACCCGCAGCCAGGCCTCCAAAAGATGGCGATGCTGATTAGGATAAAACTAGCTCAACTGTGTCAAGGAGATGAGACTACCAGCCCTTGCCAAGTATTTCCAGTCGATGGGATATAACGTGTTGCTATACGACATGAGGGGCCTTGGGGCCAGTGACGGACTGCCGCGAAACCAACTCGACCCCCTCCAGGCGGCTCAAGACATATCAGGTGAGGAATCGATAGTGAAAACCCCGAGGATCGAGACCAGGCTAGGTTAGGACCCTTTGCTGATCGATGCCACGCACGCACTGCCCAACAGATATCGTCACGCACATGTCGAACTTGCCGAGTGTCGATTCTCGCCGCATACTGCTCTGGGGCTTCTCCTTTGGAGGGATGGTTAGCGGGTGTGCTGCTGCCATTGATTCCCGCCTGGCAGCCGTAGCCATGGTTGCCCCGTTGCTTAGCTTTGTGCGGCCGGATAGGCGAAAAGCGGTTCTTGCACTGTGTGCTAAAGATCGCGAGTCTCAGTTACGGGGTGATGAGCCCTTGACCTTGCCCCCCTTCACGCCAATGGGTGACAACCCTGCCGGCCTTGGTGGCGCCGGTGGACCTGGCGGCCTGGCCTTGTATCACTCCTATCGCAGAGCAGTGGAACGGGGCTATGTAAACTTTGTCGATCGCATGACATTGCAGTCGTACATCAAGATGATGTTGTCCAGACCTAAAGAGCTGCTACAGACCATCGATGGGGTGCCTGTGATGCTAGTCATCCCCGAGCTCGATAACATATCACCGGCGGCAGAGCAGCTGGCGGTGTTTGAGACACTGCAAAGCCCCAAGCGTGTCTATCTGGCTCGTGGAGAGGAGCACTTGACTGTGCTAGCTGGGAAGGGGTCTGGGGAGATGCTGGCGGCAACTCATCAGTTCTTCCAGGACGCGCTTCATGGGAATGTATCAGATATCGCCGAGGCGAGGCTCTGATTTCTGAAGCCACAAAGGCAAAGAGGCCATGCCACGGGTGTGGTTGATAATCCATGTTCCATGAGTCCATAATATCTCTTAGTGGCACTGGTATACGAAATTTCGAATCAACTATAGCATCATGCGCCTTGTTTTATAAATGTGTGACTGCTTATGCCACTACCCCTCACCGTTCCAGTGACCATTTGAGCATAGGCTGGGTTAAGAGATTGATGACCGGTCAAGAACTCGCTATGGCTTCTGGCGACACCAGGCACATATGAGGCCATCAAACGCCAAACAATCGGCACAGTATGCGCTATCCCCACGCTTTACACCGAGAAGTGTCCATGGGCGCTGGCTATCAGCTATAGATAGCCACTTGCGTAATAGGCGGTGTGTTCTGTTGGCGCAATTGCCCAGTCATATCGAGAGACAGAGATTCAGATCACCATGCACTTATGGATCTATGAATCACCATCACCATACGGCTGTGCCTAGAGCGCACTCAAGATTCTGAGCTGAAACTTTGTTGAATGGCCGGCCATTATACCCAGGTTCTAACGGCTAGGCCTGAGCCAGCATCTTGTCTCCCGCTATCCAACCAGTCGTTGCCTATGCGATTTCTTTCACGATAGTGTTCTTAACGGACCCAATGCCGTCGATTTCCAACTTGACCACGTCACCAACTCGCAATTGGAATGAGGCATCTACCGTCAGTCAGCATTCATTACTATAGTTGGAGGAAATCTTTATGCACGAAGCGCCGTTTTGAACGAATGTCTAGGTGGTATAGGAGAATAGAATCCGATTGACCAGTGCAGAAATTTACATACTAGACAGAAAGCTGTTAGTCAGGGATAGGAGTGACCGAGGTTTGGAGGGAGGAGGGGGAGGAAGACCTACCGTTCAATACCAGCACCCAACGGAAATGTACCGCTGCCAAAGAACTCTCCCGGATACAAGTGAGTACTCCCGGAGACATGCGAGAGAGCCTAGTTGGCAGAAGTTTGTGAGCACGGAAATACGACACCAAGATCCGGGACGAAAGAGCAACTATTCGCTCAGGGAAATCACTCACCTGTCCTAGGGAGAACTGCCAATTATCCACCTTAGGTTCCGCCCTCACCACGCCGTTGACAACGATACGGCCAGAAAGCTGGTTGATTCGGGGCAGGATCTCATCCGCGGAGACGACGGTAGACGAAATGCTGTTCGCAAAAGCCTTACTATGCTGAGGACCAAAGCCGCTGTGAAGGGCAACGAGCAGCCACGACGAGTCAGCTCGAGTACGGCATCTTAGAACCTAGTCTAGCTCGGGCATACCTTGCCATTTCCTCCATCTGCACATTGCGGGCCGAGAAGTCGTTGAAGACGCAAAACCCAGCAATCGCGGCGGTGGCCTCGTCGGGCGACGCGTTGTAGAGGGGCTTGCCGAGCACGACCCCAAGTTCGAGCTCCACGTCGAGGTACTCGCAGTACTTGGGATATGCGATGTCGGCACCATCCGAGTAGAAGGCCAGGTGGTTCGACTGATAGAATATCGGCCGCTTGTACCAGAGGGAGTGCGGCTTGAAGGGGGGGAAATCGAGGCCAGTCGCAGCGGTGAACAGCACGCCCAGCCTGTTCGCTATGGGGCGATAGAGGCTCGTCATCCCCATGGCGGCGCCGTAGTAATGGCGCTCAAAGAGCATGAAGTCGCGATATGAGCGCGGCTGGAACGGCAGTGCGCGTTTGCGCGTGTCCGTCACGTCGGGAGGGTTCTCCTCGAGCACGCGACGAAGCATGCCAGAGGCGGCGCTGGCCTCTTCTGCGCTCTTGTCGTCGAGCTGAGCTACCTGGCCGTTGACTCTTTGAAATTTCATGATGAGTTGTAGTTGAAGCTGATGTCAAGCAGAAATTTGGATTTGTTAACCTAATGCGGAAACTGAGCTTACGGTCTCACAGATCTTAGGTAAGAAAACAAATTGACAAATGGAACGGGCTGGTTGTCGCTGTAAGTCAACTTCGTTGAATTACAACGCATCATGATCAAAAACGAAGGGGACAAGTAAGACGAGAGAGAAAAAAAGACAGAGAAAGAGAAAAAGAAATAGATAGAGAGAGAGAGAGAGAGAGAGAGAGAGAGAGAGAGAGAGAGAGAGAGAGAGAGAGAGAGAGAGAGAAGGATAGAAAAGGGGAAATGAAAAGAGAAGAGATCATGAGAACTTCTCTCTGGCAGCTGCCTATAGCCTTTGGTTTTGATATTAATCTCCCCTTCACACGGTTATATAACATAAACTCATAATTCGGATCACTGAACGGATTAAACTCATGACGAGCCAATTGAGAACATCCGAGCGTGACATTTCAAGATGGCATATAAATACCAAACCCCCACCCCCCCTCCGTTTTAAACGCAGCATTTCGAAATCTAGACGTGATAGAGAACCCCCGTGACCATAAGAAATCACAAAAATACGTAGAGCGCAGAGCGGACTCAAAAGGAAACAGAACAAGGCAAGTGAATACGTGAGCTGACCAAAGAGGGTTATCAGAGAGTCCACGAAATTTCGGAACCATTTGCCAGTACGCTTATGTGCGATTCCCGTAGGAGCCCGTCAATGTGAGCGCATGTAAGTTTTCGGCTGCGCTCTTGGAATGGCCCGTGGATCGCCTAGGTACTGTTTTTCCTCTACAACGTGTGGGCTGGATGATGGCTGCCTTTAATGTCGTTGGAAGACAGAAAACACATTTCGCTCGTACGGTGAGTACAAGCAGTACCTAAAGGTACTTTAGTATCTAGATAGCACTACCTAAGCGCCTCTTCCTGGCGCGGCAATGATGTAAGAGGCACTAAAAAGTACAGCACCAGTGACCCTGCGCACCATGGCATTAGCACAGGAGGGGCAACTTGATTGGCCACACATACAGCACATACAGTGGGCGGGCTGCCTACGGGTGTGCGAGGCTAAGGCCCGGGGTCACCTGAGATGCCGGGCCGAAGTCCTTTAACCTTAGCTGGTAGTCTGGAGACCGCAACACATCCCTACAGCCTACCTACAGAATCCCTACCGTCGACAGACATCCGCACGCGACTTCGCCAACCGCCACGAAGACGGGGGGAGCCACAGCTATCGCCCATCTCCCATTTCTTGCGCCTTCTCATCTGGATGTCTGCTTGGTCCACCTGTCCTGTCCTGTCCTGTCTTTACGTATTGGGCTGCAATCTGCGAGTGCGGCGCCAACGAGACGCCAACCGCCCGGGTGGGAACATGATCTGGCATGCAATACCACTTTTTCCATATTCCGAGTACTGAGTCCGAGTCCGAGTCCGGCACCCGATCGCGCGCTCCATCGCTCCGTCACCACCACAGGGACAGGGCCAGGGCTACGATAGAGGCGCCGAGAGAAAGACAATCCCGCACTCGCCATCGCCACAGCCGATACAGGTGCAGCAGACGCGCGCGCAGTCACACATGACGACGACCACCTCGAATACCGCGTCCGCAGCAGCAGCAGCACCATCACCACCACTGCCACCGCTGCCACCATCACCACCGCTCACACCATGGCCAACCCGGTGGGCGAGGACAACTGGCTAGCCTACATCGACGAGCAGCGCCGACATGCCGCCGACCTCGACGCCCGCGTCAAGATCGTCGAGCTCTACAAGACGGGCCTCGGCGATGAGCCCGGCAGTCTGCGCCTCTGGCTGGGCTACTGCGAGTATTTCTGGTCGCTCTTCACCGAGTGCCAGTTGCTGCCGTCGTCGGCCTCTTCGTCCTCGTCGTCTTCGTCACCGACGTCGTCCTGGACCGACGAGGACCGCCATCTCGGCCGCGATCTCTTCTTCTTCGACGCCGCCCTGAGCCTCTGGAGCGACGGCTACAACGCCACCAAGTTCCGCATCGCCGACAGCCACATCTTCTGGAACCGCTGGGTCGCCATCGAGCTTGAGCAGCTGGCGCGCACGCGGACCCCGAGCGGCGTCAAGCGCATCTCCCATCTCTTCCGCGACCGCCTGCAGGTGCCGCACGCCACCTGGGACCAGACTTCGCAGATGTTCTCCGAGTTCCTTACCACCTACAACAATGCCGCCTACGAGCAGGAATTCCAGGACGTCACGCGCACCGCCCGCGACGCCAAGTCCGCCTACGAGCTGCGTGAGGCCCACGAGCTCGGGCTTGCGCGTGCCCAGCGCGACGGCGACGGCGAAGCCGAGAAGGCCAAGATGCGCCAGTACCTCGACTGGGAGATGGCCCAGACCGCACACGCTGTCGCCGCCGCCACCGCCGAACCTTCTGCACACGGCCATGGTCGCCATCACCACCAACACCAACGCCAACCGCTCGATCCGCTCGCCATTCCCCTCGGCCTCGGCCTCTACGCCCGCGCCCTCACAGGCTGCTTGGCCTTTGATGACGAGATATGGAACAACTGTGCCGTTTACCTTTCGGGCCTCCACCGGGAAGCAAAGACCCATCCATCTCTGTACTCCCCTCTCGTTCCCAATATGCTCGATTTCTTCCAGCGCGCCACCAAGCACTGCCCCTGGTCGGGCCCGCTTTGGTCGAGGTACATTCTGACTGCCGAAGATGCCGGTTGGTCTTTTCATAACGTTGAGTCGATTAAGCATGCTGCTACTAACACAAAGGCTCTCGACGAAAACGGTATGACGGGTGTTCTGGACATGTACACTGCGTGGTGTGGCTTTCTCAAACGCACCGCCATGGATCCCAGTGCGCCCGAGGATGCCGCTGATGTGGCCGAAGTCGGTTTGCTCGCGGCCCTCGAGGACGTCGAGCTCTGGGGTAAGCGGCTCTACAATGCTGCCTATCAAGGAGACCCCAATTTCCGTCTGGAGCGAATATTGATCCAGTTTCTCACCGAGGTCAAGGGTGACGTGGATGCTGCGAGGAATCACTGGGACGGAATGTCTCGTCACGCCCTGTTAGCTAACAGCTACGACTTCTGGCTGAACTATTATTTGTGGGAGATGGTTGTATATGCTTCGAAGCCGAAGGCCCCGAGCCCGACGCCGCCGACACCCTCCGTTGGAGCGAAAACTACGCGGCGGCCTACCCTAGCTACCGGCGTCCTACAGCGCGCTCTCACACAGAAGTCACTAGATTGGCCGGAACGCATCATGGAAGTCTATCTCCAGCATTGCAATGACTATGAGCTGCCGGATACACTGCACTACGCACTGGATACGGTCCACAAAACTCGACGTATAGTGGCGAAGCGCCGTGCGCGTGAGAATGCTGCCGCCGAGGCTGCTTATGCTACTCAGAACCGGGCCGATGCTGAGGAAATTCAAGATCACACTGTCACTGGCCCTACACAAGATGTCACAGCGCCCGCCTCACCGTCTAGCGGCAAGAGAAAACGAGAGGACGAGGGCCGTGAGGATACCGAAGAGGCCTCTAATAAGAAGGCCAAGAGCACTGAAACGCCTGTCGACGACGGCGAGTCCCTGGATTCAAAGCCCAAGCGCGATCGTGAAAATACATCGGTTATGGTGACCAATCTACCCTCCGACGTCACTCAGACGGCCGTTCGACGGTATTTCAAGGAATACGGCCACATCAACAGCATTCTTTTTCACAAGGAAGCAGATGATAAGTCTTCCTCGGCCCTGATTGAGTTTAGGCTCCCTGAAGAAGCAGAGTCAGCGCTCTTACGTGACCAGAAATATTTTAACCAGTCACAAATTACCGTCAAACCAGGCACATACTTGACTGTGTTTGTCTCCAACTACTCCCCTACTGCCGATGAAGCTTATATTCGTCGTCTCTTCGCGCATTGTGGAGATATATTCAACATCCGGTGGCCATCGCTGAAGTACAATTCTCACCGTCGCTTTTGCTACCTATCTTTCCGAACCCCCGATGCTGCCCGCAAGGCTACACTGATGGACGGGACCCTTGTGGAGGACAAGTACAAGCTTCAATCGAAATACTCCAATCCCTCACACAAAAAGGACCGTGAAGGTGCTTTGGCCGAGGGACGTGAACTCCGGGTTAAGGGAGTGCATCCCGCCACACAGGAGAATGATCTTCGCAGTATCTTTGGGAAGTACGGCAAGGTGGACACGGTACGCCTACTCACCAATCTGAGCGGGCAGAATGTTGGCACTGCCTTTGTTGTCTTCGAAACCAAAGAGCAAGCCGAGAATGCCCTTCAGCTAGACAAGACCAAATTCAAAAAACAGCTCCTCGAAGTCGAGCTCTGCAAGGACACGAACTTCCGACCCTTTGCAACCAGCAAAGCCGAGCGCGGGTCTGGGACCGCATCACCCATACACTCGGGAGACGGCGACGTAGAGATGCCTGACGAGCCAGATGCCGCACAACGTAACGACCAGACACCCAAGGCACTGGAGATCCGAGACCGCACCATGGCCGTCATGAACATCCCCGACACCATCAACGACGCCCGCATCCGGGCCCTGGCAGAGAAATACGGGACCCTCGTCAAACTCGTGCTCCGGCCCGACCACGAGGGAGCCATTGTCGAGTTCGCCGATGCCTCGACGGCCGGACGAGCCGCGCTCGGCCTCGAGGGGCTCGAGATCGCCCCCGGCCGCAAGCTCCGGACGGGCAGCTCCAAGGAGCTCTTCCAGAAGAAGGGAAAGGGCGAGCAGAAGGCGGCGGCGGCGGCGGCGGCAGCGGCAGCGGGAGACTCCTCCAAGGCGCCCAAGGCCTGGATGCCGCCGCCGCCGCAGATGGTACGGCGGCCGGTGCTGGGCCGGGGAGGCGCGAGGCGGGGCGGGCTGGGGTTCGTGGCCGTGGCCAAGAAGGACAAGGACAAGGACAAGGACAAGGGAACCTAGATAGATTGGTGATAATACCCAAAAACGGTCGGCGTAAAACGGGGATGAATATGCCTGTATGATTATTAAAGATGAGCTGTTCACACACAATTTCGGGCGGTTGGGGAAATGAGAGACAGAGAGAGAGAGAGAGAGGGAGGGAGGGAGGGAGGGAGGGAGGGAAAAAAGGGCTAACATCCATTGCATTAGAACGCGCTCAAGGTTCGGGTCCGGCGGGGGGGTTGATTGAAGGCATTGCATTCATTTCTTCCGCGAGACCTGGGGGCCCACGCGAGCTCCACGACTAGATATATGTATCTACGAAAAACCCTACGGGATACGAGATTGATCGAACAAATAAACCTGTATATCTAAGTCGTTTCCGTGGCTAGCAATGTGTGGGACGTGAAAAGGAAGCCTGCTGGATAAAGCCGCTGCGGTTTCCCTTCCCCCCCTCTTCTCTCTCTCTCTCTCTCTCTCTCTCTCTCTCTCTCTCTCTCTCTCTCTCTTCCCTCTTCTCTGAACTAGATACTCGGTCCAGCCCTTCCGCCAAGTTAAACCTTGCCCCAGTCCTGGGAGAAGATGTCGTGCCAGACGTCCAGCCACTTCTCCTGCTGCGCCGAGAGCAGCTTGCCGGGGGTCTTGAAGGAGCGGGCGAGGATGTCGCGGAGACGGGTGCGCAGCGTCTTGAGGACGAGCAGCGTCTTCCAGTCCGGGACGCTGAAGCGGGCGCGGTTCCCGTCGAGTATGATCACGCCTGCGTACATCTATAAAACGGCAGAGCCTCAGTTAGTAATGCGGCCTCGAGGGTTACCGTAATATCAGATTGGGGAATTGGGGTTATGGTATCAAGTCGGATGGGGGGAAGTAGAGTGATGATAGATATCAAGCGTAAGCTAGGGCGGAAAGGGGTCCATACATCTATGCGGACATCACCGCAGAGCAGAGCAACAGCAAACGTATCGACAGCGGTGGTCTCATGGGCATTCAGGAACCTAAATTAGCAAAGTGTGTAAGCAGGCGATATCACGCGCAACGAAAAGCACACCACCATGTGGGAAACGTACTGCTTCGACTGCATGATATGGTAATATGAGAGCCATCTCAGTTCAGGGTTGCCCTTGTTGACGCTCGTCGGATGCAGGCTGATGCTCTGGTTATTCCCCACGTTTCGGAACCCCTTATTCTCCCGCCTCAGGAGTTTAGGATAGAAGCTCCAAGCAATGACGGAGCTCGTGATGACGTCGTTGTCGCTATTGATATTAACGCGCTGCGGTAACTCGAAGAATTGCCGCCGCCGGCTCGAATACCGGAGCCGATTCAGCTGTTGTCGTTCATCGTTTGTCAACTGCAGGAACCCGGCATCGACCAAAGACACGAGGAGTTGACCCTTCAAATCTTCAATATTCGACAGGGTCTGCGAGGATAGGTAGTTCTTTTTACAGTACTGGAAGTCGTGACTTGTGGTCTGGCATACCTTCTTCCAGCCCAGGTAGGCATTGTACACGGTGAGAAGATCAGAGTCGGCCCTCTTGAATGCCTTGCGTGCCTGATCCGCCTGTGCACGCTGGCCGAAAGGTGCGGTAAATGGAGACTTGGATGATAGAATGGCCGCTGCAGTAATGGCCATATCCAAACACTTGAATATGGCCCCTTGCAGGATGAGTTTTCCAAGAAAAACATCAAGCGGGAGTCTAGCTAGTTGGTATCCAAGTGGCGTAAGGTCCTCGGTAGGAGTGAGCGCCCTCACATCGACGAGAGCGTCAATGGCCCGGCGGATATTCTTTGCCGATGGCGCATCGAGAGCTTGTTCGAGGGTTTCTTCTATGCCTCCGATCTTGCAGATCTTGACACGAATGGCCAAGTCTTGTAGCGACAGGCGAAGCATCTCAGGGGTTTGCTGGTCACTCATTAGGTTGTCGTGCCGGTATTTTGTGAACATGTGGAAGCACAACCCTTCCTGGACTCGGCCTGCTCTACCACGACGCTGTTTGGCATTCGCTCGAGAAATAAAGGTGTCGATAAGCCGAGAGAGCTGGCGCCTCTCATCGAACCGCATTTCACGATGCTTGCCTGTGTCGATAACGCAGGTCACGTCAGGAATGGTAATACCCGTTTCGGCAATATTAGTAGCCAAGACAATTTTCCTTATTCCGTCTGGTGGAATCAGAAATGCCCGCTCTTGATCTTCAGTAGCAATGGTTGAATGGAGGGGATAAACCTCCCAGTTCCTCTGAAAGAACGGCTCACCCAACAAGAGATCGTTGAGAGTCCTGATTTCCGCTATGCCAGGCAGGAATACGAGGATTGCTTTGCTGTAGTTGGCATATGTCGGATCGACTGCAATCTGTCCGATCAATTGCACAATCAGGTTAAACTCAATCTGGTACTCATCGATCTGCGAAAGAGTGTTGCGTGTCTTGGCAGAATATTGGCGCAAGTCTTTTGCAGCCTTCTGAGTCGTCGATGAATCGTTTTCATCTTCGACGGGGTCGTCGTCTAGATCGGTCATTTTCTCGTGACCTTGCTGATCTAGTGTGTACCCTGTAACCTCGAGAGCGTCTTCCAGGTACTTGACCTGTACCGGGAATGTGCGGCCGGGAACATTTAGAACCGGAGCACGCCCTAGATAGTTGGAGAACCTCTCAGCATCGACAGTTGCCGACATGAGGATCACCTTGAGATCTTTTCTCTTCTCGAGCAGCTTCTTCAAGACAATCAAGAGGAAATCAGAATCAATCGTGCGCTCGTGAACCTCGTCAAGAACGAGATGTGTGATCTCTCGAAGCTCGTTGGATCCCTCAAGCATACGCATAACGATACCCGTTGTTGCGTATATCAGCCGCGTTTCCTTGGATGTATTTGACTCAAGTCGAATGGAGTAGCCTACGAGCGATCTTGGGGTACCAAGATCACCTCTCCCTTCGCCAAGCTCTTCGCTCACGCGACGCGCCAACGAGATGGCAGAGATACGTCTAGGCTCTGTACAGTAGATCTTGCATGGCCTCCCAAGGGATAGCTGGTGCTCTAATAAGAACGATGGGACCTGGGTGCTCTTACCGCTTGAATTTTTCGTTAATCATGGGCTTCGGTGGGTGTGGAGTTCTCTCACCATCCAGTCTCACCACAGACGATGACCACCTGCTCGCGCTCTACCGTTTCTAATACATGTTGTCTAAATTGCCACATGGGTAGTTGCATTCGGGATTGCTATGATGCTATGTCAGATCGTAGATTCTCAAACAGTCATGAGGGTACAGTATCTTACAAGCATAGCTTGGAAGCGAGGCGTGTTGGCTTTGGCAAACCAGATCCCTTGATAATATTCGGGCCCGAACGCATGAGCACTGGATCGGTCGATGCTGGAGTCGTCACCGCTCTCTTTCGCCACACGTTGAGCCGCCCGGCCGCGGAATGCTCCCTGTAGAAGAACGCCATCTTCCAGTTCTTGGTCTTGTTTATGGCGGATCATGGTGCGAAGCTCTTTGATCGCCGCTCTGTCAGCAGCATCTGCCTGACTCTTCCTGTCCCCTGCCAACTCTGACCACAACTCTCTCCAAGCTGCAGGTAGCCTCATGAATATCTTCTCCTCTTTGGTGGACCCGAAAATGGCGAACATGGCGACGGTGGCGATATAAGCTTCTGATTGTTTTGAATCGGGTGTTGATACGGTGGTCATTTTGAAGGAGGAAAGCTGTGGTAATATGTTCTGTTCTATACCCGGGATCTCTGGAATTGCAGTCGATTCTTGCGACTTAGACCAGTAAATTGATACCATGTGACGATTGGAAAAGGGGCTTTCGGAAATAAGACTGTATGCGATCTTTGCTGATGAATCTCTGCGAGGTTGTAAGCAACGACTGTATGTTATTGCGCGTAGCCACTGAATACCTTGATCGACAAGCTTCTTCTAAAGCTCTTGTGGGGTTTACACCTGACCATTTCCCAAAGTCACGAATTGTTATTTTAACGCCATCAGCACCATTGACCACGGTGCTCGTCTTGCCCGTACTATCAGTTTCTTGGACAGGCAAACTAGCGAACAAATCTGAGAGGATATCGTCTTCACCGCTGTCACCTTGTAGGATTTCGGATGCCATCCGCTTCGCCTCTTTAGTGATTTCATCATCATCTGCATCGTCACCGCCCTCATCATCGTCAGACTTATTCGTCTGATCAAGGTCACCTGTTTCAGTTCCTTGCTCCCTTTCCCGTCTCTGCTCTTGTTCGCTCTCTTGTTCGGCCTTTCGTGCGTTGAGCGAGTATTCTTTCTCTAGTTCAATCCTGCGGTTCCGCCATATGTGCTCTGCGAGAGGCTTGTCGAACAAGATGTCTTGCTCGATGCGCTCGATTTTTGCCAATAGCTTCACCTCCTCCAATTCCGTGGATTCAACATCTGAAGGTTGACTTTTGCTGGCTGGGATAGATCGGTTCTTAACTCCGTTTGATTTCTTGGATGCCTGTCTTGGCCGCTGCAGCCAAAACAGCTTATCCATGGTTTCGAGATATGTTGGTATCAAATCATCAGGCTCAAAATCTTCGTCGCAAGTGACCAGGATCTTCCTGGGAGTCGCGGCACGCGTGGGCTGCAAAGTAGATAAGCTATTTTTGGAGCCAGCATGTTTTCCTGTGCCATTGGCTTCTGGGAGGCGCGGGGTGTTCGCGCCAGATGGCAAAGGGCTATCGTATGGGGTGTCTGCCGACAAGCATGATCAGACGATTGCGACCGTCGGACGCAAACAATGGAACTGGACATACCTGACTGGGACTTCGGGGGCTTCACGCCCCTGTAATCGAAATCACGCAACTCATCTCGACTACAGGACCTGGCGAGCCAATCTAAGGCCTCATCTAGGCCCCAAATATAGTCTCTGTTTGTGCTGGATACGGCCGTGGCGAATTCTAGCACATATTGTAGGATGGCGTTGACCTTCTCGGGGGGGAATGAAAGGCTTGTGAGGGTCTGCTGCAACGTCCACAGTCTCATTATCAAATCCTCCTCGGAGGGCATCTTCTCGCCCAGCGGGCGCTCAGAAGCGAGAGCCGAGGCGGTGAAGCGGGTTTCGGCTTGGATTAAGTCGAGAATCTGGTCCATGAGCTCCTGGGGCAGCCATTTCCTCGTGTTCAGAGGCTCGGCTTGCCCCCGCAACAGCCGTCGATCGGTCTCGAGGCGGGTTTTCTGGCGAGCAGCATCTCGCTTCACCTTTTGGGCGTGTTTTTCGACCAGCAGCTGCAGCTCAGACTCTTCGAGCTGTCTCTCGAACTCTTCTGGGCTGAGCGAGGTCTCTTGCTGTGCACGAGAGGTGTCCTGATCCGGTTGAGCAATGGTCGATGGAGTGGAAGAGCCGTTGGGTTTTGGCAGGCCAGCAGCAGTCGGGTCGGAGGCAGCCGGCCCGTTGGGCGGAGTCTGTGTGGGCGCAGTTGTTTCGACTCGAGGCTTTGAGGCAACAGAGGTTGTAGCGAAGCCCCGAGCTGGGTTCGCAGCCGCTTTCGTCTTCTTCTTCTTGGGACCGGCCATGGTTGGTACGGCTGGAAGACTGGTGAGCGGCAATGGGGGCCGATGGGAAGAAGGAGTTGCCCGCAGGCAGGGCGGATGCGAGAGAGAATTTGAGAATCTCGAAGGCAAGAAGATTCCCGTAGGATTCCTATCTCACAACAGCAAGCAAGAAGGGGTGACAGCCAGCGCTAGCTGAACGGCCGGGGCGTCCTGCTAGGTAGGTAGCCTTACCGACTTGGTGGGTGGGTAGGGAGAAGAGGGATGCAGGTGGCGGACGGCAGTGCAAGTTGTAAGTGTCTTTAAATCGGGTATACTTATGCCGACTAGGTAGGTACTTACTTGACCTAACAGGTACCTAAGTTAGGTAGGTAGGTAGGAGAGAGACCAGGCCAAAACACGCCGAAATCCAAGAATAGCTATACCAGGGACATACCTTGGTAGCAAAGTATGAATTGTACCCGTACCCACGCGGATGTCAATATGCAGGACTGGGTTCGGTGGTGCTTTGGACGTCTCTAATCTTTTTCTTCCTCTTTTTTGGCTGGTGCTGCAATCACAACCCGATAAATTCTCCCTGACCCCTACATCATCGGCGTCATGGCGGGGTTGGGTAGGTACTTCTACGTCGACCTTTGGGAACGATTAGATAGGCCCTTACCTAGACAGGTACAAGAGACAGGATGGAGGGGCAGAAAAGGCGGGGTGCATTTGATCGCACATTCTACCTACGCTCTGCCAACCCGACATAGGAAATTTTATTTCGGGCCAGTCAGAGCACTGGCAGAAAACTGGACAGGGTGAAGACCGCTTACCGTTTCGGGTAGACCGATTTTAGCGCTTTGCCTACTTCACCAAGTCGCTGGTACACAGTATAAGCATGCAGGCGGCGCCCGCTCTAGAGGTACCCAGTACAATCCAATCCCTGCGAAACACCGACCTTGGCGCGATCTATACAGGTAGGTAGAAAGGTGCAGTTCAAGGGCGTCTTGTTCATACCGGAAGTCGTAGGTGGTGTCTGGACGGGCTGGAATATCTTCAGATTGCCCATCTGCCTGACCGAACATACATGCAACAAGCATCCCACGCCGACCCCCTCTCTCATCTCTCCTCCCTCCTCCCTCCTTTTGAGCAAGGCAATAGAGTGTATCATGTGCATATACCCTCCGCATCCCCTCCGTCTGCCAAAATGACCGACGCTCCGTCCGCCTCCGCCAGCCTCGACTATGTCTCAACCCGGGCGGCCCTGTTCTCGTCCTCTACGTCGACGAGGATAGCCAGCCTGCGCGCAATTGACGACAGACTCAAACATCATCGTAGGCCGTGTTTTCTCTACGCCGTCGGCTGAACCGAGCCGACGACTGACTGAACGACTGGCTGACTGGGTCCCTTAGCTCTCGATGCGCCGGGTACAGCTTATCTCCTACGCCTCCTTTTCGACACGCATAGCTTCTACACAGATAGGCCTTCGAGGCGAGCCGTCCAGACTTGTCTCACCTCTGTTATCACCGCCAATCCCGACCCTACACACCTGGCGCCCTTCGTCTCTGCTATCCGCCGGGAGGCTGAAAAGCCCACCATCGCCTCGACCAGTGCTTTCGTCCTCGTCGAATGGTGTGCTATTCTACTGAGAGCCTTTGGGAATACCCAGCTATGGGAGTCTTTTGGCCTGGATATTGTGCACGCCAACGCCGCCGCTCTCGAGACCTGCCTCCAACCTACAACGAGGCCGAGCGTTGGCAACTCTGCCTTGGTTCTTACACGACGTGGCCTGCGTGCTGCCTTTTGGCATGGCGGCTTTAGGGAGAAGGCTATTCAGGACACAGTCCAGGCTCTTGCAGCCAAGGGGCCTCAGCCCACCGCCACGAACGCTGCTATGCTAGGTGTTGTTGCCGGTGTCTGTTCTCGTCATGCCCAGGCAAAGCCCGTCTTGGAAGCTCAGAAATCCAGTTACTTTGCCTTCCTCGCGAGGGAGCTCATAGGCTCCCGCACAGCAGTTCCTAAACATCTTGTCCTCGGCCTGCGCGACTTCTTCTCAGACTTTGTTGTCTTGGATGACCTGAAGAACGACGTCGTTCCGCCTGTTGAGAAAGGGCTCCTGCGTGCGCCTGAAGTTGTGACAGATTTACTAGCAAATCTGCTCACTCTGCTTCCTCCCAATAGCATGGACCTTTCTGAAGTACTCGATGCACATCTTATGAAACCATTGCTTTCCAATGTCAAATCTAGCAACCCAATTATTCGCGAGAGCGTCTTGGCGGCTTTCAAACAAGCTGCAATTCGTAGTAGCGAGACAAAAGCCATTGAGCATATTGTTGGAGAGGTCGTTGGGCCCTTGAAATCCGGGAAGCTGGCCTCGGCCGACCAGCGAGCTCTGCATGCCAACATGCTTCAAGTGCTTCCATTTTCAAGCTCCGATGCGAACACCATAGCTGCGAGCCTCGCGCCCGTGGCTGCCAAGGAGGGAAATGAAGTTGCCCTAAGCGCTGTGCTATCGGTTATGAGCCAAGCTACGATCCGCCTTATTCTGGACGACATTGAGGTACCGAAAACTATCGTCGACGCTTTTGCCAAGGGTATGGGCGACAAGAAAATCCCCTCCCGAAGGTTATGGGTTCTTCGGTGTGGCGATATCTTGCTTTCAATGGCCAACAGCCAAAGTCCGCTACCTGTGAATGCTACCAAATTCGTCGAAGCCATTACGACACCCCTGGTTGACAATTGGACCGAGATCATCAAGAATCCCGCGACCGCTGCGCAGAGCGGTTTGATCGTCGCTGCCTACGTCCTTACCACCGTTGCCTCTCCGGTTCTATCTCAAACTGAAAGTTCTGCTGTTCAAACCAGATTGAAGAAAATAGACATCATGAATGAGGCTCTCTCCCTCGATTCCAAGTCTTCTTTTCTCCTGAACCATCGTGTGTATGGGCGCTTGTCAACCTATGACGACTGCATTTGGTTGCTTAGGGCGCTACAAGAGGTATATCGAGGCATATCTAGCGCAACGGACCAGATCAAGACGACCTGGTCGCAAGCTTTTATCTACCTCGTTTCAGCTCCAGCGGTCCCCTCCAACGTGCGCAAGGCTTCTTGTGAAGCGATTGCTAAGCTCTATGCTCGTGATCCTGCCTTTGTGGCGACAGCTATAATTGGTGGCCTTTGGCAATGGGTTGAATCCTCAGATAAAATTGAAAAGGATAGCATCGCTGCTAGTGCCAAGTTTGAGACCTCCCATTTACACCTTGTTCTGCGCTCCATCACTTTAAGTGCTGAGTACTTTAAAGGCCTGGGCCTCCAAAGAGGCCAAGATGTAGTCGAACAGCAAATGTGCGCGCTGCTTGTTTTAGCTCGTACAGATTTGGTACCTAGATGTAGCTGGATAGATCTCTGTCTAAGGGTTGGCATTGATCCAGGCGGTCTGGTACGCAAGTACGAACAGGAGCTGATAGACCAATTAATCAAGAAGACGCAATTCGACCAGAATGTAAGGCATTTCCACCCCTCTGCATCCCTTCTAATATATGAATATACATAGTGATACTGACATTGGCATAGTCAAGCATGATCAAATCTGCCGCGTTCAACGCAGCGGCTGACTTGGCTTTTGTGGCACCAGAAGTCATGATCCCCAGGATCATCGATCTTATTCGAGCTGATTTGTCGATAACTCAATTGAAAGAGATTGGGCCAGTCGAAGCGGCTATCTTCAGGACGCCGGAGGGAACGGCGTTTATTGACGTGCTTGCCAAGAAATCGCAAACTGTGCCAAATAAAAACACCAAGGACTACGATACGTTGAAGTGGGAGGAAGACCTCAGGAATCAGCTTGCGCAGAAGAAAGGGCTCCAGAAGAAACTCACCGCAGATGAACAAGCCAAGGTCAATGCTCAGCTGAAGAAAGAAGCTGAAATTCGCCGTTCAGTCCAGCAGGTACAAGCCAGACTCATGCGTGGTATCGGAATCATCCAGAGTTTGGTGTCAGGCCCACCGACAGATGCAGGCCTCTGGCTTGGACCTTCTGTCACCACTCTTCTCGAAGCCATGGAAGCTGGCGCGTGCCTCATTGTGGGCAAGGCCGCGCCCTCGGCCTATCTTGCTTGCTCTGAAAAGGTGACAGTGCGGTTGGGTGCCGTTCGCCCCTTTATTGGCGTTGCCACCCTCCGCGCCATGGATATAACGGCCCTTCCAGAAAACCTGATGGAGGAGAACCTCGAGGAGTTACTTACTAGAGTCCTCTACCGGTTACGCTTTGCTGGTGAACAAAGGCCTTTTGACGCGGTGTCAGTCGTATACATGCTAACGTTGATCTTCGTGATTCTACAAAAGGGCGGTATTGGCGAGGTTGCTGATGAAAAGGACACGCAGTTAGTTCTCGCACTGGAATTTTTATCTTTCCACACCCTCGCTTTTGTCAATGAGAACCTACCACGGGCTGACGTCCTCGCTGTTCTCATCTCCTCCATGCAGCGTTACAATCAGCATTACAAGATTCTCAAAGACTGCCTCGGCGATATAGTCCGCAGCATTGCCCCGAACATTAAACTCCCGGAGATAGCGGTACTCGCTAAAGGAACAATCGCACCACACTCAACCGTTAGGGAGACGGTGCTGCAGGTCATTAGTGCCGAAGTAGATCTGAGCGATATAGAGTTCTTAGAAGAGCTATGGATTGCTTGTCATGACGATGTAGAAGAAAATCAGGAACTAGCGCAAGAGATCTGGGAAGAGGGCGGGTTTGAGATTTCCGAGGAAGTCTCAGTTAAAATGCTTCCTTACCTGGAGGCCACGGATGCCCAGCTTAGGAGAGCGGCAGCTAGGGCTTTGGCAGAGGCTTGCAAAGCATTCCCATCGACTATCGAGGACATTTCACAACGCTTGCGTGCATCATACATCGAGTTCGCCAAACCACGTAAGCCGCAGCTAGATGAATACGGCATGCCCAGAAAGACCGACCTTTCTGATCCTTGGGAAGCACGTCATGGCATCGCGTCCGCCTTCAAACAACTTGCCTCTCACTTGGATAAATCCCAAATTGATGCGTTCCTCAACTTTCTTATCGAGGGCGGTCCACTGGGTGACCAGAACGCCATGGTGCGGAGTGAGATGCTCGACGCTGCTCTTGCAGCAGTCAATCTACATGGCAAAGCTTTAGTAGATAAGCTGATGAAGACGTTTGAGCGTTCCCTTTCGGAACCTGATAAGGGATCCGAGGCGGCCGACCGTGTCAATGAAGCAGTCATCATCATGTACGGTGCTTTAGCCCGCCACCTAAAACCTGGCGACACCAAGATCCCAGGTGTTCTCGAGAGGCTCCTTGCTACTCTGAGCACCCCATCCGAAACGGTGCAATACGCCGTGGCCGGCTGCCTTCCTCCGCTGGTACGTACGTGTGGTGACAAATCGTCCAAATATTTCGACCAACTGCTGGAGACGCTCCTGGCATCTAAAAACTATGCTGCCAAACGTGGAGCCGCGTATGGACTGGCAGGGCTCATACTTGGACGAGGTATTTCGGTATTACGCGAATACCGTATCCTCGTTACCCTGAAGAGCGCCACCGAAAACAAAAAGGAGCCCCAGCAACGTGAGGGCGCATTCATTGCCTTCGAGCTGTTGCCAACAATGTTAGGGCGCCTTTTTGAACCCTACGTTGTTCAGATCGTTCCTCAACTCTTGACTGGCTTCGGTGATAGCAGCGCTGATGTGCGAGAAGCATGCCTTGCGGCGGCGAAAGCCTGCTTTGCCAAACTAAGTTCATACGGTGTCAAACAAATCCTGCCAACTCTCCTCAACGGCCTTGATGATGACCAGTGGCGCAGCAAGCGCGGTGCTTGCGAGCTACTCGGTGCCATGGCCTATTTGGATCCCCAGCAACTGGCGCAAAGTCTGCCTGACATCATACCACCGCTTACTGGTGCTCTCAATGATACTCATAAAGAAGTGCGGGCAGCGGGCAACAAGAGTCTCAAACGCTTTGGCGACGTCATTGAAAATCCCGAGGTCAGAAGTCTTGTCGACATGCTTCTCAAGGCCCTTAGTGACCCAACCAAATACACCGACGAGGCATTGGACGCACTCATTAAGGTGCAATTTGTTCATTATCTTGACGCGCCTTCGCTGGCTTTAGTGACTAGGGTCCTACAAAGAGGCTTGGGTGATCGGTCAAACACTAAGCGCAAGGCATCCCAAGTCATAGGCAGCTTAGCACATCTTACAGAACGGAAAGATCTCATTACGCATCTACCAGTTCTCGTCTCCGGGTTGAAAGTGGCAGCCGTAGATCCGGTACCGACCACACGAGCGACTGCTTCACGTGCTTTAGGATCATTAGTCGAAAAACTAGGCGAAGATGCCCTCCCAGATCTCATTCCAAGCCTCATGCAAACTCTCAAGTCAGACACAGGCGCCGGAGATCGCCTCGGATCGGCGCAGGCACTCAGCGAGGTCCTTGCCGGCTTGGGTACTTCGAGGTTGGAGGAGATCTTACCAACTATACTCCAGAACGTGGAATCTTCCAAGGCCGTGGTGCGGGAGGGTTTCATGTCTCTGTTTGTATTCTTACCGGTTTGTTTTGGTAACAGCTTTGCAAATTATCTGGGTAAGATTATCCCTCCTATCCTTGCTGGGCTTACCGACGAGGTTGAGTCAATTCGCGATACCGCGCTCCGGGCTGGTCGTCTTCTCGTCAAGAATTTTGCCTCCCGTGCTGTCGACCTCCTACTACCCGAACTAGAGCGAGGCTTGGCAGACGATAGCTACAGGATACGTCTAAGTTCCGTCGAGCTGGTCGGTGATCTCCTCTTCAATCTCACCGGCATTACCGGCAATGCGGATGCGGAGGATGAAGAAGAGAAAGCCAAAGAAGCGGGCGCGTCTCTGCGTGAGGTTCTTGGAGACGAGAAACGCAACAAAATCTTGTCCGCGCTCTATATCTGCCGCTGCGATACGGCTGGTGCTGTACGAACAGCTGCTATTAACGTGTGGAAAGCTCTGGTTGCAACACCTCGGATTCTTAAGGAGCTTACACCTACCTTGACACAGCTCATTATTCGGCGTCTTGGTAGCTCTAGCATGGAGCATAAGGTGATCGCGAGTAATGCCTTAGGAGAACTGATTCGAAGGGCCGGCGATGGCGTGCTATCGTCGCTACTACCCACGCTAGAAGAAGGCCTCCAGACATCTGCGGATACGGATGCCAAACAGGGCATATGCCTCGCACTCAAGGAACTCATCTCATCCGCCTCTGACGAGGCTTTGGAAGATCATGAGAAGACGCTTATTTCCGTTGTGCGAACCGCGCTTACCGACTTTGACGAGACCGTCAGAGAGGCGGCCGCTGAGGCATTTGATTCCCTGCAGCAGATCGTCGGCAAGCGCGCCGTCGACCAAGTTCTGCCTTATCTGTTGAATCTTCTGCGTTCCGAGGATGAAGCGGACAATGCGCTGTCTGCCCTACTCACGCTTCTCACGGAGTCGACTAGATCAAACATCATCTTGCCCAATCTCATCCCTACTCTGACAACGCCTCCCATCTCGGCATTCAACGCGAAGGCTTTAGCCTCTCTATCCCGTGTTGCAGGCCCCGCAATGAACCGAAGACTGCCTAACATAATCAACTCCCTCATGGATAATATTATTGATGCCAAGGACGAAGAACTACGTAGCGAACTTGAAGAGTCGTTGGATACCGTCATACAATCCATTGACGAATACGATAGCCTCAACACGGTCATGAACGTACTCTTGCAGCTTATGAAGAACGATGACCATCGCAAACGTGCCACTACGGCGTCACGTCTGGCTAATTTCTTCGCTCATTCCGATGTTGATTACTCCCGGTACAACCAGGACATCGTCCGCGCTCTGCTCATATCCTTCGACGACCGAGATCTCGATGTTGTCAAAGCCGCCTGGACTGCGCTCAGCGAGTTCACCAAGAAACTGAAGAAGGAGGAGATGGAAGCATTAGTGCTGTCCACCAGAGTATCTCTGCAACAAGTAGGAGTCGCTGGGTCGAATCTCGCTGGTTTCGAGCTTCCAAAGGGTATCAATGCTGTCTTGCCCATCTTCCTTCAGGGTCTCATGAATGGCACTCCAGACCAGCGAACCAGTGCTGCACTAGCCATATCTGATATCGTGGACAGGACAAGCGAGAATTCACTCAAGCCATTCGTAACCCAGATTACAGGTCCACTTATCCGTGTCGTTTCAGAGCGCTCGACTGAAGTCAAGTCGGCTATTCTTCTCACACTCAACAACCTCCTGGAGAAGATGCCCGCTGCGCTTAAACCTTTTCTGCCTCAACTGCAACGAACATTTGCGAGGTCGCTCGCGGACACGTCGAGCGAGCTGCTTCGATCACGAGCCGCCAAGGCTCTCGGTACCCTGATCAAGTTCACACCTCGCGTAGACCCGCTCATCGCGGAACTGGTCACCGGGTCCAAGACATCGGATCCTGGCGTTAAGGCAGCTATGCTGAAGGCCTTATATGAGGTGATTAGTAAAGCAGGTGGGAATATGGGCGAGAGTTCGCGAGCAGCAGTCCTGAGCCTCATCGACATGGAGACGGATGCAAGGGATTCTACTATGGTAGTGACCTATGCTAAGCTCCTTGGGGCACTTATTAGGAACGTACCGAGCGAGGTGGCGAACGGATTGCTCCGAAACCGTGTGGCCCCTAGCCACTTCAACAGCTCGTCGGTGCTTGCACTCAACGCCGTGTTTGTCGAGTCGGCCCAGACTTTACTTGAAAGCCCAGTAGGGGAAGACTTACCCGAGCTTCTCTGCCAGGGGATGTCAAACAAGAATGTTAGTACTCTCTAGCCCGTCCCCTTATTTCCTAGCTCCCGCTCTGCTCTTTACGCGGACGGTGTGTGGCGTGGTCGATCATGTTTGCTGACAGATGATTCCAGCTCTTCGTAGCAGACAATACAATTCTAGCGACAGGGAAGTACCTCTTGTCGAACTCAACGAAGCCGTTCGAGACGATAAAGCCGATATTCTCGACACTTGGGGCTATCATCGGTCCCGGCAACCCATCTGACTCGCGGCGATTAGCACTGGTAGTTGTCCGTACCGTTTCTCGGGCTAACATGGAGCTCGTACGGCCACACCTAGCCGTGCTCGCACCGCCAGTGTTTGCATCTGTACGTGATCCGGTGATCCCGGTAAAGCTAGCAGCGGAGGCGACATTCGTAGAACTGTTTGGAGTGGTAGATGAGGAAACAGCCGTGTTCGACCGGTACATGAGCGGGCCAGGCAGCGAGCTAGCGGCCAACACGAAGCGCAGTATGCAGGATTACTTCAAGAGGGTGGCAATCCGTCTTGGCCAGCAGGCCAGAGAGAGAAGAGAGGCGGAAGGCGGACAGGGAGGCCTCGGGTTAAGCAGTGATGAAGTGGAAGATGAAAAGGAGGTCTGGAGCGTCGGAGCTGTAGAGGTTGGAGGGGGGGTGTTTTCACAAGAGTGAAAGAGAGGACGGGGAGACGGAACTGGCTGGCACCGGCCATGACATTGAAGATGATGACTAGGATAGACAGCATGAAGATGATTGCATGTCGGGTAAATAAAATGAAAGGTACCCAAGTTACGGTTTGACTAGCATTGTTATTGGACAAGCGCAGCAATATCTTTACGAATATATATATATATGCATAGCGAGGAGGCACTTTCAAGGCGCGATTCTGTACGTCCATTCAGTATTGTTCAATTTCTATCAAATTCAAGCCAGCTACTATCTAGCCCTTTCTAGCCCTTTTCTCTTTTTCACCTTTCGCCTACAAGTACTTCTTCTGTAAGAGCTCCACGTGGCTACTGCTTAGGTACCGTCTCGGTATGTATCGATGTAGGGTACGTTCTTTCACACCATGTAGGAGGTAGTTCGAATTCGAGGCTTCCAATGGTGGTGTGGCTGGTGGCGGTGGCTTTGCGCAGGTGGTCAAGTTTAACGTGCGGTGCATCTCCCGCCCGCCAGGTAGATAAGATAGGAGGGGTCATGTGACCTGGGTGGGAAGGGAGGAGGGCAAACTCGCTTAGCCGGACAAAAGCCGGGCCCAAAATTGGAAAAATCCACAACCCAGCAAAGCAAAGGCAGGAAGGAGCCGTCAGAAATTCTGTGGCCTGGCCAAGGCGCTGAGGGGGGTCTCCACGTCTCTCTACTGCGTGCTCAATCAAATTTACTCCCAAATCCTCTGGTCTCAGCACGACAACCACGACCACTTTTTTTCGCTAACCACCGCAGCACCCATTTGGCCATCACCACGCATCAATCCTCAAGATGTAAGTCGACACTGCCATCTCCGAACAGCCCGGTGCACGATGCACGATGCCAGATGCACGACTTGTCGGCGACGATGCGAGACGGAGAGGGCGGGATGGGCGGGACGCTTGGTGAGAGAGAGAGATGACGACCGGGATCCATGGCGAAAGAGAGCCACACACCTACTTCGCAGCGCCGGTTCGACGGCGCAGCCCTCATCGAAGCCATCCACGACGACTACTCGCCCGTGCACTCGTCTGCCCGTGGACCGGAATGCCATCCGACCCGTCCATCGATGCCTCGACTCGTCTCTCTCTCTCCCGACCTCTGACCTCTCCGTCCGCCTCGGTTGACAGATGGCATGCCCTGCATCCACGCACGTACCCGTGCATACCCCCCGTAGTGCATGGTTCAATGTGATGTGTGTGCTTGTCCCAGGCTGACTTGCCTCCCTCTTCCCCAGGGTCAACCTACGCACGCAGAAGCGTCTCGCCGCTTCCGTCATCGGATGCGGTAAGCGCAAGATCTGGCTCGACCCCAACGAGGTCAGCGAGATCTCCAACGCCAACTCCCGCCAGACCATCCGCAAGCTCGTCAGCGATGGCCTCATCATCCGCAAGCCCGTTACCATGCACTCGCGATCCCGGGCCCGTGAGCTGAACCTGGCTCGTCGTGACGGCCGCCATCGTGGCTTCGGTAAGAGAAAGGGTACTGCCGATGCTCGTATGCCCCAGTATGTCACCACGCCAACCCGTACCCAACGACAGGGCACCGTGTACTGACTGGGATGTGTCTAGACAAGTTCTATGGATGCGCCGCCAGCGTGTTCTCCGACGTCTTCTCGTCAAGTACCGTGCCAGCGGCAAGATCGACAAGCACCTGTACCACGAGCTGTACCACTCGAGCAAGGGTAACGCCTTCAAGCACAAGCGCGCCCTCGTCGAGCACGTACGTTTCCCTTTTCTTCCGGTCACTACGTACGGGATCCGTGAGGCTGACAGATGGTTTGCATGTAGATCCACCGCGCCAAGGCTGAGATGGCCCGCGAGCGTGCTATTACCGAGGAGATGGACGTCAGACGACAGAAGAACAAGGCCGCCCGTGAGCGCAAGGCCGAGAGACAAGCGGCCAAGCGCAACGAGCTGGCTGGTGGCGAGGACGAGGCATAGACGCTGACACGTTGAGCCTTTGTGGTTGTGGTGGTAGTGCACGCAGGGGACGGGGACGGGTTCGGATGGGGCGTGGTAACGACGACGAGCCACATGGACATTCCGCAGCTAGATGCCATAGACGCCAGGCTGGATGACATGCCATGTGGAACCCGGGTTCTGATCTGAGACGGCTGCATTCGGAGTATATGGTTGGGTCTACTATTTTCCTCTGCAGCTCTTTCGCTGTATTGATTTGCATGTACGGCATTGAAAACGGAATCCACGATCTGGACACCTAACGCAGGCCTTTGTCCCTTGCTCATGTTTGCTGTTGATTTAGTGATTGTGTGGCACAAGGCTACCCTGCGCAACCAGACTTAATGAATGGCCCATTCTTCACCGGTGGCTTGCGTGACATCTACCTAATCAATGAAAACTATACGCTATAGGGCTTTCCTGTTGTAACAAGAGCTCTTAATGACACATACTCATAAATGGCATGTGCAAGTGATGGAAGTCTAAAAATCATTACACCGCCATATCAGAGTTACTTGCAAGAAACCAGCTCGAACAGTACATACAAATATGGCCACCTATATCCTGCTGTCACACCATCTCGCACATCCGGGATCTGCTTGGATGTGTAGTGACAAACTACATGCACAGCGAAGCATCACCAATATATCACGATCTGAAAGCACGTATCCACACACCGCCTACATGGGGGATAGGTAGGCATTATCAGACCAGACATTCGATAATGACGGAGACAAAGCCGGGATAGATTTGACAGATGAGACTGGTGTCGAATTGAGCGGGAAAAGGAGGCGCGAGAGAAGGAGAGGGAGAAACTACGCGAAGAGGTAGTCCGCAGGGGAAGAAAAACACACACACAAAAAGAAGTATCAACGTAATTGGATCAGATGGTTTTCACATTGTCCCTTCTAGGTGGTAAGGTGCCGCCAGGGACATGGAGCGCATAGCACCCGCGGTGAGGCGGACACTTGCTTCACAGAAAGCGGACTCTTCATGCCCAATATAGTTGATACAGAAGAAAGAAGAAAAAGAGAGAAAAAGGCGAGCCGGCGGTTTGGGTCAGCTATCTATCTACTTCGCAAAGGCCGCTGGAGTGGGACCCATCACGTGCTGATAAGCTATGGCGCCAGTTTAGGTAGGCGCTAATCGCCGGTTCTGTCTCCGACGTCGCTTGACGACCAAGTACGGACCTCGGATAATAAGGCCGCCCGCCCCGCGACGAACCATGCGATGCCCTCGAGAGATACGATACAATCTACCTGCCAGTAGAGAAATATAGGGAGAGAGATAAAAGGTCAATTGGTGGCATGCAGTTGTCATTGGAATATCTAACAGACATTCTTTATTAGTCATCAATTGTCAACCGTATAGATAGCACCCCCTGCTAGGAATCGCAGTATCTGTAGTAGTGAGTACCTGCGGTGCAGCCGGCCGCCGTGTGCGATAAGCTCGTACCGAGTACGGAAGCGCTTCCCCGGGTTGTGCCCCACTGATATCACCACTTTATCTACCCGTAGCTTCGCTTCGGTCCAGCCGTCGGCCACATCCAGCCTCTCGCCTCATCTCGTGCAACTTACCGGCCGGGGCAGGTAGAGAACAGCCCTCATACCAACTCCACCCAGATTCCGATCCTCTCTTACGACATCTCGTTGGGATCAATTGTCCCCGCGTCTCTCCTCCGCCGTCGCCTCGCCGACCGACCGACCGAGACTCAAGGCGCCGTCCCCGTCCGCCGTTGCCTCCCGCAGGCGCCCGCCCATCATGTCCTCTTCTCCCGCACTTCGGGGCGCTTCGCGTGCGCTCCGCTCCTTTTCGAGACTGCCCGCAGTCAGAAGAGCTCAGTATTCTACAGCGCTGGATGGCCAGCAGCGCGTAAGTCGCTCCACCGTGCTGCCGCCAGCGCGTGTGCCGTCGTCCCAAGACTGATCCTCATGACCACTTGCAGTTGCTGTCTGCCGGCCTCCAGAAGGCTGACCCGGCTGTCTTCGACATCATTGAAAAGGTACCTGCCCGTACCCGACCGCCCAACCCCGTGGCTGTGCGGTATGCAGTCCTACCCGCTGCGTTCAGGCTCCTGACTACCGTGACGACTTGTAGGAGAAAAACAGACAAAAGCACTTCATCAATCTCATTCCCTCGGAAAACTTCACTTCCCAGGCCGTACTCGACGCCCTAGGCAGTATCATGCAGAGTATGCCTGACCGGCTCACGATACCGCCCCGGGTCGACACAGCTGACTGTTTACTCCAGATAAGTACTCGGAAGGATATCCCGGCGCACGCTACTACGGAGGCAACGAATTCATAGACCAGTCCGAGCGGTTGTGCCAGCAGAGAGCTCTCGAGACGTTTGGCCTGGACGAGAAGGAATGGGGTGTCAACGTCCAGCGTATGTCCCCTCGCCGTCCCCGCGCCGATACGCTTCCTGCCTACCCACGTGCAGTCTGTGTCTGACCTACCCTGTGATAGCTCTCTCCGGCGCACCCGCCAACCTCTACGTCTACTCCGCCCTCATGGATACGCACGATCGTCTTATGGGACTTGATCTTCCCCATGGAGGCCACCTCTCCCACGGCTATCAGACGCCAACTAAGAAGATCTCCGCCGTGTCGAAGTACTTTGAGACGGTGCCCTACCGGTTAAACGAGGAGACCGGTCTCATCGACTATGAAAAACTAGATGAGCTAGCACAGGTCTACCGTCCTAAGATTGTCGTAGCTGGCGCGAGTGCCTATAGTCGCTTCATTGATTACAAGCAAATGAAGGCTACTTGTGACAAGATCAACGCCTATCTGGTGGCTGACATGGCCCATATCTCCGGCTTAGTCGCTGCTAAGGTAATCCCTAGCCCCTTCAACTTTGCCGATATCGTAACTACGACGAGCCACAAGAGCTTGCGTGGCCCCCGAGGAGCCCTTATCTTCTTCCGGAGAGGCGTTCGCAAGGTGAACCCTAAAACTAAAGAGGAAATCAAGTACAACCTCGAAGGACCCATCAATAGCGCAGTCTTTCCTGGCCATCAAGGTGGCCCTCATAACCATACGATAACAGCTCTGGCTGTCGCCCTCCAGCAAGCGCAGACGCCCGAGTTCCGCGCATATCAGGAACAAGTCCTCCTCAACGCCAAAGCCCTGGCAACACGTCTTGGAGAGACCAAGAATAACGGCGGCTTGGGCTATAAACTAGTCAGTGGCGGTACCGATAACCATCTGGTCCTGGTAGACCTCAAGCCCCAAGGGGTCGATGGTGCTCGCGTGGAGCGTGTCCTCGAGCTTGTGGGCGTGGCTAGCAACAAGAACACGGTGCCCGGGGACAAGTCAGCCATGATGCCCGGCGGTCTGCGCATAGGCACACCGGCCATGACGACGCGGGGCTTCTCCGAGAACGACTTCACCCGTGTGGCAGACATCATCGACCGCTCCGTGACCATCGCCGCGCGCGTCGACAAGGCGGCCCGCAAGGCGGCCGAGGAGAAGGGCGACAAGTACAAGCTCAAGTTCTTCTTCGAGTATCTCGGCAACGGCGAGGAGGACTCGGAGATTGTCCAGCTGCGGGCCGAGGTGTCGGACTGGGTGGGCACCTACCCGGTGCCGTGGGCTGAGAAGATTGACGTATGACGTCGCGCACACATGATGGGATAATTAGGGGCGCAGTGTAATATCAGTGCCCCATGGGTTCCTTTCGCGGGGAAGGGTCCGAAGTCGCGAGGAAGTGTGTTGAGATCGTTCACAATTGCGAACCAGTAGGATATCAGCGGTCCTGTCAGGGAAGCAAGTGGTGGAGGGTGTGGGGGGGTTGTGAGTTGAGAACTACCCGTGATAAAAAGTTCTATATGAGCAGGGGGAAGGTTGTGAGAGACTTCGAATTAGATTCGCACTTCAACGTAGCATCGGCGTTTTCGGTAGGTAAACCCCTGTAAGGCATAGTGTATATATCGGTTATATATATACGACTCAACTTTTGGCCCATCACTTCTGTCCCCTCGGCGGCGTCCCCCGTCGGTTCATGCCGCCGTTACACGGGCTATCGCCGCATAGTCTTATTGTGTTCAAAGCTTCGTTTCTTCTTGGAAGATAGGGTTGAGATGAGCTCTGTCGCCGCATAGTTGTATTGCGTTCAAAGTTTCGTGTCCCGTTGAAGTCCAGAGTTGGAATGGACTCTGTCGCCGCATGCTTTCGGCGTCAGGACTCGCCCGCCATATGAGATAGTGGGCTTTAGATGCCCATCTTGCAACGTGTAGACAAGGCGTCCTGCGATAACAGAGGCTTACCTATATTTGGGTCTCGGGAGTAACATGAGGGTTCTGTGAAGAATGAAGAATAGCAAGGATAAAGCAAAAACGATCTA
Source organism: Xylaria palmicola (assembly GCA_022385595.1). Classification (NCBI taxonomy): domain Eukaryota; kingdom Fungi; phylum Ascomycota; class Sordariomycetes; order Xylariales; family Xylariaceae; genus Xylaria; species Xylaria palmicola. Next base: position 773,789 of record MU281337.1, on the reverse strand, counting down.
CAGCAGTAGGTATACTTTATCACACACGAAGTCAAGTAGTTATGCGCATGCATACACTATGTAAGCACACATATAACGGGTGCAACGTATTATCCAGCAATACCGTCTCATTGAATTCCCGCCTATTCACTTTACCACAAGATCCACCTATCAGGACAGCAGCAAGGCTTATCTCTCCAGGCCCCCTTAGCAAGGGGCGTGTTGATTAAGTGGGCTGAGATGATCATGTTTCCCCGTCATCTCAACGACATGCTACAGGTAGTTGGGGGGTGGTGTTTAACATGTGAACTAACTAGTCTAACCCCTAGGGAAAACAGGGAATCTCAATGCACGGGGGTCCTGCAGTTAGAACATTCTTACATGCCGGGTGACGCACGGGTACCGTAGAGGTGTGGATAAGATAATACGAAATCTGGTCCCTGTATACGTTACCCTTATATCGTCGAACGTTTGAAGGAGACAAGTCTTTACAAGAGTGGGATTAGGGTCCTTGTGTAAGTATGCAAAAAGAAGATTACTCATCGACGCTACCACCACAGTCAGATATACCTAGGGCAGGACAATGGGTGTCCTAAAGCAGTATGCCGACAGATGCGGCGAAGCTGGCCTGTGAGGAGGGGTCAGTATCGCAGACAGCTAGGATGGTGGCTGCGATGATAATCACCCGTCCTGCTTGTCTTACTCCCTCTCTTCACGTCTATACCGTTCTCATTATTAATAGTAGCATTTTCTTCCCTGAAACGTTCCATCCGCTAGAGAACGAGGCCGGTGGATATGTGGGCTTCCTCGCATTGGAGTTTGAAGAAGGACGAATTAAACAAGGTAAAAAATCACATGTTAAAGTACTTGTATAGAGAAGATTCTCTCTACCTGAGGCAGTGATCAACGCTCGAACATCCCGCCGTGGCTTACCGGGTGCCTAAGTAGTATACTGTATCTATTCAAGTCGCACTTCCGCCATCCAGCGTAATACTATGCGAAAGCGCTCGCAAATAGGACTTACATGATAACAGAGCACCTACGTTACTGTGGACGCAATCCTTGTAAAGACCCTGATTCTTACCCTTCTTTACCTGGTGCCATCAATTGACCGCAATCCCCGGCGGGAGGCCGCCACATACGTCACGCCGCAGCGATTCACGCTGCCGCCACGCGAATGGGGTAAAGATGTCGCATAACACACCTGGATTGCCCGACTATGCATGGCTCACCTCGCCTGCCGCGACGGCCGCTTTTTTTTTTTTTTTTTTTGGACGATCTGCCCGGCAAGTTAGATCAATACCCTCGACCTAACCGGCCGGTTACGGCGCGGATATGAGCCCCCGCGGATGGGCGAATCTGCTATACTATGTATCTGCTATAAGCAGCCGTTGTCTCATGCCCTCTCCACCGCCATATACCTGCGCACCCAGTGCTGGCTGGCACGACGGCAGCCGGCAAGATATTGCCGATGAGTCCCGCCATTTCGCCTTTGCTACGGCGTACCCCATACCCGTATACATGCTATCTACTGCGCACACCTACTTCAGCTGGGTAAGGCCGAGATGGTCCCGACTGAATATGCTTGAGTTTGCCGTGGGCGAAAAGAATCGAGGCCCCGTTTGCGCTGGGTCAACAGTATAGCCGGCGACCCGAGAAGCCAGCGCCGGGCGGTGAGGAGGCAGGCGGGGGGGGAAGGCAGAGACGGGCGATATCCCCGATTTTCGGGGTTGTGCGATTCGTAGCTGGTTATATGTACGTATAGTACAAGGCAGCTTATATCGATGAGTGCGGGTGTGTAATGTAACGCCTTAGCCGGATAGATAGATCTCCAGGGGAAGGGGCCCGGGATGGGGGACAAGGGTAGAGAGGCTCAAACTCGGTTCCGGTGCTCATCCCGACGCGGTGCGTGAGATGATGGCGTCCGCTGGGCGGTGGCACGGCAGTAGCGAAACCGAAGTGAGGCGTTTGGCGGGCTGGCTGGCTGCAGTGCAACGAAAAGGGGGGACAAGGGGGGGGGGGCAAAATAACCCTACCTACATGCCAACTTACATACTTACATACATACCGCCGTCACCGTACATGCTCGCACAGACAACAAGCAGCGCGACCAGCAGCAACAACAAACAGGGTCTTTTCAGGTGTCTCCTGCCAAGCGGGGCACTCGACAGAAAAAACCTGGTATTTCCGAGAAAACTCTAGTTATGATCGACAGGTTGAACTCGCCAGACATGGACTTTGTAAACAGAGTACAGATGTAATCAGTATAGTTACGCCGAGAACGAGAGATGACTGTTTGGGGTTACCGGGTCCTAGAATACTCACTTTTCTCGCTCCTAGTAGGAAAAAAAAAAAAAAAAAAAAAAAAAAAAAAAAACCTTAATAAGAAAGAGGAGAATGAAAATCGAAAACATATTGATGCAGCCAAGCACAGGACCAAGCAAGCCAGACTACATTGGACTGGCAGACAGATAGATATAAAGCTGTACCTGCTTAAAATATAACATATATACCTATGTACTTGTAGGGAGTACATACCGTAGCTATCGACTACAAGCGCCTCAGCCGTTAGGTAGGTGGTACATGGTATAAAACCAGACGCCAAGCAGGGTACGCGATACGCTAGAGAAGAGCTAAATCCACTACGCTACTCCAAATAGGGCAGCCCCACCAGCCCGCGGAATCAAGTTGACGTCATTCCAAGCCTATTATTGCGGCTACCACGCAGGGTTCTGGCAAGGGGCTACCCAACCAGCTTCCGGCGCCTCCTCTTGATCACATCCCACATCACATCCCACATCCCAGCATGCAACGGCTCTCGATACCTCCTCACAGCCGTCCAGCTCTGCTATCTCTGCCCCTTATCTATCTATGCTTCCAACTAAGGTTCCCTCTAGCTCCCGGCCTCAGATGCCAATCCGTCTGCTTGACATGTGCCTGCGTGATGACGTCTGTCTCCCGTCGTGTTGGGCCTTCTCTATCGAATTCCCGGACACCATCGACGCAGAAAATGCATGACGGCCAGAGACGAGAGAGAGGGAAAGGCAAAATAGATGGAGACCTCGCACCAAGTACACCTAATAGTACACCCTGTACTAATGTTGGTCTGCGGCGAACTACGCACGTACTATGTACATGCAACCTTTGACATGGCGGAACACACAAGGCAAAAGGTACCGTGCTCATCTGGCGCCGGCGTGTTCCGTCGTCTGCCTCGACATGGCTAAGACGGCCCGATAACCAATCGGTCGTTGGTATCCAACGATGGATCGCCACTCCTTCGGACGCAACAACACGCCTCGCTCGAGCGCTACCTATTCCCGACCTCATTTCACAAGCCACGCTACTACCACTATGTAGACACGTAGGGCCCTGGGACTATACGGTGGTCTGGCTTCTGACCGCCTTGGCCGCTGTTCAATTGTTTTCGTTTCGCTTCCCGTACAGTGTCATTACACTATTGAGTACTCACTTGCACCAGCATCGGATAAGCAGCTCTTGTTCCCCTTTTCGTCGTGTTCCCACATAACGTTACCCCAAAACCCAAGTGGTTCCTGATCGACTTGAGAGCCCTGATCAGATCAGACTGACCTTTGGGTAAGTACCGGTGCTCATCTGCTACCCTTTAGGACCCTTGGACAGAACCAGATCAGGGGTTAAGCCCTGCGCTGCTTGCCGACGAACACGCTACCACAGCCGTTCTATATACGGACAAAACACATCAGCACAGAGAACGAGTGAAGAGCGTTCCAGTATCGACCTTCCTTCCGTAACTAAAGACACACGGTCTTACCAGATGTAGTAGAGTGAGGTATGAGATTAAGCGGGGAGACTATCGACTTATGACAGAACATGACGGGGACGTTGTCCTTGGCCACAACTACTGAGCCTCGCGTTTTCCTGACAACATTCCGCTGGATACCTAAATTCCACAGGCGAAACTAAACAAAGACTTCACACGTTAGTTTTACTAGTGCTGATTTGGGTCTGTCGCCGCGATAATGGGAGCCCTCTTGGGTTCTGACATCATCCTCGTGTCGAGTGTCTGCACGCGCAGGACACAGGAAAAGGGCGATGGGGAACCCAGTACGGCTGGCTGCTTTGTTCTCTCCGTACAGTACGGGTATACTGGACATGTCGACGCTTGTATTTCGCAACGTGTTGCCAGCCAGCGGGGGACACTGCCATGCCACGTACCTACGGGCTCTGTTATCTCTTGAGGCAAGATCTACGCAGAGTGGGCGACCATATCCACCCGTCTACCCACATCCCCATCCACTTTTGCTCACTCCTACGCAGGCATCGGGGCGGCCATAGCAAAGTCTCCCCTCGACCACCAGCAATTGACAAGTCAAATTGTCGAAGCCGCCGTTATGCTGATGCGTAGACCCTGGAGCGCGGCTGAGGCGACTTGATCGGCCTACAATAAGCGGGCTCGCGAATATAAATACGGGACTGCCCCAGCTTCAACCCCAAATAGACTCCTCTTCTCTCCGTAATCCGCACCTCCACCCTACCACCCACTTCGTGCCATCTGTTGTTTCCCCCTCGCGTGTTGAGTTCGTTCCTTACCCATAAACCACACAGCATCATGTCTTCCCCACTAGACCAGCCCCAGCAGCCCCCCTCGTTCCACCGGGGGAGCTTCACCGAGGAGATCGAGAATGCGCGGACCGACCTATCGCGGAAGCTGTTGCTCGGCGAAGCAGACGGCGAGACCCCGTCCGCAACGGAATCGTCGCTGGCCCTCAGCCCTTCCACTAGCGCCGCGCCGTCAACGCCGGAACTGGACGCTAGTGAGTCGCCTGTGACTCCTCCGGAGGACGAGGAGGACGAGGAGGCTCTCGTGGCCGACAGCTTCGCGTTCGCCTTTGACATCGACGGCGTCCTGGTACGGGGTGGCCGCCCCATCCCCGAGGCCATCCAGGCCATGAAGGTTCTGAACGGCGAGAACAAATACGGTATCAAAGTGTAAGTGGAGCCCGGTTGCTTGTTATTCTCTGAGCGGCCGACTGACGAGCGTAGTCCGTACATCTTTTTGACCAATGGCGGTGGTAAATCTGAGGCGGAGAGATGCGGTGACCTCTCCCGCCAGCTCGAGGTAGACATCTCGCCCGCCCAGTTCATCTGTGGCCATACTCCCATGTCGGAGATGGCCACCAAGCACAACACTGTGCTTGTTGTGGGCGGCGAGGGTGAGAAGTGCCGCACAGTCGCCCAGAGCTATGGATTCAAGGACGTCGTCACGCCCGGAGACATCATCAAAGCCAACAGCGCCACCACGCCCTTCCGCAAGTTGACGCCCGAGGAGCTCAAGAACTCCAAAGAGCGAGACTTCAGCAACGTCGTCATTGAAGCCATATTTGTATTCGCCGACTCACGTGACTGGGCCGGTGATCTGCAGATCATCATCGACCTGGCCATGTCCAAGGGAGGCCGCGTCGGCACGCTCTCGGAGACCTTCGACGAGGGCCCGCCCATCTACTTCTCCCACAACGACGTGGTCTGGTCGGCGGCCCACGAGAACGTCCGGCTCGGCATGGGCGCCCTGCGCGGCATCGTCGAGTACACCTTCAAGGAGGTGACCAAGGGCAAGACGCTGACGACGCACGCCTTCGGCAAGCCGCAGGTCGGCACCTTCGAATTCGCCACGCGCCTGTTGAAGCGCTGGCGCAAGAACGAGCACAGCCTCAACTCGCCGCCCAACACGGTCTACTTCGTCGGCGACACCCCCGAGAGCGACATCCGCGGCACCAACCTGTACAACGAGCGCGCCGAGAACGACTGGTACAGTATCCTCGTCAAGACGGGCGTGTACCAGGACGGCACGGAGCCGACCTTCCGGCCCCGCGTCACCGTCGACAACGTCCTCGACGCCGTGCACCACGGCATCGAGCGCGAGATGGCCCGCCGCCGCCGCCGCGGGGGGGACGGCCAGAAGCCCCGGCTGACCAACATGCCGCCGCTGTCGCTCGCCGACGGCGGCTCCGTCAAGGACTTTGCCGTCATCAGCCCCGCCGACGAGCGCGAGGTCGAGATTCTCGTCTAAGACTTTTTGAGACTTCAGCAGTCGAGAGAGAGAGAGAACGTTTTATTTTATTTTTTTTAAAAAAAATAACGAGACCATGACTTTTTTTTTTTCATTTATTTTCATCATTCATTATGACTTTATATAATACCAGACACAAGAGCTTTGCTCCTTCCCTGCAATACTCAACCCTTACCCTCCTTCACTTCACCCCTCCCCCGGATAGTTAGACAATATAGACCATGTTTATAGACACAGGTTTTTCTCTTCCCATCCCTCCCCCACCGAAAACCTACCATCTATCCGATTCCTTCGTTTCACAAGCATGAAACCCTTCCCGAGGGCCATTCGGGAGGGTCGGAGTTTTAAACGTCAATTTTGACTTGACTGGGCGCACTTGGGCATGATCGACATGCATTTGGTTGGTTTCATAGCTATACAAAACAAAATCACAAATACAAGCAGGAATTAAAAACTCGATGCGCTACCTAATCAGTACTTCGCCTATCATTATGTAACTTGCTTGATCGTATAGGTTAGGGGTTCTGGCTGCGGCCATCTCATGTGAGAGTGCAGCTAGATATATGCGCCCTTCCCTATCCGACGGGGGTCAATTGAGTTTACTAGGGCTAGCTATACCCCAAGTATTCATTTTGGTGTTTTGTGACATGTCCCATGCATCCTCTCCTATGCATACGAACATAAGTGGCCCATTGTGCTTGAAGCTAATTGTCTCATCCTCGGAGACAAAACGACTCGTGAAGATGTTCTAACGGGAGCAGAAGGGTGAATTTCAACAGGTGATTTGGCGCAGCTTGACCAGCTCTCCTCCTGTTGGCGGGCGCTTCAAGTAAATTGGTTGTTTGCGCTGATCCCGCCTAGTCAGCCACCGGGTAGCTACGTCCTCTGGGATCGTGGATGCTGGTGCGCGCTACGTATCGGAGAAAGTCGTACGGGCGGTACATAGCAGAAATTCTCACACGAACGTCTTCTGGTTTCTTCTTTCTTTAGAATTCTTAACTCCAGGGCCTCACAAAATCTTCGGTACATGGGGCGCGCTAGCATTCATAATCCTAGAGGACGGTAGCCCCGGGTCTTCCTAGCCTCCCGCCGGTGTGGCTTAGGGACATGTTCGTATAAACAAACAGACCACGCGTGTAAGCTGAGCGTGCAAGCTGCAATCAGCAGCTCGTCGAAAATCACTGCAGGTTCACAAACAGGCCGCCATCGACGAGCAGCTGGGCGCCGGTGACGTAGCCGCTCAGCTCGTCGCAGGCGAGGAAGACGGCCGGGCCGGCGAGATCGGCGGGGACGCCGGTGCGGCCGAGCGGGATGCGGCCCTCGGTGTACTCGCGCTTGGCGGGGTTGGCGAGGTCCTCCCGGTTGAGCTGGGTCTCGATGGTGCCGGGGAGCAGGGCGTTGCAGCGGATGCGGTGGGGGCCGAGGGCGACGGCGCAGCTCTGCATGAGGCTGAGGACGCCGGCCTTGGTGGGCGTGTAGTGGGTCTGCTGGCCGCCGCCGACGAGGGCCGAGATGCTGCTGACGCCGATGATGGCGCCGCCGGGGGGCGTCTGAGCCGTGGCCATGTGGCGCGCGGCGGCCTGCACGACGTAGAAGGCGCCGTCCAGGTTGGTGCGCACGGTGCGCGAGAATAGGTCCGGCTCCATGGTCAGGAACTCGGCGAACTGGCAGATGCCGGCGTTGCTCACGCAGATGTCGACGCGGCCGCCGAAGCGCTCGGCGGCGCGGCGCACCAGGGCGGCGCCCGTGTCCGGGTCGGTCACGTCGCCGGGCAGGTGGTCGAGGGCGCCCGGACGGATGGCGTCGGCCTCGGCGAGCAGGGAGGCCAGCAGGTGGCGGTCGTGCTCGAGGTCGAGGTGGTTGACGACGACGTTGGCGCCCTGGCGCACGTATTCCAGGGCGATGGCGCGGCCGATGCCCGTCGTGGCGCCGGTGATGATGGCGGTCTTGCCGGCGAGGAGGTTGGTTGGCGGCATGTCGTCGCGTCTTGTGGACGATGGACGATGAGCGATGTGTGTTGGTCAATGCCAGAAGGGCCTACTTGCCTCGATCGAGGCGGAGGAAAGTCGTAGTACCTACTTACCAGTTAGGTAGGTAGTAGATAGTACCTACCTAGATAGCTTCAACGACCTTGTATCGGATCATCTGCACCTTCCAAGGGCCGGCCTGGCCAAAGCAGAAGTTGCTCGACGGCACTACTTCCGCATGCATAGCCCGGACATCGAAGCGGACAATTTGACCCCGCGTGCTCACCCCGCGTGTTCGGTGTAGCTGGCACCGAGGCCAGTGACAGCACGAAACAGCCTTTCTGGCCCACTATACCTAGCCCACTTTTTGCTCCCCCACGCCTATACACGCCTATACACGCCCCCTGCAGGCCAACCTTGGCGGTTGCACAACGCTCATCAGCGCATCTCTGCCAATGAGGGCACAAAAGAAGCAGGCAAATCGCCGATGTGCTGAGACGACTAGATCAACAGACTAGCGCCGCCCATCTGCCGAGCAGGCCAGCCGAACCAGCAGCGGATTCACGTCGCCGACCGACTCGAGAGCCTTTCCGCGGCCACGAGCACGTGCGCGACACCCCGGCCACCCTACCGCGGCCGCGTGGCGGGAGCGGACATGAGGGCACCGTCCGGTGCCTAGGCAGTGCGCGCGCTGGGTCTCGCCCCCGGTGGGGGATATGGGTAAAGATATACCCAACACGGTAAGCTGGGAAGCGCGACGCGGAGGCACGTCACCTCGAGTCGCCTTGAGTCGGCTGATCTGGCGCCGACGCTGCCGCCGCAGCTCGCTTCTTAGCTTCCGCAGCCGCCGCCTCGGCCCAGGGGGGTCATCCTGCTCCCTGCATTTCCGCCGCGAAAGGGAAACGAGACGAAAGAGGAAAAGCAACAAAAGGAGAAAAGGACGCCCGATTGCACACTCGTCGAGCTGCGCTGCTCCCTTTCCCCCATCTCCTCCCTCGTTCGCTGTTCGCTGTTCGTTCGCTTATACGTCGGTTTTCATCGACTATCATCACGTCTGCGCAATCCTTTTACTGTCGACGCTCGACTACAACGCTAGCAAGAGAGCGAGTGCCAGAGAGAGCCAGCTCGTGTGTTTGTGTGTGGCTACGTGTATAGACGCTCCGGCGGTCGGTCCCTCGTCGAATATCGCAGACGGTTTAAACAGCCATGGCGTCCGTCAGACAGTTTCCTACCATTAAGGCCGTCCGGTCCTTCATCATAGACGGCGTCGGCTCCGGTACGCAGTCCCCCGCAAATCCACTTCTGCCTAGGTTGTATATTGGACCCCTACTGACGAGGACACAGGCGGCGACTATCACAATGTGAAGGGCGGGCACTGGTAAGTTCATGGACGAGCGGCTCATCATACCGTCGGCTATGCGCTTGGACTTACACAGCGTGTTGGCGACAGGCTGATTGATACGGACATCTCGACGCCCTGCTCCATTTGGGACCAGTACAAGAAGTCGAGGACAAGCTGGGGCATCAACGTCCTGGGGTCTTTCTTGGTGGAGATAGAAGCGTCTGATGGCACCGTGGGATTTGCCACGGGCTTTGGTGGTAGGTCACTTCTTTTCCCCAATGCTGTTGATCCTCTACGAGATGAGAAGAGCATGCAATTAACCATGTCCATAGGCCCTCCCGCCTGCTGGCTCGTCCATAAGCATTTTGAACGATTCCTCATTGGCGCGGATCCCCGGAACACAAACCTCTTGTTTGAGCAGATGTACCGTGCCTCTATGTTCTACGGTCGCAAAGGTCTGGCCACCGCCATCATCTCCGTCATCGACCTGGCTATCTGGGATCTCCTAGGCAAGCTACGAAATGAGCCCGTGTACAAGCTCATCGGCGGTGCCGCGCGAGAGCGCCTAGACTTCTACTGCACCGGACCCGAGCCCGCCGCCGCCAAGGCCATGGGGTTCTGGGGCGCCAAGGTGCCTCTGCCGTACTGCCCGGCGGATGGCCATGTGGGGATGAAGAAGAACATCGAGTTCCTGCGCAAGCACCGCGAGAGCGTGGGGCCCGACTTCCCGCTCATGGTCGACTGCTACATGAGCCTCAACGTGCCGTACATCATTGAGCTCGCCAAGAAGTGCGCCGACCTGGACATCAACTGGTGGGAGGAGTGCCTGAGCCCGGATGACACGGACGGCTTCGAGCAGATCAAGCGCGCGCACCCCACGCTCAAGTTCACGACGGGCGAGCACGAGTACTCGCGGTACGGGTTCCGCAAGCTCATCGAGGGCCGCAACCTCGACATCATCCAGCCCGACGTCATGTGGCTCGGCGGCCTGACGGAGCTGCTGAAGGTGTCGGCCATGGCGGCGGCGTACGACATCCCCGTGGTGCCGCACGCGAGCGGCTCGTACAGCTACCACTTCGTCATCTCCCAGCCCAACACACCCTTCCAGGAGTACCTGGCCAACTCGGCCGACGGCAAGAGCGTGCTGCCCGTGTTCGGCGACCTCTTCCTCGACGAGCCCATCCCCACCAAGGGCTATCTTACCACGGCCGACCTCGACAAGCCCGGCTTCGGACTTACCCTTAACCCCGTGGCCAGGGCGAAGCTCATCCCGTCGGACTACCTTCTCAACCCGGCGCCCGCGCGAGGACCGGCGGTCGAGGTCACACCTCAGCCCGAGTCCGCGCCATCCACCAATGGCGAGGAGACCAATGGTCACGAGAATGGTGTTATCAACGGCCTCACTAATGGCGTGAAGACCATGGCGAGCACATCATTTTAGAACCATTTTTATTTTATTTAACGTATAGTAGACAACGATGCAGAATCAGATTACGGAGCACCGAGGCTCTACCAGATGCTTGGATATACGAGGTAAACTGTATTTCATATATAGTCATTGTAGCCTTCCATCTCAATAACAACAATAACAACAATAGCAACAACAACATCCACCTCGCCTCCATATACGTTCTATTAACAGAGTAACGATAGTCACCGGCCTAATGCCCATTTACATCTCAGGTAAGATGTAAAATTTTCGTTGGAGAGACATTCTCCCATGATTGGAATGCGATGTCGAGCTAAAGCACGGCTGTACAATAGTGAGCTACCGAAGGGACTATACTGCGCATGCTTAGGCTAGGCTAGTAGTAAACAACCCGAAATGGACAACAACAGAGAAAAAACTCTTCTAGAAGGAATCGGGCCAGCCGCCGCGGGGGGTCAACCCAAGCTTCCTCGGGGATAGCGTCAGCAGCGAGAAGTCGAGGCTCAGGGGCCAAGCACGGACGGCACTCGTAAGAACTGGTGCTGAAGCTATTGAATGATGACGTTGGTGCCTTACTGGGCCGCTTAACTCAGGTAGGCAAAGGCAGCGTGGCGGGCTCCTTGGACAGTTCAAAAATTGAGGCCACGATATCGGCGTCTTATTTCCGAAAGCAGCGTTGTGTGGATGGATTGTTGACCAGCACTAGCTCTGGCGTATCATTTTCTTTGTCATCTATCGCCTCGTACCATTGTGTCACGAGACAGACTGACTGTTGATTATAAACACGAAGAATTGCTACCCGTCTAGGGAAGTGACAAGGTGACAAAGGTGATATGGCGGCGACACGGTGACACGGTGACACCGGTGGGTTGGGCAATAAGAGGACCATACCTACCTACCTACTCCGTAGATAGTGAGAGTCTTGTATGTATGAGCTGGAGAAAGGAAGCACAAAGCACAAAGCACAAAGTTCAAAGCACAGGGGTGCGGTGGTGGGCACACCACGCGACTTTTTAGCTCGTTGCTCCCCCATTTTTCAGGGCCAATCATGGCGTGTCCCGGCAGGCTTGGCCGGCCCAGGAGGGGAATCGGTCAGTCCTCCCCGCATGGAATCTCGCACGACGCGAGCGCTGCACGTGTATACATAATACCTTACCTATACAGTCCTATACAGTCCTATGTTTAGCTCGGTTGCCTCGATGCGACTCCAGCTGCTCGGTGCTTCGCAATCTACGGAGTACCTACCTACCTGGGTGCTTGATGAGGGCCAGCCGTGCTCACCTCGCGCGACGTGACACGAGGGGGTGGCCGGCACAGCACGCAAGACTGCAGTGTAGCCCCGGGACTCGTCCGCTCTCCTCCCCATGGCCATGGCCTGGCGACGCCCGAATGGACGGAGTGGAATATGCCGTGCATGGCGTGCGTGGGACGGGCCTCGAGCACACACCACCCGCGGCTCCCATTTTAGATCCGTATCCCGGACTGGCCAACCGTGGCTAGACGGGAACAGAATAACTATTTTATACAAATTTATACTTATTTTATAAATATGTTGGTAGCCTGTAGATTAGGTAGGTACCACTCTTTTACCCCAAGCTTCCCTTGCCCCGGGCAAAGACAGAGAGGAGCCGGGGCGGCTTACGTGAAGAGGCACCCACCCGCGCACCCCTGCCCGGCGGCGGATGGACCAATAGACGGGAGGCAGTCAGGGCACCCCCCCGGCTAGAAAGGCGCTCCCGCCGAAAAAGCAGACCCGCCCGACCCCAGACTGGCCTCCCACATTGGAGCCCCGGATTGGACTCCCACAAGACACAGAGCCATGGCGAGGCGCCCCAGCGAATTTCTGCTCCTGTCTCGCGACCGCGACCGCAAACCGACCGTCGGCTGCACGGCCTCCCCATGCCTGACACTAACATTAACCCGAGCTGTCTGTCTGTCTGGTCATGTAGCCGGGTGCTCTGCCCTCGCTCTGTGCTCTGTGACGAACCCCGACGCCGTCCCACGTCCCACGTCCCAGGAGCCCGGCGGCGGGCGACGATACTGACTCGGTCCGCCAATCATGCAGACCGCCCAGGTCTCGCAGGACGGCGGCCTGCAGCTCCAACATCAGCTCCAGCACCAGCTCCCGCGCCCGCACCGCGCCGAGGAGCCGCGTCACGTCTCGCGCGCCGTCGCCGAGCAGGACAGCGACGACGGGAACCACCTCATGAGCGCCGACGAGAATGACAACGACAACGACAACGACAACGACAATGACGGCGAGGACGACCATGAGAGTCCCGGCGCCGCACGTAATGGGAAGCGCAAGCGACCCATATCCGTCTCGTGAGTTGTTTCTGGTTCCGCCTTGATGATCAGTTATGCACTCATCCACTCATCCACCCATCCACTCGCCGGCCGCCTTGCCGATGTCTTTATCCACCTCGCTCAACCCGAGACCCCGAGTGGCACGGCTAGAGGAGTCGGTCGAGCAGGAGGTCCCATCCACTTAGCTCACAATTGGTTGGACTTTAGCATGTGAAGTTCCCACCAACCACCGACTCCCACCACTCCCTTTCCCATGTACCTACCTGGCTGGTCACCTTGACTAACACGGCCTCACCTAAAAGCTGCGAAACGTGTAAACAGAGAAAGGTCCGTACATAGGTCAACCCTCACCGTGGCTGGCAAGAGCCCACCCGCGGGGCATCGAGCTGACCTGCATGAAAACATCTGCATTGCTTGCTGGCTAACTTGATCTAGGTAAAATGCGACCGTGGTCAGCCTTCGTGCGGTTGGTGTCGCCGTAACTCCGTGAGCTGTGAGTACCGAGAGCGCAAGAAACCCGGTCTCCGGGCCGGCTACGGGAGGGAGCTCGAGCAGAGATTGGACAGGCTCGAGGATATTCTGAGAAGCCACTCGGAAATCCTGAACTCCGCCTTCGTCAGCAACTCCCCTACTCACCACGTCCTGCCGCCCTCCAGTGTGCGCAACAGCAACCCCAGCCTACCCAGCGATCACGGCACGCCGCGGGAACCCGCTTCCCTTTTCCGCCCCGCCGAGTCAATGAGAACCCCTCAGGCTGAGACGGCCCTGTTTCTTCAGAAGCCCATCGCCTTCTCTCAGACCTCGGAATTTGGACTCCCACCTCCCACTGCGTCCATACATCCCGTGACGGATGGCTTTCCTGGGCAGATGCAGCAGGCTAGCATCTCGCCCCCCAATCATCTCCCCACTCTTCAGCAGAGTGCTGGGACACAGGACTACTACGGCCAGCAGCATCAGCAACAGCTGCAATCCCCGGGCATGGGCCTGGCCCAGAACCAGAATCAGATCTCATCTGACCAGGAGCTTCCCCCGTATGATCTTCTGTACGCGCTGGCCGATTTGTATTTCAAACATATAAATACCTGGTGTCCCATACTTCACCGGAAGACCACCCTGGACTCCCTCTTCGGCCCTTCTACACTGGACGAGGCAGACAGGGTGCTACTACACGCTATAGTGGCCACAACTCTACGCTTCTCCACAGATGCTCGGCTCACCGAGGAGCGGCGGCGCCATTATCACGATGTCTCGAAGCAGCGGGTTCTCCTCTATGGCCTAGACAACTCGTCCGTCAAATCGCTCCAGGCACTTGTGATACTTGCTCTTGACCTCTGTGGCAGTAGTAATGGCCCGCCGGGTTGGAACATTATGGCTCTCATCACACGGTCCGTTGTCCAGCTCGGCCTTGCTGTCGAGAGCAACTCGTTCTCTGTGTCCCCCAGTTATGCCTCGATTTACACACTACGAGCCATGATTCTCCCAGAAGCGAAGGACTTCATCGAGGAGGAATCAAGACGTAGGTTATTCTGGATGATTTATCTGCTAGATCGATACGCCACCATTGCCACGGCCTTTGATTTTGGTCTAGCCGATAAAGATATTGACCGAACTTTGCCCTGTCGGGACGATCTCTGGATCAAAAATCAAAAGATTGACACAAGGTGGTTTAACACGCAAGATCAGTCGCTTGATCAGCCGGATCATGAAGTGAACAGGCCCGAAAACCTGGGCGCATTCTCCTATTATATCGAAATTCTCGGCATCCTCTCCAAGATACACCATTTCCTACGGCGGCCTGTCGATATTGGTGCGTTGAACGATGTAGAACAATGGCAGCTCCAATATAAGGAACTGGACAATATGCTGGCCTCGTGGAAGTTCGGCCTTCCAGGTGAATACGGTAACATGGCTAAACTATTTCAGCCGGGATGTAGCAAAACACTAAATGCCGGATGGGTTATGCTGCATGCTACATACCACACGGCCGTGATCCGGCTGCACTCGTCAGCTGCATACCCCACGACCCGCTCACCTATCTTCACCCCATCTTACAGCGCCAGTCAACGCTGTCACGGCGCGGTTGAAAACATCGCCGCCCTTGGCGAGTTCGTCGTGCAGAACGGGATGCTGACAAAATTGGGACCTCCTTTTGCCTTCACATTGTGGGTAGCCGCTCGTCTGCTCCTGGTCCACGGCTCGACGGTGGAGCACAAACTGGCACCACAGATTGCCTTCCTCGTGGACACGCTACGTGAGATGGGCCGATACTGGCCCGTCGCGTCGCGGTATTGCAAGCTGCTTCAGAGGGTGCTCGACGAGCACAGCGACAGCGAACGGGCCGTAGGACAGACAGGCGAGCGCATAACACCATCGTCAGTGAAGATCCTCGCCGACATGAGGAGGACAGCGTTCGACCTCGACTTCCTCATTAGTCGCCAGCCGCGACACCTGACCGGCATACCCAGCCGCCTGCCGAGCGTCACGCCGGCGCGCACGCCGGCGCCGAACGAACTAGAGTACCTGGACGTCTTCGACTTCTTCAACGTGCCCCGCCTGCCGGTGAACCAGGAGACGGCGGCGGCCGGCCCGAACGGGAACGGGGGCGACATGAGCATCGACCCCCCCGTCAACGGCGAGGCGAACGCCAACGGCGTGCCCAACGAATTTAACATTACGAACTTCATGATGGATGCGAACAGCGACTGGCTCTTCAAGGCGACTCCCTAAGCGTCGATTTGTCGTCGCCTGGGAGGATAATATTGTGACGATATACATATATATATATATATATATATATACGTATCAGCTCATATGCTTGCTGCCGAGTCATGGATATGTGTCATTTGTATTCGACGTGCTTGATGATGAAAATTAAATTAGTCTAATAGGAGATAGGGAATATATGTATTGGCGAGTTGGCGAACCTAGGTGAAAAGTGCCATGGCATGGATTGGACATGCGCTTTTGAAGCTTTTTCTTCTTTTCTTTTACGCAGTGCGGTATTGTGTGTGTTGTGTGTGTTCCAAGGCGAAGTCGTGTGAAAAGCACCAGGTATTCGCGCGTGACATGTATTGTAAGATGTCTGTGATGAGCCGGGCAGAGGATGATGATACGTTTGTTTCTAGGTGCGGAATACATGACCTGATCGCGAGGATGTCGTTCTACGCTCATCCTTTCCCCTTGAAAACGGCTGATGGATTTTCTTTTCTAGAGATTGTCCCGATTTTCGATTTCCGATCTTCAAGACGGGACGCGGGTTATTTTCATGGCGAGTCAGTCATATTTCATTTCTTTTTGCGTGACTAGAGCTTCGTCTTATTGTAAGAAGTTAGGATTGTATATTCACTGCAAGAAGTAAAAGGCGCAAGGCTCTTGGACATGATGGATATAGAAAACGGCCGGGGGCGGGGGCGGGGGTGACCGACCCGTCGAGCAGCATTGGAGGCATATGGCCGGAAAATCTAGTAAGTATAGGTGGGATATTGGGGGGCGGCGCTACGTATGTAACTATGCTCTTCAATGTGCTTGGAGTTCAGCGGCGAGGATGAAGTTCGAAACCTGTGGTTTAGGTTGAAGTAAGAGAGATGGGGAACATGTGCTGCCCCTTCATACCATTATATAAAATTGCGGTAGTATATATATTGCGTAAGATCGGTGAAGCCAGGTGAGACGACGACGACAACGTTTGGATCGGTCAGTACAAGTGCAATCTTACCCGGTCTCTAAACGCCGGATGGAATCCCCAGACGATAACAGGCAAACGGCCAAACCAAAACTCAACAGGGTAGTCCGACCTTATTGAGAAATGGGAGAAAATAGACAATCCCGTTTCGTTCGCCAAATCGATGTATTCAACCAAAAGCGACACGCGGGTGAATTTATACCCGCGATTTTCATCGAATTTGTTAGGGAAGGGTATCGTACAGAGCGGCCAAGATCCCAACATAGGAAACCGTCACAACCCAAATAAACCCGAGCAACACCCATATCGGGTCTGATTCGAGACGCCAAACCCCAGATCTCGCCCCGGCAAATGCCAAATCCACAACGGGCGGCGGTCACCGTCACACATGAAGCAATTGATCACCCGCTTGCCCGCACCGAACTTCTCGCCCCCCCCACAAAAGTCATGACGTAAGGCGCAACATGACCTACCTACCTCTACCTGGGTAGTTGAATGAATTATAGCTGAGTAACGGATGGCTAAGGTAATCAGCGTCATAGACAACACGCTTCATCAGAATGTCGATAATATCAATGTCATCGAGATCCTGTTTCGACACCACGTCGCGGGGGCTATATGCTACCCGATATCGACTCGACTTCATGTCATATATATATATATATCAGTTAGTTGGGAAGGGAGAGGCGAAATTCCCGACGAATAGAATACAATCCTGGAATCCCATCGGAAGCGCAAAAACACAAATTTGAAACCAACCGTCACATCGAGACAGATATTCCCGAACCATTGGTGAACGCCGGACCGTTACTATGGCGATGTCACAAGCAGCAGCTGGAGTCGAGAAGCTCGTAGGGCACGACGGCAGCGCCAAGACGGCGCAGGACGTGACCACGTACGCGGGGCAGGATGGCCGCGGCGACGGCAAGACCATGAAGGCGCTCTGCTGGATGGGCAAGAACACGGTCCAGGTGCTCGACGTGCCGCGGCCCAAGGTCCTCGAGCCGACCGACGTGATCCTCAAGGTGACGGGGAGCACCGTCTGCGGGAGCGACCTGCACCTGCTTCACGGTGAGCATTTGTCCTGTGGAAATTGTCCGTCCTATTCTCGCAGACATAACTAATGCTGCGCGCGCGCAGGAAGCGTGGTGCAGCTCCAGAAGGGGGACATCCTCGGCCACGAATTCTGCGGCATCGTCGACGAGGTCGGGTCGGCGGTGAAGAAGGCGCAGAAGGGGAAGCGCTACGTAGCCTCGTTCCAGATCGCCTGTGGCGATTGCTTCTTCTGCAAGCAGAAATTATCCTCGCAGTGCGAGAACACGTCCGCTAACACGATGGAGCGAGCCAGTAAGTGACTCCGACTCCTTAAGAGAGCAGAGATTCCCTTCCGTTCTGGGGTAGCCGAGTGCGAGGCGAGACTGGCATCGCGGAGACTTGGAGCGTGCTAATACCAGTGTGCAAAAAGTGTACGGCGGGCAGACGGCGGGGATGTTCGGCTATAGCCACTTCACGGGCGGCTTCGCGGGCGGCCAGGCCGAGTACGTCCGCGTGCCCCTGGGCGACGTCAACCTCCTCGAGATCCCCGAGGACGTGCCCGACGAGAAGGCGCTGTACCTGAGCGACGTGCTGGCGACGAGCTACAACGCCGTCCACGACACGGCCGTCTACCCCGGCGACCAGGTCGCCATCTTCGGCGCGGGCCCCATCGGGCAGATGGCCGGCATCTTCGCCATCGGCGCCGGCGCCTCCAAGATCATCTTCGTCGACACGGAGCCGAGGCTGTCGTTCGTCGAGGGGCGGTGGCCGGCGGAACACGCCGACAAGCTCGAGCTCGTCGATTTCAAGAAGCTGTCCTTTGGTATCACGAATAAGGAGACGGTTGTCTCGAAACTCAAAGAGCTATGTGGGGGACGGGGACCTGATGCGGCCATTGAGGTAGGTTTTGATACGGCTTCCCTCCTTCCTTCTGTTTTCGTCTCCTGCAGGGCGTCCTGCGTGGGCAAACAATATTGGCTGACGTCGTATTGCAGTGTGTCGCCGGAGAGTATGCCAAGGGTTGGATGCACTGGCTTGAGATGATGCTAGGGGCCGAGACAGATACCAGCGAGATCGTCAATGAGATGATCGAGGGTGTGCGGAGCTTCGGACGATGTGGAATTACGGGCGTATATGTCGGATACGTGAGCCAATCCCAACAGTTCTACGGAACACCCCCGAGCGTGATCTACGCAGACTAACAACCAGATTCCAGACGAACCATTTCAACATCGGGTCCCTGATGGAAAGGGGCATTCGTCTGATCGGCAATGGCCAAGCCCCCGTCCACAAGTACTGGGAGGAACTCCTCCAGCAGATCCAAAAGGGGCAGCTCGATCCGCTACAGATGATCTCTCATCGTGTCCGGGTAGAGGACCTCGACAAGGTCTACTACAAGTTCGAGAAAAAGGAGGACGGCATGCAGAAGGTCTTTGTGGAGACAAAATTCTCCTTGCCAGCATGTGCAGGCAGTCCTCCACTGACCACGTACTAAACGGGCTTGTGTCGATTGGGGGTTGAGGCGAGGGAGTCCATCGTTAGCAAGATGTGATCTATATGTAGTACCAAGACTTGTATAATATCAGGTGGGTTTGCGAATATGAAGCGTGGTTGCATCTCTGAATGCCTTTCGTGTCTTGCTATTCGATATGACCAACATATCGTAGTAGAGAAGAAGCAAACAAGAGAGCAAGAACTAGACCAATATCGGCATCAGCAGCATCATCAGTTGTATTATCCTCCGGACAAATGTTACATGCCTACTGTGAGTTCTGTATCCGTACTACCCACCCACAAGAAAGAGAAAGGGGGCGGGGGGAGGCCCTGACTATCCCGAAGCGAAGCTGGGGGCTCATACATCGACTACCGTAGGTTTACGCAGGCACATGGCAATAAGATGGAGTAATTTTCGATACCCGAGCCGGGACAAGAACTCTTTATGACGATGATCCATCAGATGTTCTCCTGGGGCTGAATCGGGAGGTGGGGGCGACGGCGCAGCGCAGGATCTCCCACCTGGAGTCACAAAATAGTAATATTTAGTGACCAGGAAATGCTGCCATACTGATGGCAAGTCGCCGTCGATACCACCGATGTTGAGGTGGTACGGCTTGGGACCATTCCGGGCGTAGACTGCTCATCGTTTCCGGATAGGAGATTCAGCGGGCTCACGCATGGCCCCAGGGAAACTTGCGGCTGTGCCGGGGAAAAAAAGCTTGAAATGGTGACGCGGACGGACGAACGACCAGAGCATCTGGCGGAATTAGCTGTTGACGCTACGCTGCAACGTGCAACGGCGGAACGATGAGCAGCTCTGAAAATAGGTAAATATCACCATGTAGTAGCGTGGCCCGGAAAGCCGCGAGCCCTGCTAAGAAAAACCCCCCGCGAGACCCTGAAAATTAGTGGCCCAGTGGCCGAAGATCTGAAACCATCGCGACTACCTAATCAGGAGATTTGACCCACTCTCTTTGCTAAACCATCAGGCAGGTACCTCTCTACCCATGTGCTATACGAGATTCGCTAAGGTAGGGGCATGTCCTTTTGTACGTAGTTGTTTTCTATGTCATAATGCCAACCACGAAATCTGTTGGGAGATGGCCTTGGCTACAGACGGGGAGAATAGAGCATACCTAGTTAACAGCATACTCATAACCATCACCCGCAGAGCTAGCGAGCGAGTCGCAGAATTATCCCATGGCAGAGCTGACAGTGATGACGATGTTGACATTGGTACCTGTATTAGTACTTACCCCTATTAACCCCTGGCGTTGACTTAGTTTGTTTACACGCTGTATCTGCCGAAGCACGTATGTGACGACGGGTAGGCTTTTCAAAAGTGCTCAAATCCCCCAACTCATAATTGGCTCGACGCCGTAGGTACGGAGTAGATCACTCAAGTGAGACGTAGGGTAACAAAGCATTCACTACCCTACGCGGGGTAGCAATGACGTACAGCACCCCAAAAGAAAAAAGCCGACCCTTCTATCCAGAGGGTTCGGACGACGATCACTGCTGCATGAGCCATGATGGGCTGCCGTTGGTTGATATATCTGGAACGTGACTGGTACCATACACGCGCGGGATTCGTAACGCTGCCTGCGCGTCCCGCCAATTACCTGACATGAGCCGGCGGGAGGCCTTCCTTTCAACCCCGAAGAGAGCCACAGTTACAGAGTGAGACAGGACGACTCACCCGCAGCGCGATGGCGTGGCCATGCCCAGACCTCATTGAGATGCTACCTACTCGACCTATGGGCGAATAATACTACCATGACGAACTACTCCGTACAGACAGTTCAACAGTAATAGGCCAAGCGGTAAGCATTCAAGCCGTGTGCTGAGCTGAAATCCAACGTCGTGCAAGGATCCATCATCCTTGTGCTGATCCTTAGCACTACGCAACTTGTAGTACTACGGTATGTAGTAACGCCGGGGCCATTCGCCCCCCAATGACCCGTCTCCAGCGAGCTGAACGGCTGTCTGGTCGGTGGAAAAATGGAAAGCGGATAAATGGGCGTGGCTGCTACATGTAGGTATTCAGCGTTCGTCCGTAATTTTGTGCCGCACTTATGCATACCTAAGTAATCTACCATGGTATGTGCAAGTAGTCGAGCGAAGCGGGCAATAATGGTGTTTTAAATGCGACCAGGATGCTTAGCGGTGTAGCCTGTAGGTGCCCAACCAGGCATCCAGCTAATCATGGTCGACGGGGACAGGCGAATAGAAATTCGGGTCGAGAAGTGGTGAATCAAAGGCAACCTAAGGGTTGTTTGTTCCTGCAGGCTGTCGTATCACGGACGATAAGAGGGCCCTCGAGAGGGGTACCTACTTCCGCCATGTACGTCCCCGAGGTACCGTAGGTACGTACATGTAGGTACGGAGGTACGTGATGCGAGAGCGGATGCGCAACGAATCGCTGCGTGGGGCCAGTCGCTTGTGGCGCGCAATCCCGGAAGCTGGAACACGGGCCAACCAGAAAACGTTAAGCGTCATGTTTCACATGTCCAATAAGGCTACACAACACTAGCCCTTCTAGGCAGTCCACTCGGCCGCTTCCCATCCTGCACTGGACGGCGCCCCCCCTGTTGCACGCCATCATGCAGCCAAACTCAGATCCATCAGTCCGCCATGAGGATGGATATACATAGCACTCAGGCACAACGGCCGGGTATTGACTGTTTGCATGTCCAGCCGACCAGCCTACGGGTAGAAGGGTGGGAGATGGGTGCAGTGAGAAATAGGCAGGGGCTACCTTTCTTTACCTGCCTCTTGATCTGGTAGAAGGAGGTAGGTAGGTACCTGGATGCTGACGGGAGCAGGGAGGGACTACCTGCTTACCTTCCATCCAGCCTCTGGGAGGTACCTAGAGCAGTGCATTGGAAGGAAGGCGCTCAATTTCGTGGAGGAGGTCTGAGGTGCCCGTCGACGCTACTAGTAACCCACCAAGGCAAGTACCTACTGTGTGCCCTCATGAAGTACCCATGGGCCATGGGCATGCCGGTACTACATTCGTGTACGCAGGTACGTAGGCAGCGTGCGGGCAACGGCCAGGGGCGTGTTAGACCCTCGTTCTCTCGGAATGCCTTCTGGCTCTCTTCCACTCTCTTCTCACCGATCCCATATCCTGTCGTCCTCAGGCCTCGCCACCTTTCCCTCTTTGGCGTCGCTGTCGTCGTCGTTGTCGTCGTCGGCATCCTCGCGAACTGCGCTTCCTTTCTACCCGCCGATTTTATATCACGGCTCTCATTCCTTCTTGTCGCTCCTTTGAACCTTTGTTGTCCTTCGCCGCCGCGTACGTGACGTGACACCGTTTACATTCTTTGATTCATATGAATACACAAATCTGCCTCAGGTAGCACCTCGTTATACACCGGCCTCTTCCCCTCCCATAGGCATCTGCTGTACTGTTCGAATCACAGCACTGCTGCGGCATATCTCTTCTGTTCCCAGGACCCATTGTGCGCCACAGGAATATTCTGTGTCTGGACGGACAGTCACCATTGGCGGCTTGCCGTGTTGCAAGAAACTGCATCTTGCTTGCTGTGTCTTCGACAAGAGAGTACAGAAAGAGGCACCCGGGACGGAAAATTAGGTGCGGGATATAGACGTCGCACAGTTCAAAGGCCATTACCATACCGGAGTAGTTGAAGTGGCATTGTGCTGTTCACATTGTGGCAGAGAATTTCAGAGCCACAAACCACCTAGTACAACCGACGCAAACATACGAGAGAGACGCCCTAGACTAGGCTTTCTTGATAGGTAATGGCTTGACATTCACCATCTGGTTGCTCGCCATTGCTAATCCTGTTCGCAGGGCCTCCAGCCATTGTCCATTGTCCATTTTCATCACCACTGTTCCCATTGTCAATTGATTTGTCGTGGACAAATCACTTATATATTGTACTTCGGTCCATTTTCCCGTCGCCTTTTTCTTACCGTGTCACACAGCAATGGGCAGTTTGATACACCACTAAGGATCTTCTTCAAGTCACTCACTCAATCGTCTTCGCCTCCAATTCTTTTGATTCACTTCTTCACGGCCGGCTAGTTCGACCATTTCCGTTCAAGATACCCGTACTTTTCATCCTCCTCGGCGTACAAGATCCCAACTGGAACGCTCTGTTGTTGCCTCAAACCTCAAACCTACATCATGATGTTGAGACGAATTGTTGCAGCTGCGGTTGTAACCGTCCTGGGCCTTGTCAGCGCCCAGGAAAACCCTACAACGGCCTCAGTATGCTCGGTAAGTATCTGATATTTTCGGATCTTTCCTGATACATTCTCCCACCTGGCCACGGATACTGTGCATCTGACTCGCCGGCAACCCAATCACTAACCCGTCTGGCATAGGTCGGCTGTGTTAATGGCGTCTTTGTAAATGCGCCCAATATCGGTTGTGCTAACGGTGACATGAGTTGCGTCTGCGGCAAGACCGAGTTTTTCAAAGATGGCATCCGAGATTGTATCGCAGGGGCGTGCGCCCCGGAGGGACCAGATGTTCAAATTCCCCTTGCGGAGGCCTACGCAGACCAACTCTGTGCAAGTAAGCTAGATTCCACTGAAGCTTGTATAATGCCTGTAGAACGCCGTGCTGATGCTGACTCTTTTAGGCGTAGCAGCTGGCAATTCGCCAGCACCATCGCCTACCAGTTCGACGGCAGCACCACCGCCTGAGGCTACTCCTACCGAAACAACATCCTCCACAACGCCAGCGGCTGTGACTTCCACAAGCACCTCGCCCGAACCTACTACGGAGTCTACATCCCAGGTGGAGAGTACAACAAGCAGCTCGTCGGCGTCTGTGACCAAACCCTCGACTACTCTCGTAAGCAATTCACTACTTGGTAGAGAGGGCATGGATACTAACGGTCAACTAGACTTCGTCGCTAGCCACTTCCGTATCTACTTCGACGTCTTCGTCGCCCACTGTCTCTAGTACGTCACAGCCGGCTGCTGATTCAAGCACGGCGCCAACTAGCTCCGGGCTCTCGACAGCTGCGAAGGCAGGCATTGGCGCTGGCATTGGCGCGGCTGTTCTGGCAGCCGTCATCATTGGGATTTGCGTATGCCTACGACGTCGACAAGGGGCGAAGACAGCTAGTCGTGTCCGCAACTACAAAATCTCCGAACCAATGACTAGCTCAGGATACCAGTTCGTCAATGACAATGGTAGAGCTCAAACCACTGTGCCCCAACCAATCCTGACCTCACAGGCGGCGAACGCGGACAGTATGGGCATGCCCACATCGCCAACATCACTATATTCGAACTCGTCAGACCTTGAAGCCCATGCCCGACGATACGAAGACATGATGCCTCGTACTCAGCCGAGAACCATGATTTAAAGGGGAACCCCCTCATACGGCACCAGAATTCACCCGTAGTAGATTGATAAGAGTGAGGGATATGAGATTGAGTGGCCGTTTTGGAGAAAGTGCAAAAGGAGTTTGGTGGGCATTTACAGTCACGCCGTGTTGTCTCCAGCAATGTGGTCAATTTGTTTTGCGCTCAACCTTGCGGCGGATCTGATGCTATTGCCAGAAGAGGTTACGAAGCGATTATATTGATATGAGCTGGTGGTCGTGAAGCCGTGTAATGAAGTCGTTTCTAGTGTCAGATGTAGCTATGCTGTCTTCAACGTTCGAGAGGCTATAATGCAATATCCACAATGTTATATTTTCTGTATCATCTTCTCGGTGAGATGTACTGTGGATCATTTGTAGGCCTCTACTGGTATTGCTACATATCACAGAGGGAAGGATAAGTCTATTTACTGCCCGGAGCTACCAAGACCTGTTCGCTGGTTTCGTAGTCGCTGCATCGTTGATAGGAAGGAGCAAGATAGAGCTATTATTTCCAATCTTTTCCTTTTTCTCTTCGTCCTATTCTATTATACGTGATCTATGTATAGCTACCTACCCTATTGTAGTCCTGTGATTTGGTATCATCCAGCATTGTGACACTATTGCTCACGGTAGTATTTGTAACCACTCCAGCAGGAACGGCCAGGCAGCTCCAGCAGCGATTCTCCCGTTCGTATTTGCTTATCAACAGGAAAGGGGCTTGGGAAGAGGCTGCCATGTTAACAAATATGATCGGTTGCGATTAGCTACAACGAGAAGCCTTACGCATTGCTATGTGTCGAGTTGGGGAAGCATAGGTAGCCTTATGAAATACTAGGTAGAAGTAATTTCCATCTCAGCGGCACTTGGACTGTTGTTCCCCCTTACCGAAGGTAAATATACGCCTAAGCGAACTAGGTCAGGCGAGATGAGGCAAAAACAAGCACGTTGCATGTGAGATTATTTTATCAAGCTTGAAGCGGGGCGGGGCTGTACTACGGCCATTGAAAGAGTCGGCTGGGTGTGAGAGAGAGAGAGGAAGTTGGGGGGCTGATAAGTTCCAGCCAAGGCTTGCCGACATCAACATTTTGCTCAAGGGAACAGCAAGCGAACACAGGATATTCTACATATATGTACATTTACAAGATCGCATATGACCGACCTACAATTTCGACTCCCTGCGCCACAACTTTCGGACCGTATCACACGGGGACCGCGGGGACTCTACCAGCAGTAATATGGCCTCTGTGCCGTGACAGGGCGATTAGGCAGATGGACCCAGGGGGCCTTCTTGGCCTCCTTAGCCACCCTCTCGTCGTGTTGCCGTACCCGCGTCTTCTCCTCCTTCAGCACCAGATGGATACCTGAAGACATAGTCGGTCAGCAAAAAAGAGGCACACGAACCCAGGGGAAGCCGAAAAAGCATTGCGCGGGCTGGTACTCACGAGAAGTCGAGCCCATCATGCGGGACATGCGTGACCTGGCATGATACTGTATCCTCATACGCCGGTACGGGCCCTTGGTGACCCACGACTGGTCCACGTATAGCCGCGTGGCGTCGTCGACCTCGACCTTCTTCCCGTCCTTGGTCAGGATGGTCCGCTTGGCGGGCTTCGCGGCGCCGTCGCCGGGGCCCAGGCCCATGCCGCGGGCGGCAATGGCTGTGTCCCGGGCCTCCTCGAGCTGGAACTTGACCTCGCGCGCCATCTTCTTCTTGCTGTAGCGCATCTGGGTGATGGCCTCGTCGACCGTCTTGCCGACGATCTGGTGCGACAGGTGGACGAGCTTCTTGGTGCTCGTGGGGATGAGCTCGCTGTCGCTCGTGAGCTCCTTCTCGGCGAGCTTGATGCGCTCCTCGCGGGACAGCTTGCCGCCGGCGCGGACCATCTGCATGACCTTCTTGCGCTGGTAGCGCACGCGCCACCGCGGGTCGGGGTCCAGGGCGCGCTCCATGTGCTCCTTCATCTTGCTGTAGGCGAGCGGGGACGGCGTGGGCGTCTTGGGCTGCCGCGGCTGCGCCTGGCCGTCGGCGCCCTTGAGCTCCTCATCGAAGATGGTGGCACCCTGGGTGCGGCTGGCGAGGCGCTCGGCGAGCTTCTGCTCCTTCTCCCGCTTCGTCAGCTCCTTGGCGAGCGGCGTGGCGGTGGGGGACACGTCCTTGGACTTCCACTTGAAGCCGGAGAACCAGGCATTGCGACGCTGTGTTCGGGGGAGGAGATACTGCAGGTGGGCGGACGGCCGGGCTATGCTGGCGCGGGCTACGTGAACGGCTTGATTAGCTGGAACGGCGAGACGGTGAGACGGTGATGGAAGAAAGTATCCATACCGGCAATCGCAGCCTGCCGGGCGGGCAAGTGTAAACTCATGATGTGTACTGCCCTCGGGATGAGCCAGCCCCTTTGCTACAGCCTACGCTTATCGAGAGAGCCCGGAGAGAAAAGTCTCGATGGGTCCCTGGCCCAAGCATCCGGCGCGCGTCGGCCTTCTTCCGAGGATGGCCCGTCTACTGTGTCCCCACCTTAATAATCATAGTGGGCCTCAGCTGCTGGTAGTCTCAGGCTTCGGCGAGTAGGTAGTAGGTACCCAGGTACTCGATGACTGTCCTGTGGCTCGAGTGGCTCAACCCCCAGGGGAAGTGGTACGATGCAGAGCAGTGATGTACCTGGGTACCACTTCGAAGGAGGTACCCGTTGCACGTGACTCAATTCAGACCAAGCTCCCCAGCTCTCTCCAGCTCCCGCGCGAATAATGAAGCCCAGCTCCATTTTCAATTCCGAGTCGTTCCACCAAATCATCAGCCAGCCTACCGCCACCCCCTTCCGAGCTCTCTCGACACCACCACCGCAGCCCAACGCAGCTCTCTTCACAATGGCCGTCAAGCCCATCACTGGTGTACGTACCCGTGCGAGCTCAATGAGCCACCACCGCTGTTTCCCCGGATGATGCGTCCGGCTCCCTTCGGCCCGGCGATGCTGACCTCGGTTCCAGATGCTCAAACGGGGCCTCGTCGCCGACCTGGCCATCGCCCTCGGTACGCCTCCGCCTCCCCCCAGCGAATTCCTCGAACAAATAGGAGAGGACTGGATCCGACTGACACCGCGCTTAAAGGTATCGGCATGACAATGGGCAGCGCCTACTGGTACGAGACCACCCGATGACGTTACGCGACCCCAACCATCCACCACCAGATACTAACTTTTTCCCCTGTTCAAAAGGTACGGCTACCACATGCCTCGCACCAACGCCCGGGACAACTTCTACAAGAAACTGGAAGCCGAGCGCGCCGCACGAAGCGGTTAGACGACAGAAGCGAGAGAAAAAAAGACATTTACCACGGGGCGAGAAGAAAGACAATGACGAGCCGAGGGTGGGGTGGGGCAAGCCTATAGACGAGGGCGGCAACCAACGTATATTTCTCTTTTCCTGTGTACGGCTGCGATAGAGGGAGGGGCGAGAGCGTGCTTCGGAGGAGGAGGAGAGGAAGAAGAACAAGAAGAAAGAGGAGCCGAGACCGGCGCATTGTACTATACGATTCCATCCGCCGACAGTCCGCAATCGAGCTTCACCCTCAAAAACCTATACGCTAATTGTCTGAACGCACGTGCTCGGGAAGATGCGACTACGAGGAAGCCGTATTGTGTAGACGGGATCATGACATAGTGCCCGCCAACGCGTGCTGTGATCCCTCCTAGTGCGTATTTGGAAGAATGAAGTGTTGCATCAGGAGCCGGTCGTGTAGTTTGTCGTCATGTCTGCATCATTCCATCTTGGGGGAAGAGAAAGGCCTATACAGCTGTCAATGGGCCTCAGTAATCCGAGAGCGCTAGTGGATCGCTGACGTCTTCAGCTCCCTAGGTATCTTCCAGCATCTGCATGTCCGGACGGATTATGCCAAACGTGAGCAATACGTGCATATACTGGGGAGCGGTGAAGGGAGCTGGGCTACTTATTGTGACTGGAGTGCATGCGTAACGTTGTGTTCGAGCTTGTCTTGGGATTTCTAGGGATAGCCAGTAGGTAGAGAAAACGTATAAAATGAGATAGTCGCCTCAGGTGTGTAACAATGTTAATAATACTCATAAGATGAGAATTAAGATCTGACCTATCATATTTTGCATGCCACCGACATCAGCACTCACGTTGCGCTCATTGGGCGTTGAGCGGTGTACCGAGTGTATTTTGTTTCTCTCTCTCTCTCTTTTTTTTTTTAAAAAAAAAAAAAAAAAAAAAAAAAACATTTCTTAAAATCACAAATCGCGTCGCATTAACGTATAATACATTTACAGTGCGCTCATCCACCCACGGGCACTCACTCGCTGTTTTTGGTGATATACCCTCTCGCGCCTATTCGACAATCTTACAGCGGACGGTGTCAAACCACCAACCAAAGCCCAAGCCCCACCGCGCCCGTCTCCAGGCCTGCCGCCACGGAGGTGCTCGCTACCTACCCATCGGATCCGCGAGCGCCGCCCTCCTCCCTCCCTTCCCACATGGTCGTCTCGACGAGGAACTGGCCCTTGCGATCCTGACACCTAAACCGCCCGCATAACATCGAGGCCAAAAATCAGCGCAAGGCTCCGCATCGCATCGATCCCCGTCGAACCAGTCCGCAAAAAAACCGCAAACGGATAAAGGGGCCAGGGGAGGAAAAAAAAAAAAAGGGGGCAAAAGAACGTACCGACGGAACCAGCGCTGCACCGGCCAGCACCGCACGGGGCTCTCGGGGCGGTCGGGGCGGTCGATCTGGCAGTCGTACTGCACCATCGACAGCAGCTCGCAGGCGGCGAGGTCGATCCGGCCGCCCTTGCGCCGCTTGCCGTCGACGAGCTGGACCTCGGCGGGCAGCTGGGAGGCCGGGAAGACTCGGCACGGCGGCGTCATTGTTTTTTCAAATTTTGAATTTTTGACCTTTGGCTCCGGATAGATACCCGCAGGGTGCTAGGCCAAAACCGCCTCTAGAAAGGCAGAAGAGTAATCGGACGAATAAACACGGTGCGAGTGAGTTGAGTGAGTGAGTAAGTGAGTGAGTGAGTTGAGCCGCGCGACGCCGAATTGCAAGGGATGGATGCGACGGGCGCAAGACACGTGGGCGCTCGACTACTCGGCGAGGCGGAAGAGGAGAGTCTAGAAGAGGTACGTGCTTGTTCTCTACGTAATAGAAGGGCCGGGCTGGTGATGTTATGACGGGAGAGAGTTGACCGGGGTTTGCTTGTCTTACGGCTTTATGGGACTTTCTCATTGAGAGCCATTCTTATCTTATCGGGCACCGGGTCATTGTCATGTTTCATCTCATCTCACCACCACACTTCATCTCACCATGAGCGCCTCACAGCACACATACATGCACGCGCACCACGTTCCAGGAAAAATGAGGGCGATACGTGACTAATGAGACGATTGGTTTCACTATAGCTACTAGACTCCCTCCGCGCGAGCTTCGCCGGCAACCCGTCGCGCCACCGGAGCGCGGACGTGCCCATGGCCGAGCTGTCGGCGCTCATCAGCCGGTACCAGCGCGCGACGCAGTCGGCGCCGCCGCCCCTCGTGTCCGTCAGCGGGCGCTACCTGCCGTTCCTGTACCACCTGGTGTCGACGCTCGTGGCGCCGCCGCACGGGTACGCCGTGGTGGTCGTCGACGCCGAGGGCGCCTTCGACGCCACGCGCCTCGTCGGCACCTCCGCCTCCGCCCCGGCCGCGCCCGCCGACCTCGCGCACGTGCACGTCTACCGGCCGGCGGCGCCGCGGGGCCCGGAGCAGGTCAGGGCGGCGCTGGACGCGGCCGCGCACTTCATGCTGTACGGGTCCCACGCGAGCCGCGGCCGCGCGTGGTGGGGCGCCGTCGTGGTCGGCGGCGGCGGCGGCCTCGTCAACACGGGCTGGAGGGGCTGGCTGCGGGTCGACAGGGAGGAGGTGAGCGGCTTCGCGGCCGGCGTGAGCGTCGAGGAGGCCCTGGCGCAGAGGGACGGCAGACAGGCGGCCGTCGACGCGGCCGGTTGGGCGGCGTCGCCCGGCTGGGGGAGCAGTTATGTGTGGAAGGACGGGTAGACAGCAGGTACATGCCTGTAGGTACAGTTATAGGTAGATTGTAGGGAGTATCAGGATCGATTATTTGAGCTCACCTACTAAGGACCGCCGGCAATGAATGACGAGTCACCTTTCTGATAGTGCATACAAATTACAATGGTACTGTAGTACGAGCGTCCGTAGGTGCTATTCTAGGAACCTGCGGCTTAGACTACCAGCTACCGGTACCTCCCTCAAAGTAGAGGTGTGAGTACCCACCTACCTAAGGTACTTAGCGTAGACGTACTATCTCATGTAGTACGTACCTTGGGGTACACAGTAGAAGAAGGGCATCTACCGCGCTCCACCAGTGTGTATACATGATACATCCCACTTCTCTTCCGCGAAACCAACCGCCGACGGGACACTGGTGGGACGGCTGTCTTTTTGTAAACGGCAAGGATTTCCGGCCGAGGAGCTCGGCATCTTCCCGACCAGGAGAGAGGCGGACGATTGCCTCCAAGCCGAATCGCCCTTGCGAAGACTTATGGTGCTGGCTGCCGGTCCTTCGACCATGGCCTCACCATTTGGGGTGCTGAAGCCGCTGCACCGCTACAACCGCCAGCAGCAGCATCAAGCGCCACCGCCGCAACAGCAGCAGAACTACAACCACCATGTCACCTTTCGGCTCTCGCTACCGCCGCCCTCTTCGCAGCAGCAACAGCAGCAGCAACAACAACAACAACGCCGCACTGCTACCGGGACGAACAATGCGACTACGACGACGACGCCGACAGCGACATCCGCCAACGCCAACACATATCCCCAGATTCCGTCGCAACCTCAGTCGCCCGCTCTGCATGGCACTGTCGCCGGCCCCCCACGGCCCCAGCAGCTTCAGACTACCTCTCCCATACCCGTTCCGGTTCCGATCGCCGCTATGAATAGCCGTCTCACAGACACACACATGACTTCCGCCGTTATAGCCCCGATCCCCCCGCCAGACATGTCCGCCGTCGCCGATCCCCAGCGCCGCCGTCGCGCCCCCGGCCGTCCGGCCAAGCGTCGCCGCAGTGACGACGACGACGACAACCATGTCACCGAGCAGTCCCTCCGCTCGCCCATACCGCCGCGCCCGCCCACCGTCCACCCCTTCAGCAAGGGCCCCTACAACACCATCGAGGACGCCATCTTCTCGCTGCAGCTGCACGTCTTCACCTCGGGCTACGGCGTGTCGCAGAAGCGCACCGTCAAGGAGAAGCTGCCCTCGGGCAAGTACGACCCGGAGGGCGACGTCATCCGCAAGGACTTCGCCTGCGACAAGGGCGGCAACGAGTTCGTGTCCCAGTCGCGCGGCCAGCGCCGCCGCGAGTCCAAGAAGTGCGGCTGCCCCTGGAAGGCCGCCATCCGCCGCCTGCGCCGCGAGGGCGACCGCTGGTTCGTCGAGATCCTCGACGCCCAGCACAACCACCCCGCCACCCCGCCCGACGAGATGCACGCCATGGCCTCGTACCGCCGCTGGCAGCGCGAGAACAACGCCGGCATCCGCGGCGCCATCGCCCGCCTGACACGCGCCGCCGCCCTGCCCCCGCGCGACATCGCCGCCTACCTCAAGGGCGGCGTGCGGGACCGCGACCTCGACCGCATCGACAAGCAGATCCTGCGCGCCCTCAGCATGGGCGACAAGGAGGCCCCGGGCAGCGAGCGGGAGGGGGGCGCCGTCGCCTTCGACATGATCGCGCGGCGGCCCGTCATCATCCTGCAGGACAACGAGGCGCCGTCTTCCACCCCCCTGCACGGCCACGGCTCGTCGCCACCCGTGAGCGGCTTTCGGAATCCGGCCACCCCGACGACCGCCTTCGACGAGTCGCCGGTAGCCCACCACCATGCCTTCACCGGCACCTTCGCCAGCCCGCAACCGCCCCTCGTGGGCGGTAGCGGCGCGACGGCAATCATTCACCAGGAATACTCGGTCGTCTCCTAGCTGGGGGGAAGAGGAAGAGAGAGACACACAGAGAGAGAAACGGGAGGTTGATAATGGCCAATTCTATCCACGGCGCACAAGGGTATTGGTCAAAGCGTGCACACAAAAGAGTTCGGAAGAATCATGAGGGTCACAACGGCCGGGGGGGAAGAAACACACGACTTGTTTTATTCGTAGCGTGAGCACTAGGCGTTTTGGAAAACTGGTCAGTCAGGACGTACGCTTCGTTTTTTGCTTCTTCTCCCCTTTTTTCCCCCCTCTCGGATCATTTGATTGTTTATACCACACCAAAGCTGGAACCAGGCGTTGGGGAGAAGCGAGTTTTATTATTATTGTTATTATTGTTGTTATTGCTAGTTCCGAGGCCTTGTCTCAGACACGGCATGTTGCTTTACAGGATGGGATGGGATAGGATGAAATGGGAGGTTGGTTGGTGGATTTGAAGCTACGGGCTATGAATTTTTTTTTGTCTCGAAGTGTCTTACCTAGAAGAAGCAGAGCAGAGTAGAAGAGCAGAAGAGCAAAAGAAAGAAAGATGTCTTGCTCTGTTGTACTCCGTAGTAATTACTGAATCGAACGAACGTTGTGCGCTGGCTACTGCGTACTGAATGAATTCAGGCGTGCCACTGAACGCAAATTTCTCTTTCTGGGCCATAGCAAAAGGACTCGTCAGCATCAGAGAAATCATCACGAATACCTAGGTAAGCAATATAATATGTCAAGGGGTGAATCTCTCTTCTCTTCTCTCTTCCGTCTTCGTGCTACTTCGCCATCCATCCACTCGTAATCGTGACTTAGAATACAAGGGCGCTCGAATCCCTGACAACGCAGTGAAAATGTATAAATTATTATTTCCGTGGCATATATCTCAACTCCTTAAACCAAGTAAGCGTAAAAGAGAGTGTACTATGGTACCCTACGATATAGACAGACACCTGTTTTTTTTCTTTCCACCCAGAAAACCAGAAAAGGAAATAGATAGATATATAGATGCCATGCTTGCCCGCCATGCCGCGCTGATGCAAAAAATCACGCCGAATATAGCCCTCAATCCAAGTGACAAGATCCGAATAGAGAAAAAATAAAACCAAAAAAAAAAAAAGGAGAGAGATTATCCAATGTAGCATCAAATCCGCGCCTTTGTTCCACCTCAAACCAAAACTTACTCACGGCCGACCCAACACCTGCGCAACGGCATCTCGTCGCCTCATGCGGTCGTGGTAAGCTGCCAAGTGCGGGACCTGCAGCATCGCTTTTTTCCCAGGTGGTGTCTCCTGCATATCCTCCTCTCCCCTCCGACTCCCGTTCTCGAGTCCGGTGGGAGACGACGACGGGGACGGGGTGAGGGAGGCGAATATGTCGTGTAAAACCGGCCAGAACGCAAAGTCGGCCAGGCCCGGCGCCGGGCCGGCGATGAAGGCGTCTTCCGCGGCGTACCGTTCCCAGGGGCTCAGCAGAGTCTGTATCTTCGCCACGTCTTCGTCTTCTGTCCTCGCCTCTTCGGAGGCTGGGGGCCGAGAGACGGATGGCGGAGACGAGGACCGCCACGTGTCCAGGAACCCCAGGCCCTGGTCGAACCGCTCGCGGGCGCGTTCCCCTATATCCTCTGCGCCGGAGCCGTACGTCTTCTCGAGGTACAGCATGATATCCCGCTGTCCCATCACGGCCGTCTTCGAAGCGTCATTGTCGGCGAATTTAATGGCCACGTGATCCGACGCCGCCCCCTCCGTCTCCGCCGCAACCCCCCCAGTAAAGCTCCCCCGCGCGTACGAGATGCCCAGCTCGGCAAGCAGGATGCGCACGCGCTCGTTCACGACCCGGTCGGCCGACAGGAAGAGCCGCTTCGCGTCGCCGATGTGCAGGACGTCGAAGCCGGGGCCGTAGTGCGCCGCCCAGTCGAACTCGGCGGCCTGGTTCTCGCGCCCAAAGGCCCTGAGCATGCCCACCGCCTGGTCCGTCTGGCCGTTGACGACGGCGGCGGCGGAGAGCCGCGCCTTGCCGCTGGCCCCCTGCCCCCAGATGCACGTCTCCTCGGCGTCGAGGAAGGTCGCGATCCGCCGAAACGTCAGCGAGATGCGCGCGCCGGCAAACGCGCGCTCCGCTTCCGTCTTCTCCCGCTCCTGTCGCTTGTCTGGCCGGATCGCGTGCATCCAGCGCATGTTGGTCGCCAGCCCCATCCGGAAGAGCGAGTTGTGCGGGAGCCTGGCGCGCTGGATCTGGCGCTGCAGCCCATCCGCCTCCCCGCCCTCGGGGACCCCGGTCACGGCAGCGTCCTTCGGCCGACGCTTCGTGCGCAGCGTCATGGTGCGCTCGGCACCCAGGCTCACATTGGCGATGAAGCTGCCACGCGCGATATCCAGCGTCTTGTCGCTGTGCTCCGAGATGTAGTCGGTCCCGCCCCGGTACAGCTGGATGAGGACGTGGTTGAGGGGGTGGCCGAGGCGCGCCTCGACGATGCGGCGGATCTCGTCCACGGCGGGCGTGAAGGGCCGCAGCGGCGGGGATTCGTCCGCCGGGTGGCGGTAGACGGGCTTGCTGCCGTCGACCTCCACGCACCCCTGCACGGCGACAAGGCGCGGGACTTCCCCGCCCTGGTGCGACATCCGCTGCCAGCTCACTTCGTCACGGATCCGCGCGAAGCCGTCCTCGGCTAGTGGCGCCGGAAGGACGTCATATACGACCTTTGTGTCGCCTTCGCAGAGCGGTTCGCTCTCTGTTGGTCGCGTATCTTCTAGTAGTATCATTGTGCTGTCGTCTTTATGTTTGGTGCTCAAGGGGTCTCTTCCTGTTGCCGGTGCGTCGTCCTCGAGCGTACTAATGGGTGTATGGGTGGTCTTCGATAACTCAGATTCCTTCCTTGACGGGCTTGGACTACTTCCATCGCTTGTCGGTTTTGGGCTTTCTACGCCCTTCGACCTGTTTCCCTCGCTATTGAGTTGGGCATTAATATCGACATCAACACTGCCATGCCCAGTGATGTCGGTGTCGTCGTTGGCCTGGGCGTTGGGGCGCAGCTCCGGTAAAGGCGGTGCAGCTGAAGGACGCGGGGCGCGTTGCTGGGATCTCCTTCCAGTCGGGGATATCGAACCCCACGTTGGAGTTGGAGAATCGGCGCCCACCGCCTCGTCGTCCGATCTCACTGACTCATTACGGCCGTCATCGGTGGTTTTAATGCTAGCAGCGGTTCGCCTTGCAACAGCTGAGATATCGCCGTTCGCTGCTGGTGGTCGCTCGTCGGTCGATGCTACAGAATCTCTATCTGCCTGTTTTTGGGCCTGTGGGTGGTCAGACCTTGCCATGGACTGTAACGCTGATGGTGACTGCGATTGTGACTGTGACCGTGATTGTGGCTGCTGCTGCTGCCGCTGGTCGTGTTGGGATGCGATGATCTTGGGCGCATGCCCATCGGTGGCTGCAGGTTGACCACTTAGTGACAATCTCTCAAGTGATGGTTGGATATCTGAGACAGACGCCGCGACAGCGTCCTTTTTGCCTCTTCGCAGACGTACGGTTGGAGATCTCCCGCCCGGCGCTCCCCGATCCTGACGCTGATGAGGATTTCCCACCCGATCAGGCGCCATCGCTGTCGGCATCGGCCTCATCACGCCCAGCACTTTAGCCGCCGAGAGCGTGTCACAGCCGGTCATGCTGGCAATTTGTCGAAGGGCCGCGCGGTGGCGGGACATGCTCTGCGAGCCGCAGCAGTCGTCGACGATGGTGATGGTGTAGCCGTGGCTGGCTGCGTCGATGGCTGTGGCCATGACCCCGACATTGGTCATGGAGCCGCAGATGAACAGCTCGGTGACGAGCCTGACTCGTAGCACCCTCAACAGCTCTTCTGACTTGAAGGCGGAATAGAACGATTTGGTCAGTACGTGGTCCTTGGGCCCGACGGCCTGCTTGATGACGGGATGCATCTCTGTGCCCGGTGCGCCGGCCCTGACGCAGCTCGGCCCTTGGCCAGCGCCCTGCGTCAGAAACGCTTCGGGAGAGGGCGGCGACTCGGCCGCCGGGGTTGCGGTGCGTGAGCGACGGCCCCGAGGGGGAGGCACCGAGCCGGACGGTGGGCTGGGGGTGTCTGCTATCATGATTGGCTCGGCCTCGACGGGGCGGGAGCTCTCGAATCGGCTCTGCACCCATATGACCTCGCCGCCGTTCCGCCGGAAGCTGTCGGCGAGTTCACCGATTCGCTGGCAGAGGTCGATGGGCATCTTGACGGGCAAGGCGCCGTCCTCGGCCAGGAAGTCATTTTGGGCGTCCACGACAAGCAAGGCCTTCCGGGTGGCCAGCGACGGCAACAATGTGACATCTATAGGAAACATGGCTTCTCACGGCTGCAACTTGTTGGCCTGTTCCGTTTGTTTGTTTGGCTTACCTGGGCTGGCCTAGCCTAGCCCAACTTAGTCCGTCCGACCTGACCTAGATTACCATATATGAGAGGAAGCTAGAGGGATAGACACAAACCCTGGTGAGGGCCGGGCCACATCGGGACAACAGGTCAGAATTTGGTAGATGATGTTGTGCGATGTATTCTCTGGAGACGGGCGGCGCGCGGATGCGGTCCGTTGTACTGTCGATACGCAGAGTGGGCAAAAAAACGATGATAATAAAATAAAAAATGCGCGTAAAATAATAATAAAATGAGATAGACGAATAGACGAATCGACGGACGGACGGATGGCCAGATGGACAGATGGACAGACAGGCGGTCGGTCAGTCGTGGGCTCGTTCGCATTCAGTCTAGAAACTGCATCCGGTCTGGTGGAACATGTGCAAGTACCTGGACCAGGCTCATGATGGCGGCAGAGACGAGACGGGCTGGTGTACGTAGGGGCCAGCAGCAGCGAATGAGCCAAGGACCAAGACGGTGTCGCGAGCCGGTTCTCGGCCGAGTGGACTGGTGTTGGTGGCCGGCGCTCGGCGGTTTAAGTAGGCGAGGTCGTAGTGGGCGGCTGGTCCACGACAGCTCTGTGTGCCTGGTCTGGTGTAATGCTGGGTGCGGTCATGAGGGCGGGCGGTCGAGCACGATTACACACAGACAGGAGAGGAGAGGAGAGGAGGGCCGGGACGGAGGTGGTGATTTAAAATGCGACCAGGGTGGTTCTGGGGATGAGCGGGGGTTTGGAAATGATGTGTGCGGTGCGGTGGACGGATGAAGGAGATGCACGATGCACGATGCACAGGCACGACGGCGCTACCGTGTTCCGGTGCGAGGACGACGCCAGTGAGTACAAGGAGACGCTTCGAGTACGGTACGTGGTATCAAATCACCATGCATGTATATATATGTAGGTATGTATGTATGTGTGTGTTTATGTGTAGGCGTGTGTAAGTGAAGGTGTACGGCTGTGTACGGCTATGTACAGTACCGGTAGTATCCAAGTTAGTAGACAGGCAAAGGCAAGTAAGTATATGCTGGTGTGGATGCAGTCCGAGGCTAGGGAGGTTAGACTATTTAGGTGGTACCCGTATGTAGTATGTGCGTGTGGATGTACTGTAGATGTAGGAATCATGTACGTGTAGGTAGGTAGGTATGCGTATGTACGCACGGCATCGGCATACCACCTCATGTAAGCGCCGCAGCGTGTGTACTACTTGTGAGGTGTACATACGTACATAGTATGTACGTACCGTCGCACCAGAGGGACGACGAACGGCCGCTGATTGATAATGAATGGCGCCCCTTCGTGCCCTGCCTGCCCTCACTTCGGAGCAGTTGCCCTGCTCTCGCATGCCCCGGCCACTCTTGTTGATAAGGCACCCAAGAATGAATGAAACACACGTATATATCGCACATGCCTGCACCTCGACATAATAGCACAGCTACATATATCGGAAACACCCCATGGATACATACGTATATGTGCGTGGGCATGTGGTGTATGCTCATTGTCTGAAGTCATAACTACCCTTATACTACGTACATGGTCCCTTATAGTTTATATAAAAATAGATGGCGCAGACCCTGGCCGACAGACGAGCCGGCGGGCGGAAAGTAGCAAAACGTGGGCATCGGCACCGTCGTGTTACCCGAGAGCTCCCCTGCCAGCCTGGTAGGTAGATGAGCCCTCTCATCTCGGTCGCATCGTCGGGAATGCAACGAGGACGGGACAATACGGAGACGGGAATAACAAAGTGGACAGGAATACCGGTACGTACATAACATAGTACAACACAACAATGTAAAAATAAAATGTCAAAATACAAGTAAAAATAAAATAAAACCAACATGGTGGGGGAAAGGGGACAGCTGCGTGCAGGGCACGTAGCTCATGGTACGGGCCCACTTGGCGCCAGCTAACACGGGTCCTATAATGGCAGGAACAGCTACCTAGGCATGTACGTACCACGTACCGTACTCGGTACTCCGTGCCTGACCTTATCCAGGTACTACCTCGAGCACACCCTCCTCCTCTATCTACACTTCTTACATGAACAGTGCTGTTCTCACGATCCGGATAACCGACAGCACTACCTACGTACATGCACAGTAATTTCCGAGTCCGCGTGCCTATCCTGTATCTGTATCGCCATGCCCGTATGTTATTTGGCATCACCATCGGCCGACGTGTAATCAAACGAGACAGACAGCACGGTCCGAGGTACATACACCCATCACCCCGGGTCATAAGACAAACGCCCTTTTGTCTTTAACCACCTCTTCCATCCTGATGGTGTCCGGTAGAGAGTATCCCGGAATTCACCTTACTGATCATAACTAACATGATACGTACCCGCTCATATTGGACGCTATGGTCGAGGGTACATATTACGTATGTATATAAGTACGGTATGTACAGTACGGAAGCCCAATTGACTCAGCCGTTAGCTGTCAGCCGAGTCTCGGCATCGCTGATCCGTGGGGTCCGTTGCCTCTCTTACTCGCCTAGTACGGAGTATACATTAGGTACGTTTGTGGTCTACGTAGGTGCTGAAACTATCGAGCCAGTCAATGTAAGTACCCCTTATCAACCCGTCTGTCTGCTGTCTACCAAGTTTAGTACCTATTGTAGGTCATCCCAATATGTGCTTATTTATGGCTATGTACGGAGCTCTATACTGCGATCTCTTCATACCGAGATATACACCATGTATCTTGAGCAAATCCCGAAACAGGGAAACGAGACAGGGTAGGTAGGTAATATTTGCTCGTCGGCCCTCTGACGAGTTTAGGCTAGGATAAGCAAGCCAGGTAGCAATCCTGACGCCAAGTGCTAACTATCATACAATAGAAATTGCTGAACAATATTGTAATTTATATACCTGGACGGGCTCGGTGAACCTTGACCGAGCTCCAGAAGTCTTGGCCCGTCCACCAAAACGAACCTGAGACATATGTCCACGACGGAGATAGGTACTGCAAATGCCGGCGGCAAAGTACCTACTCGGGTAGGCCCATACTACTAGGTACTATTATCAGCCATCATCAAACCCGTATACGGAGTACCTACCTCTCACTATGCCACCTCTCACTCTCTCATTTTTTCGCTGTTACAGGTTTCTGTGAGTTCGAGAACTATCATGAGTCCCAATGGCACTCTTCTTCTGTGCCTGTTTTAACCGTGAGCCGGCACGGCAATGTCGTTCCCTCCCTACTACTCCCGACACATTCGTATTAGAGCCAGCAAGGAGCATGGTCGTTTTTGTCATGATCCAACCGCTGTTGCCAGGTCAGTCATCCTTTAAATTAAACAGATGCTCTCATGATCTACCCAAAATCACTCTTGTAGTGGTGTAGGTGCGATGAGGCACGTGCTTCTCCGCTGCAGCAGATGAAACATGAATCTTGTGATGAAGATATCATCCTGCATCTCTACCGCTCCTCGACCTGAGACGCAGCGCCTTTCAATCTAGGGGCGGAAAGACACACCATGGAGTATTGCCTTATAGTTTCAAGTTTGGAGATCTAGCGTGTTGGCTCGACGGATTGGTGGTCAGCAACACGCAAGTTGTGAGCGGCCAAGCTTACACCTCATGCCGAAAATGGAGCCAGGTATATCCATGCTGGCAACTCGACAGCGGATGTTCCCGCTCCTCGTCGACTTGATCCCTCGCTTTATCCTTATGCGACCGCGAAGACGCAAGCCTATAGTTCAATAAAGGTGCCCAAGCATTGA
Source organism: Xylaria palmicola (assembly GCA_022385595.1). Taxonomy (NCBI): domain Eukaryota; kingdom Fungi; phylum Ascomycota; class Sordariomycetes; order Xylariales; family Xylariaceae; genus Xylaria; species Xylaria palmicola. The sequence continues at coordinate 733,050 of MU281337.1, read as the reverse complement.
TAAGATTCATCAGGAGGGCCACGGCAGGATCCTACGGCAGGATCCTACTGCGACGACATCTTGTTTTCCTTCGGCATGTGACCGACCTCGTACTGCAGGTAGATGGTGAAACCAGCCCAAGCTATCAGGTATCCTAGACCTTCCTACCCCAAACGTCTCGTGCATACTCGAAAGAAGGGAAAGGAAGTGATCAGGTTAGTATCTGACTTGGTAACCATCGCTAAACATCTGCTAGCTCTAGCAAAAATAAAGGTCCAACAGTATGGAGCGAGAAACGTCACGCCAACTTCGATCCGCTTCCTAGGCTCCATTCCAACCTATCACCCCTATATTCAGTTCTAAACGCAATAGAGAAGTCACCGATAGTTACAAGTGCTTTCAAGATATCGGGATTCGACGCCTAACCCTTGTAGCCCATGGCATATAATCTCCGTGTCGCGAAAATGCACGTCGATCAACGAGCACCTGCGCTCTGTGCTCTACACTAATATGGCGTCTGGGCATTTGCATGAGGCCACTGTACCTTTCCCCGTGCTGATAGGCCTAGAAATACCTATTGGGAGACGGGAGAGGTTGCCATCATACCATCCCTCGTCTAATGAAGACGCCCCCTTATTGGCCGCCTTGCAAAGCCGGCCAGTTCAAGTGCGACGGCAGCGTAGTACTGGCGGGCTTCTGTGTTCCACGCGCACAGCGTCCTGTCCCACCCGAGATGCCAAAGACCATCGCAGGTCGCGTATTTGGGCTGCCCTGCTTTTGAAGAAGGGCCATCTCGCCCGCCGGCACCTGCGAGACTCTGGGCACGCCCGACGGCGTACCGGTATCTCCGCTTCTCCCCGCCTATCCCTCGCCCTCTCTCTCTGTGGTTAACCCCCAATGACCAGGACGAGCGGATCGGAGGGGCGCTATTGCCGGCCGGGCAGGCATTAGGATTGCATGCTAATACGCTCACGCTGTGACCGCAACTGTGATGGCGACTGCGACTGGATGACGCCCTCCCGACACCACCCGCCCTTGAACTGTTGCAGCGTACATGCCAGGTGTTGCTCATGCATGCATCCGGAGGTCTGCTCCACGTACAAGCAAACCGACTGCACCGCTAACAGGCCCCCAAGTCCCGTGGCAGCAACGGGCGCCCTTTCCCGGCGCCACCATTGTAACCTGGCATGAAACGGCTCAACCCGGGGGGAGCAAACGAGGTAGAGGTGGAGGGCGGGTACCGGATCTACTTTGGACACTACGCTTGTGACAGCCAAGCTAACCCTCATTCTGTTATTGTGGCTTGCCCAGTCGAAGGGTCTCGAACCCCCAACCGAGCCGACTTGGCCTCATTGCCCCAATCGAGCAACCGGACCCGAGTGGGCCTGGAGATGTGTGCGTGGGAATAAGGTGAGTAACGCAGAGGAGAGTTGGCGGTCATCCGGACAACATCCACTATAAGTCCCGTCTGCTTTTGTATTCCGGATGAACCAGGAACGGACCTGGAGGCTCCGTTCCGCCATGTATCTGTCTGTCATCAGCGCCTACGACTGACGAGACCAGACCGACGCTAATCCGGGTCGTTTAGGACCTCTATACGCCACGAGCCGGTCATGACATCCTGTCTAATCGCGTTCTCTCGAACCATGGCCATCAGTTCTTAACCAGACGCGCACGCATGAACAACAGCGAATGAAGGACCGGTCTGGACAAAAGCACACACACACACACACACCAAAGGACGGAAAGACGAGAGCTTTTCGCATGCCCAGCGGGCCAATCACACGCCGCCATGATGTCGAGTAACATTGCCTACGACCGTGGCGTCCAGGGCAGCAGGGCCCCTTCATAGCGAGCGTCGAACGAGATCTCACCAAACACTAAGCCGCGGGAGACTCGTACATGAGGGGGGGCGGGTGGGCGAGTCAGATAGGACATGCATCGTCATCGCCCATCGTTCAAGCGGCGCGGCGCGGGCGTCGGCGGCGGCGAAGGCTCGCCCGGCTAACTTGGTAAGTGTTGCGAGAACCGCCAGATAGGCGAAGAAGGGGGGAGAAGATGTCATCCCGATCCATCCCGCCATCCCCCGCTCCCTCTATCCGTAGGCACCCCCCGCCGCCTCTGGACCCTTAGGGTCGCGCGCGCGCGTACCGGCTTGTGATCGACCGGCAATGCCCTGCCTGCCTGCCTGGCCTGCCTGCAGAAAGGGACGGCGCGGGGGACCACCCTTGCCCGCGGTCGAAGACCTAGAGGCAGTGTCGTGAGCATCTCAGGCGTTCAACCCCTTTCCTTTCCCTTACCTTTTGTCCTTCTGTCTATCCTCCACTGGTGAGTCTCTAAGTAGAAAGAGAAGAATAGAACAAAAACTGACGGCTACGTGCCGGCTAGTTGACTTTATATCGCCGCATTTTCGGCAGTGACTCTATGACATGTTGATCGGAATACCCGACTTAGATTATATGTCTCGTGGATTAGTAACAATTGTGTACCATACACCTCATACAAGAGGACCCACATGAAGAGCAGCGATATGATGAAATCATCATGACTGTAAGGTAAAGGTAAAATGCATATCTCCTAACAAGGGTATCTTCATAACGTCCATGCTCATACCAATAAAACCCTCCATGGACTCCTCCCCGTCAAAAACGCCTGGCAAAAAAATGCTCCCTAAAACACCCCACGATAATGCAATGCAATAGAAAGAAAGCCTAAGATCACCACTACGCCGAGGTTCCTGAGCTACTATGTGTGGTCTTTCATGGGTCCGCCACCGCCACTAGCTGCCCTCTAACGCGGCGCGCCTGTTAGTCCTCGGCAGCTCCTTGCGGCCGTACTTGGCGTTCGCGTTGACAATGGTGCTGTGGTCGGCCACCTCCATGGCGGCGTCGACGGCGCGCCTCCGCGGCAGGAAACTCTTCATAAGGCCCTCCCACGCGTCGTGCCGCTGCTTGGACTGCGGGTTGCGCTGCGCCACCTCCTTGAGCTCCTTCTGGCGCGTCATCTTGGCCGCCCGGTTGATGTTCCGCAGGGCCATCTCGGCCTTCCGGGCGCCGGCCTGGGCCTCGGCCCGCGTCTTCTCCGTGTCCTTCGGCGGCGGCCCGGCGGGCGTGTATCGGTAGGTGTGCTTGCTAGGGAAGCTAGGGAAGTGCTTGGGGATCCAGGGCCTCTCTTCTTTCTCGTACTTGCCGTCCAGCTCGTCGCCGAGCACGGGCGGCGTGCTCTCCAGGTAGGTTGTATTCTCGATGACGGGGTCGTAGAAGGTGGGTTCCAGGAGCTGTTTGGGAACAGGATTCTTGAGGTGCGGCTTGAGGGAGCATAATGGGAGGTTGTGGTAGCGTAGGGCAGCGTCGAAGTCGGTGGGTATTGGATCTGCCCGTCGAGCAGCGTGGGCGACTCGTTTCAGCTGATGAATGAAGCCATCCATGTCTATGCCATATTAGTTACTGGCCACATACTTGGGCGCTATTTCGGCCATGGGCATGGGAAACACGAACACGTCTCAACCGTCTCGGTAAAGGCTTCCAACGCCTCCTCCGTTGCGGAGTCAAAACCTACGTGGCTCAAAGCCAGGGTGATCGATCTACGTAGTCCATCTCTGCCCATAGCTTCGGCAGTGGGCCGCCTCGCGACCTCGCAAGTCGATCGTGTAGCGTGAGCTGAGGTAGTTATAGTGGACGTGGCATCGGTGTCGAGCGTCGTGGTGCGCTGTCGCTTGGGACGAGATTGGACGTCGGCATCTTCAAGCTCAGCGCCCGAGCGCTTTCGTAGGACGTCGTCCATCGTAGAAGCGCTATTGTCGGGAGCGTATCCGATAGCGAAGAGTAGCCTAAGTGACCGTTGCGGCTCGAGCGAGTGTATGTGTTAAGGATATTCTAACTAGCCAGTGGGTAGTCGGAGCAGCACCCAAAGTCGATCGGTCCAAACAAGCGACGAGCTTAGCGCAACGGCTCTTTTACCCGGAGCGGCGACGGCAACGGCAGCATCGAATTCTCCAGTGGCGCATAGGCTGGGAGAGGCGGCGATGGGGGAGGAGCAGCGGTGTGAGGGCGCAGAACAGGGCGAAAGCCAAGGGAGGCTGCAAGAGCAAGTTGGGGCAGGAAGCTGGCGACGCGGCCGGCCGTTTCGAAGCTTAACGGTACTTTGGAGGTTGATAGCCAACTCGAACCCACTTGCGATACTCGACCTGATCCACTTCTCCATGGCTGAGACTTCGTACTCGAGTAACGTGGCTTTGAATTCTCTGCTTCTGTGGCTGTGCAGATAAAATATACGGTACTTACAAGTACACTCCACGCAATTGAAGAATAATGTACCATACCTTTGCCCCACACATTTTCCATTGAGCCTCTCGAGTTATATAAGTCCCACGTATGAGATGATAACTAACTAGGTGATTGGCCACGGCCTCGAATGTACATACTTTCTATCACACCTACCAAACATACACTGTTCTTTAGTAGACGGTTTATGATGTTAAGCAACATGTGCAAGAGGCCTGATTGTGATATTGTCAGGTGAGGTTTGTAGATAAGTAGAAAGAAAGGACATGCGGAGGATTCAACAGTTGGGTGGAGCAAAGAACCAGCTGCAGAACATCTGGCAGGTAATAGCCCGCCTATTGGTGATCTATAATTGGTCAATGCTCCGCTCCGCCTCTTAGCCCAGTCTATAGCGGGGGGTAGATGTACTTTGCATGCCAGCTCCATTAGCCAGGTCGCTTGGCTGCGAGGTGCAAGGCTGGGGTACAGGTACTTGATATAGCGGGTACAGCAGGTTTGCCTGCTTATCTTAGCGACTCCGACCCTAACGCGGAGCCCACACATTTTTACGCCCGATGTAAATTTCGAGAATCAACGTGACCAGCCAGAGACCTCCTGCATTTCCCAAGCCAGCAAGCTCGCCGCGAACCACACGACCTTCTTCCACCATTCTTCAGAGGCGTGCTTCCGACCGACAAGAGTATCCCTTTGGACAATTATGGCTGAGCAACTGATTCTCAAGGGAACCCTCGAGGGCCACGTAAGTCTGCCCGCCGCCCTCCTATCATCCACACATGCGGTCCGCTCGACCGGCCAATGCAGCACCCAGCGCCGCATCGCAACCAGCGGTGCATCGCGCGCGCAGGGCCGTGATGGCGCAAGAGCGCATGGCGGGAATGGCCCGGGAAACGAGCAAGACGGCATGCTAACGCCGTCGTGTGCAGAATGGCTGGGTCACCAGCTTGGCTACCTCCATGGAGAAGTACGAACGCCCGCCACGGCCGCCTTGTCGATGACGATGCTGACTCTCGCTCTCTTCCCGCAGCCCCAATATGCTCCTGTCCGCCAGCCGTGACAAGACCCTGATCGTCTGGAACCTGACCCGCGACGAGTCCCAATACGGATACCCCAAGCGGTCGCTGCACGGCCACTCCCACATCGTCTCCGACTGTGTATGTCATATCATCTCTTCCCTTTCTGTTATGACTGCTTGTTTGGCGTGGCACTCTGAATGTGGTGGGAGGACGAGCGGATGTTATTGCAGGAGAGGAGGGGGGGTTGGAAGAGAGATATGGCAGGGGGGATAGAGCGGGGAGAATCCCGAGAGCGTGCGTGTGTGTACGAGGAAGAGGAGGAAGAGAGAACGGAAAGAAAAACGATTGCTTCGGAGACAGTATGACAATGAACTTCTTGACTGACTGGCTGCGCGCTCTAGGTCATCTCCTCCGACGGTGCCTACGCTCTGTCCGCCTCGTGGGATAAGACTCTCCGCCTGTGGGAGCTCGCCACCGGCAACACCACCCGCCGATTCGTCGGCCACACCAACGACGTCCTTTCCGTCTCCTTCTCCGCCGACAACCGCCAGATCGTCTCCGGCTCCCGTGACCGCACCATCAAGCTCTGGAACACCCTTGGTGACTGCAAGTACACCATCACCGACAAGGGCCACTCCGAGTGGGTGTCTTGCGTCCGCTTCAGCCCCAACCCCCAGAACCCCGTCATTGTCTCCAGCTCCTGGGACAAGCTCGTCAAGGTACGCAATTGCCAATATCCGTCATGGGAGGTGGTCAATCCGACCCCCATGGCAGTTTTCATGCTCGCTTCATATGATGTTTTGCAACTTTTTTTTAAGTATTTGCTACTTCAGAGCCTGTTCGGCAGGCCATGAGACTATTTTCACCACGCGCTGATGAAGCACCTATCCTTTTTACTTATTGCACGAGGAATTGGTTACCTTGAAGGCGGCAACAATGCTGACTCGTACATTACTCTAGGTTTGGGAACTCTCTACCTGCAAGCTCCAGACCGACCATATTGGTCACACCGGCTACATCAACACCGTCACCATCTCCCCCGATGGATCCCTCTGCGCCTCCGGTGGCAAGGACGGTACCACCATGCTCTGGGATCTCAACGAGTCCAAGCACCTGTACTCCCTGAGCGCCGGCGACGAGATCCACGCCCTCGTCTTCTCCCCCAACCGCTACTGGCTCTGCGCCGCCACTGCCAGCAGCATCATCATCTTCGACCTCGAGAAGAAGAGCAAGGTCGATGAGTTGAAGCCCGAGTTCACCGCTGTCGGCAAGAAGAGCCGGGAACCCGAGTGTGTGAGCTTGGCCTGGAGCGCGGACGGCCAGACTCTGTTCGCTGGTTACACCGACAACATCATCCGCGCATGGGGTGTCATGTCGAGAGCATAAATCCTTTTCTCCTTGAGGATCGGTCATTGACTGGGCGTATGGACGGGCTGTCATTTGGTCTTTATCGGAAATGGCAATCATCTGACTGGCAGTGGAACATAGAGAGTCGCAATTGTTTGCCGCTACTGCTACTGCTACTGCTGCTACTTGGTTGTCACCACAGGGGTACACCCAAAAAAACTAACGAATTGAGAAGATAAATAATCCATCCTATGTTTGGCTGTTGCGGGCATCTGTGATACGTAGATATGATGTATATGTAAAGGGGCATGATTCCAAATGAATGTTGAATATTTCCATCCCTTCAGAGCAAATATACAAGTGTAAAACAATGTAATATTTCCGAGTTGTAGAAAACCATCCCGAACCCGCATCTTTTGGCGTCTGCTCCTGGTGACTGCTTTCTGGGCAGTTGTGATAGATGCCCCTATATTGGTTCTACTGGCTCTATCCTGGCTGCTGATGCACGCTTCACCAATCTAGAGTGCACCGGACGTAGAGTTCAACAGCCTGGATTCTGTTCTGTCCACCTCCTTCAAATCAGCAACAAGCCGCTGACGGGCAGTATCGATTTCAATGTATTACTTCATGACCGCGTCGTTTTCGAAACTGGAGATGAAATAGCATGTAAGTCCATTCTATTAAAGACTACCCATTCATATGCATCACATTGGTAACAAAGATTTCGCCGCTTTTCTATCGAGGCCACCACTCTGAGTGCAGGTGTGCTGTCCATATATCTTAAAATCGAATTGACTAAGCCTGTTCCCGACGGCTCTCGACGGCACACGGGCTCTGATTGAATTGCGCCGCTTCTTTCTCTCTTTCTTTTTCTTTTATCCTGGTACGGCTTAGTCACCTTGTCGTCCGCGCATTATTTTGTAGTACAGTACGTCCATACTATCGCCCAACTACCAACTGAAAATCTCCTCAACGACCTCATGAGTATCACATCCGTCTAGAGAATTTCGAGTATAATGTAGACGACCTCCTTTCGCATCGATTATCAGGAGTGGCCGAGCCCGAAAGCACTCTACTTCCCACGGATCACCGGAGTAGCCAGCTAGTTCTCTTGACGCTTCCGCCTCAATTTCTATGATTCTCTCGGCAGCTTTTGCCGCAAGTAAGCTATTCCAAAGTCCCTCTTGGCGCGGCACGGAACGAAGAACAGCGATTGCTCTTCGACGGATTGTTAGATCTTGGCAGTTACTGGCCACGGCGTACATTGGGATGATATAGCCGGATTCTAGGGAGACGGACATTGATCCTGCTCCGTTCGGGTTGCCAGATTTGATGCAAGAAACAATTTGATCGCCCAGTCGTACCATTTCCTCCAGTCGCGGCATAAACACGTCCCAGGTGATGGCAGAGCTCGGGTGTTGAAGATCAACTTCGAATGAAACCCAAGTGACCAAGACATTCAATTGGAGCACGGCTGCGGCGAGCTCCTCCTTCTCTGTGAAATGGGAACTCTTCAACCGCACTAGCTCCTGTACCGCGAGCCAGAACTTTGACATTAGCGTTGTAAGGTGGCTTCGCTGGTCCTTGGGAGGACTATGAGGAAGCTGTACGGAGGCGCCTGATAGCTTTGAATCCAGTGTGCCACTGAACATGCAAGCACCATACTCAAAAGTACTCTTAGCCTCATAGATGCTAGAGAATGAAATAGGACTATCGCCGTATATTTTCTCAGTGTGGACAGAAGAAGATTGAATAGATGACCGATAGTAGTCGCCAATAATCTGTACCAAATTTATTTCGCTTAGTCAGTATAACGTTGCAAAGGAAGAAAGGGGGACGGCGTATGAAAATTCAAGTGTCATACTCTCGAAGCTCCTGAGTCGAGCAAGGCGAATACCTTGGCGTAAGTCTCCAATGAAGTGTAAGAATTGACGCGGCTCGGTTCTCCTAACTTTTGGTGTTGCAGGGCACCGGTCTTCTGGTCATACACAGTCTCCTGCAACAGTTTGACACCGCTCTGAATATGGGTTATAGCTAGAGCATGATTTCCCTGTATGCTCTACAATATATAAACATCACTCATCAGCATTATAGCAGGGTAGGCAAATAGAGAATGGAGTGTACCTCAAAGCAAGCGAAGAGAATTGATGACATAAGAAATATGTCGAGGTGGCGCTCTCCCCTGCGCAAAGACGGATCTAATAGGTGCTTGATCGCAAGGTTGTATTGCCCCAATGCAAACATGTTCCCTGCACCTACCCGGATCGTCTGCTGTGCAGCCGTCTCGTGGCGTGAGCCTATAGCGATGATCGCATGACGTACAGCAGGTTCATGGTATGCGGCCTGGAGGACGAGTCTCTCCCAGAAATCAGAGCCAAAAAACCCAGCTAGTTGCGGGCGAGTCAACTGCAAGAAGTACGCGAATGAGCGCTTAGAGAGCGGACAGGCGCGGTTGATATCAAGGGATGGGCTTGCCCGGATGGACACGGCCGTCGTAGGCACCTTGCTATGAGCATAACCATCGCAGGTACGACTTGTGGATGTGCATCGGTGACAAGCCGGTCGTCCCTCGTCACACTTCACTCGTCGAACTGTGCTAATAGTCAGTCCAGGTATAGATAGGGGCTGCGTACTGCTTGCGTAGGTACTGACTCTTGCAAGTGAGACATCCCGACTGCGACTTCGGCGCATAAGCCCGCTGTCTCTTCCCCTTCTTAACCTTGGGCATTTGGGAGTCTAGATCACATTGGCCAATATGTCCCGGTGCTTGAAATGTCGCATGAGGAGAGAGCACGCTGCAGGGCAACTCTAGCGAGGAGAACCAACCAGCTTGGTCATTAGCCTTCGCCAGTGAATGACCGCTAGGTGCTATTTCGAGACGCAAAGTGGGCTACCCACCCCCTGTTGTCTGTTGATATCCCGGGTGGCTGAACATTTCTGGTTGGTGGGCTCGTAAGGACCCTGCGATTTAAACCCGGCCACTTAACTTGACAGGGACTAATGCTGACTGCCGACCAGGTAAACACGTGAATAACTGCTAAACCGAGCCTGAGGCTATTGCTAAGCTTTTCAGAATTATGGATGCGGCACTGAGCTGCGTATTTCATTAAAGAAGGGGCTCAATTGAAATGACGCAAAGGGGCTCGAGGGTCGTCATTGGATTTTGCTCTGGATGGCATTGGAATGGTCAATGCAGCAAGATTCGACAACTATAAGAAGCAGGGCAGAATCTTGTGTTCCATGCCCACATAACCAGAAAAATTGATTCAAGACTACCAAGATACACTCGTTTATTCATAATCTAGACTCCATCCACTACGCTCTTTTACAGACCTATCTCTGGTTTGACACTCTTGTAATAGTGATGACTACCCTTTTCTTGTTTGCCTTGCTGGCTTTATCACGCACCACATTGGCAATATGTTCTCAGAATTGTACCTGGGATACTATAGTTCCTTCGCAGTCACTCGTTTGGTGCTCTTGCTATAGTGGCTTCTTTTGTGCAAAACTCGATGTCAGTCTTCCTACTCTCAAGACGCCACCCTGCTTTCTTGCTCACTCACTCGGACAGGTACCTTTGGATTATCAAAGTCCAAATGTCGGTCGGGCTGCTATCCCTCTTATCAAATTACCGGCCAATTCTACCTCTTCCTATGGTCCTTATCAAGGCATGATACTCGTTAATCCCGGTGGGCCAGGAGGCTCTGGTGTGGATGAGGTGCAGAACAACGGAGTCACATTCTACCAGGTCAGTATTCTATAGTGATTCTTTTCTTTCCCCGGAAAGCGCTCTCTAGTCTTCCAGCAATCTTATATTCATCATCATCATCAATCCCTACCAAAATCACCATCAATATTCATTCCTGGCTTTATTTGACATCACTAATTCCCCCCCTTTCACTTAGTCATTGACTGGTGACAATTGGGATATTATCGGGTTTGATCCAAGAGGGATATCCCGCAGCGAACCTAGTTTGAACTGCTCCGCCACTGTTTCTCGAAACACATCATTAAGTTCACGATTTGTTCCTGAAGTGACGGACGACTTTTTCACAAGTTACATCGACGCTGGGACAGAACTTGGCTCCCAATGTCAGAAAGCGGCTGGAGGAGAAACTGACGCCGGCCCTCACATGTCAACCACCACAAATGCCAGGGACATGCTTAGTATCGTGAATGCATTCACAAAAACAGCCGATGGCGACAGAGCTGCAAAACCGAGTCATCTTCTAAACTATTTTGGCTACAGTTACGGCACTTTTCTCGGCCAGGTCTTCGCCTCGATGTTTCCTGACAGAGTGGGTAGCACAGTTTTGGACGGCGTCTTGAGTCTCGAATTACCCTTAGGGGAAAACCTCACCGAAATAACCTCACCAGCAGATGGAATCATAGCTTCGTTCTTTATATATTGTTTTGAGGTCGGCTCGCCACAATGCTCGTTCGGTGGTGGCTCTTCCCCACTCGCCATCTATGATCGATTCAACCAGTCGTTCGTCCAACTGGATTCTCGGCGAGCTGCGGCCCAAAACTGGGCAAACGCAACTGATTTAGAGGCAGCATTACTGACGCTAAAAACTGCCTTCTTTGGCTCGGTCGCGTCTCCAGCGTTCGCCTTCCCCTCTCTATCCGACGCTTTAGTTGCCCTGGAAGGGGCTATCGCTACCCAGAATGTCGCGGCTTGGACAGAAGCGATAGTCGCTCTCGTCGGAGACCCTACCCCGACGGGTGACGTGGATGCAGAAGTGAGACTTGGCGTTCTGTGTACTGACCAGGGGGCAAAATGGTATAACAAGACTCTACAAGATCTCACGCCTGCTATTGAACATCTGAAAAAATCGAGCATCATTGGAGAGATCGTCGCCAAGTCAATGCTCGGTTGTCTCGGCTGGCCGATTAAGGCTACGGAGGCGTACTCTGGCCCGTTCGGCGGTGACACCGCAACCCCTATTCTGTTTGTCGGCAACACCTATGATCCGATTGCACCCGCTACGAAGTGAGTGAGCTCCATGCTGTCTAGGCGTGCGTAAAACTGACTTGATGAAAAGCGCGCTCGCGGCGGCACCAAACTATAAGAATGCACAAGTGCTCACTGTCGACGCACTCGGGGTAAGTGTATATTCTAGCTGGAAACGATCCCGTCTAATGCTGACCATCTCGAAGCACACCTCAAGAGTCACCGGCAACGCCTGCCACCAAGCAAAAGTCCGAGCCTATTTTCAGGATAATCAGCTGCCTGGGAAGGATTCTTGCTGTACGCTTGAAGCTGGTCCATTTGGGATCTTCTTGAATGGAACACTAGAAGACATCATTGATCAAGCAGGCTTGTCACAACTGGTTGGGTAAGACGAGGCATAGGCTCAGCGAAGACTGCCGATATGTGTCTGTCGTGGAACTCTCTAGCTTTGAATATCGGAATTGACACCAGCTTCTACAGTCTGGAGAAACAGGCGATCATTTCATGAATTGAATCAGCTGCGAGGAATCTCCCACGTCACCTAGCTGTCTTCGCAGGAGGGCTTCACTCATACAGTTCAAGGTATCCCTCACTATTCAGTAGAATAATCTCATGGTAAATTAATCGATTAAATACACAAGAATCGTATCTCAATAATTTCAATTAATTAAATGTAGTGACTGCGTGTGTAATGTTGTTAAAAGCAGCGCAGCCAGCTTGTCTAGACCCCCCTTTATTACGTAAGCCATCAACCCCTGTTTCTACTTCAACATTGAAAGCGCATGTTAGAAGTTATTAAAGACATTGTCCCTTACGAACTTAAGGAGGTAGGGTGAACATGGAGCGTTCAAGAAAGCAGGATAATAATCTAGCAATTCTAAATACCTTTTCATTGGTAATACAGCCAAACGCATCACGAGTGCTGCGAGTGCTTAATTTGGTAATGGGTTTATCCAAGGCTCTAGAAAGAGAGAAATTCTTAACGCCGCTTGGATCCTTCAAACCAGTCATCCTATTCTATAGTATTACCTAAAATGCCCCAGAATCTGGCAGTAATACTTTGGCATTAAGCCTTCTTAAGTGAAGACCTATTAACTTGTATTAAGACTTGTTTGCTTAGAAAAGGACAGTTACTGATCGCGCAAGCTTTCTTAGGTATTTGGGTACGAGAGGTAGGGAATAAAACTAATACAATTCTAAGAAATATGTTTTTGAACAGTCCGTGTTAGCCGGTGTTTCTTATTCTTGCTCTCTTTTACAGTTTTTACTATTGGTAAGTTAGTTCCAGTATTGACATATTGTTGTTAAACAAGGTCTAAGTTCTAATTAAGCCAGCAGAGTTTGCACTGCCGGCTTATTGAGTACCCTGTATTGTGGCACGTGCTGAAACCTCCGGCTTGTAAGTGACTTTACACTTTTGTTGAAAAGCCCAGTAAGGGCATTATAGTTCCAAAATGAGTTTATCATGATTATACCAATGACTACCGATTGGGGGTTTCGGCTATTATTGGTCACCATTCTGCCTGTTCGATCATTGTTGACTTTGCCACCATTTCATCCCCCTTGAATGTACAATGAGTCTGCCACAAACAAACACCCTGCCGAACGTTTTCAGCAATAGGTAATAGGCTCGGGCTCAACAATGTGGAAGGCCCTATTATGTGCGAATATGGTATGTAATCGTCTGTTCCCCACCCGCCCATATTTAAGTTAAAACAGAGTCAAGGGCCCTCTCTAGTGCACTCGCCGACTTCACGAACTTTGCTGAGCACAGAACAAAACATTAATTGTCGCACTTTAACAGAGACCGTGAGTCTCTAGTGTACGTCTTCCCAAACCTTGTTCTCTCCTATGTCAGTTTAGAGCAGGTAAAGACAGCATACAACTAGCCCCATGAGCGAGGGACAAAAGGTTCCCTAAGGGCTATTAACCGATTCCAAGCAAATGCTAATATTTGTTTGATAGCTATGAGCATGCAGGATATTTCGCGATCCAAAGCTATTCTCTCAGAATACTTTGACAGAGATGAAGAAAGGCGCTTCCAGATGGAACACATGATAGGCAGCGGGTCAGCGGGCGTAGCCTGGAGAATCAAGTACACGCCACCTGGTACAGAACCTGTTACCCAACGTATAGTCTGTAAGTGCATCTTACTGCCATGGGCTTTTCATCGATGATAGGCGAATGAGTACATATCTGTGATGACAATATTCGCATTGCGCAAAAGATGAGTTCATTGACTCTGCTATTAGTGAAGACACCGAATGACTTTCCCCCCGACGATGAATTCGAAGACACTTTTGACGAGTCAGAGGATGCATATGAAGATGAAGATGAAGATGAAGACGAAGGTGGAGAAGACAAAAGTACACTATCTGATGAGAAACACTGGCTCGTGGTATATAACCTCATCCACTCACAATTCTTCTACATGGAAAGTGACTTCGTGATGTGGTCTAACGCTTTGGTAGGCTCTACGATGGGCCAAGCATGTTGTCAACCAGGTGTTCCTTACGCGAGACCCTCTGGCTCGAAGATTTCCCGGCCTTCCGCCACATTGCAGTATGTAACGAAAAGGATACCCTTATCCTAATTAGGGGCCTAAGCCCAGTCTCCCTTTAATCTAAGCCCTTGGCATTTACCATTACTTTTTTAACTACTTGATGATATTCGAAAACATCAATCACTAATCGCAATTATCGTAGTGAATCCGGACAATTGGATTTATCTCGAATGGCTAGAGAAGTAATCATACAAACGTGTACGAAGACGCTTGAAGATCGAAACTGACAGAAATATAGCGGAACCCTTGGCAGGTTTATTGAACGAGCAAAGGCAAATGGCATCCAATTCCCCAATAGACTGCTTTGGCGATTTTTCATATGCTGTAAGTCTATCTCTAAGTCATTGTCAGAGGAGTAAAGCTAAGCCGAACGCTGCGTTAGTGATTAAGATGTGCATTGCCATGGGTGTAAGTTATCCTAGCGCTTTTCTTCAGATCACAATTGCTCCTAGAGTAGAATAGCTCTCTCTAGAAGTTGCATGTATCCCTAAGTCACGCTCAAATTAACCAATGACTTACCCCAATGTGCCAGTGGCCACCCGGAAGACCCGAAGGTGATAACCCTCAACCGGTAACAGAGACTATCACCGGGGAACCCTACGGCGGACTAGTGCACAGAGACATGCACAATGACAATGGTATGTTTCTATCTTGTACCCTTGATTTGTTCCCCATTAATAACTGACTCGAATTTAGTAATGCTTGAGGACTTAATTCCAGATTCTACCGACATTGAGCATGCATTCACGCCAATCTTGAAACTGATTGACCTGGGAATGATGGTAAAAGCTAGGGAGAATAGGTGAGAGTGCCACCCACATAACCCCGCCGTGGTTTGCGCCAGCTGACTAACATATGTCGCTCACAGCTTGGATATGAGAATGGCTGTTGCTGAGAATATCTTCGATATAGGAATTGTACGTATGACTATTACACGAACTCCACTGTAGACTAACTCACGCTGGTTTGGCACTCAGCTCATGGCTGAGCTCATTAGGCTCCAACCCAATGGGGCGAGCATAATACCCTCTGTTCTTGACGCTAAAGGTTTCCGCATAGATGCAGACAGCGACGAGATTTTGACCAACGGGCACAGAATTCTACCAGGTCAAGATGGAGTCGACCCATACCCTTGGCTCGACGACGGGCTGCGCACTCTGGTATGCTGGTGCCTTGCAGCAGATCCCCGAGATCGACCCACGGCGGATGTCTTGCACGATCTTGCGACGACGTATTCTAACAATATGGACAATCGATTCTACGCATCTCGGGACCTCCAACACGAGAGCAACGAGCGGATACGGGAGATTGTGAGCCAGCTGGTTTTTAATGCGACTTGATGCTGGATACCTCGGTACGCAGCAACCAAGGGTGTCCCACGGGGAACCAAGAATTTCCGGGCTCGGACATGACACGCTATGACGCAGAGCCCCAACGCTCAATTTGCGAGCATTAATGGCTCACAGGGCCCAGAAAGCCGATGGGAACGTGAGAGTACAAGTGGATTCGGAGAGCGTGAGATATATAGTCTAGCGAAGAGTGGCATCTCAGTCTGTGCTAAATTAGGGATTAGGCTGGTGATATCGGATCCCCTTGTCAGTCCCAGTATGCAGTATGCAGATTACATAGTAACTGAGGCTACCTCCGCCTGCTTGCTTGATAGATCCGTGCATTAATGTGCACATAACAAGTAAGAGCCTTAGCCACGAGCCTTAGCCTTCAGTGGGGGTCATAACTACTTGACCTGCGGATGAAGGGCCTTGCCACATGCAGGTAGAATTAGTAGAACGATACTTTTCTACGCTCTTACCTGTGGCTAAAGCTCCTATCTGTGGCTAGGTAAAAGTATTTATAGATTAGGGTAACCCCTCCGGAGAATAAAATTTCCATTGCGGCAAATAAAAATAAGTAAAGTCAGCTAGCAAACTTAACTTTGTGGCGAAAGGCGAAATACTTTATAACCCACGAATGCTTAAGCATGTATAGAACTTTTAGAAAGGTTAAGAAGTAAGCAGGGACGGGTTGTGGATCACGAATACCGGTAGGTCAGCATGCATGAAACTCGTAGGTAAGTAAGTAATTGGGTTTCTTGTCAAAGTCTTAAGTACCGTACATGGAATGTTCTAAATTCGTGCTAGATAGGATGACCGTATGATTGGTTCCGGGTGCTGACACGGATAAGGATCGTCCTAGGCGTTGTGGCATAGGCAGTCCTGTTCTGTACGTCGGCATAGGTAGTCCTGTTCTGTACGTCGGCATAGGCAGTCCTGTTCTGTACGTCGGCATAGGCAGTCCTGTTCTGTACGTCGGCATTTGCAGCGCGCTATGACGACAAGGTCAGCTCATTGTAGAAATGCATATAGGTTCCACCTATAAAACGTTTCTTGTTAATCTCAAAACAAATCTTATATCAAATGCTGGGGAGTGCCCTATATTGCCTACAGTATCGAAGACTACCTAAGATTATAGTTATCAGGTGCAAAATGCTCTCTTCGTTGAGGGTTTTTTTTAGCAACTGTTCAATGGTCAGCGGCGGGATCATGTCTCAACAAATTCAAGATGTACGTACCTGTCTATAAAGACAGACTACCTACCTAGTAACTTACCTACCTCGAAGTACCGGTAACTCTACCTGCCTAAGTGCCGAATCCGATTCAAGTGCTTATTGGCCTGCATAACTTCTCACCCACATCCCGATTTAGTACCTACTGTGGCATACGCTGGGTGGTGGCTTGGGGCGATGCTTTGGCATACTATGCAAATCTGAACCGTGGCTGAGTGCTAGCGACCCACTACCCACCGCTTTGATCTCACTTGTCAGTGCTTCTTATCCCTGCTCACCAGTTCCTGCGATTAGTGCCCAATGACTCGCACAAGGGGGACAATTCCTGGGGTCGAATTATCTAGCCAGCTTTAGATCGGTGGTGTCAGTGCTTCTTATCCCTGCTCACCAGTTCCTGCGATTAGTGCCCAATGACTCGCACGAGGGGCACAATTCCTGGGGTCGAATTATCTGGCCAGCTTTAGATCGGTGGTGTCAGCGCTTCTTATCCCTGCTCACCAGGTACCTAGGTACGGCCAACAGCTCTGGATCGGAGGCAGGCTGTGGCAGTAGAGACTCATACGCACGGTGGAGGCGATCCTCGTATCTCCGACTACCTGGAGTCTAAAGACTTACGGGGTTTTAAATTTGAGCAATTAGCTGAGATTCGGGTATCTATACCGTACCGGTAGCTAATAGGGCCCAAGGCTTCTGGGAGTAGAAAGCTGCCATATAGTATTATTCTTCTAACCTAGAGAAATTAGTATAGAATTTATAAAGCTTGTGAGCCCGTTATAAGTGCGCTGTATTCACTATTATTAGGCCCTACGTACGACTGCTACGCTAGTTAAATGAATTATAAAAGGTAGGATTCTGTGAGAAGGTCATAAGAACTATTGTTGCCAAGTTTTGCTGTACTACCGCCGCGGCGGGGTACGACTGCATCCTTGCAAGTAGGTACCTAAAGTAGCGCGTACGGGATGCATACTAGTAGTAGGGCTGCCAGTAGGGCTGCCAAGACCGAAACGCATCACCACCCTTCCCCTCCACCACCTCTAGATTCGAACCAGCCTACCTGGTACTACGCCTACGGCTACTCCCACGGCTACTCCCACAGCTACTCCTACGGTTGAACTTCAATTACGGCAGTTGTAATACTCTTATACCTTAGAATCTAGTGGCCAAGCCCTAAACAACTGGGAGACTCCCTACAAGGCCCCTATAAAGCCAGTAAAAAGCCGAGCGCGTTGTAGTCCTTCCAGAAAGCTTAGAAGGCTTTCTGGGCTCTAGGCGGTGCCTTTTGCAGGGGTTCGTGCACCTGCAGGTACACTAGCCAGGTACAGGGTACCGGGAATTTGCACTGACGATATCTACACCCACGCGCGCCGCCGCTATAATCTCTTACATACCAGTATAAAATCGCTGGTCCTTCCTCCTAGTTTTCTCTTACTCTCCTCGCCTTTGGCATGAGGACTACCCTTTGAAATCTTTGAAATCTTTGAAATACGTATCATGGCAGCCATCCCGTCGTCAGGCAGGGCGTCTATGACCACATCGTGGGCGCCATTTACACTCCAAATCCATCCACTAATACGAACCGCAACCATGGGGGTCGCTTTATACTCAGATGATTGCTCCCAAAGCGTTGCAGATGACAGGCCGCCCCGCCACCTGCATGCGCAGCCGGGACGCGAGGTTTTACCATGTATTTCCGTCTAGCCTATGCCGCACCATCCTCAAGACTAAAACGATACAGATTATCATCTCGAATCCGCTGCCGACAGCGGCGCCGGCTGTCTCAGTGCCGTCCCCAACCAGTCAGGCCATCTATCAAGCCATGGCCTAGACCGGGCCAGGATTGCACCATTCAATAACCGGGGGTGAGTTTGGCTACGGCAATGGTCGTCCCAGTCCTGCTGATTGATGGCATCAGTTGCGGGGACAACGGTGAAGGTCCTCTGGACTACGAGACACTACATAAGATGGTCAGTAGGAAGCTACTCAACTCGGGTCAGTGGGAAGACGGCTTGTTCTTGAGCCCGCAGAAGTTGCGGGACGCCTGTACGTTCTGCGAACGTTTCGCCGGATGCCCCCCTGGCGTGGTTGCCCACCTTAACCTCGAGGTGTCTCCGTCCAAACGTCCCCTGGGGCAGGAGAATACCTGCGTCTCCTCCAAGGAAATCATCAACTCCATCTTCCAAGTGATGACGCTATGGTTTAAAGAGTCGACCCCTCGGATTCGGTGCCGGGACTATAGGCCGTGCCCAAACGCCGCCGATGTAGCTTCTCTCCGATTCGGGTTTGCCGGGATGATTGTTCTTTACCGCCTCGAGGATAGCAAGCCCATCACGTTCGTCTGTTGCGACGAGACTTTTCCCTGCTTGGAATGGGCCGAAATAGCGACCAAAGCATTTCGCAAAGGTGCCAAGCAATGGGCCAAGGCAGGCTTGACCTTTAAGCAGGTCAACCGCAGCGAGCCTGCCCACTTCCGTGTCGCCTTCTCCCTATTCCCGGGTGATCTGGATTGCAGCGTTGTCGCGCAGGCCTTCTTCCCCGGCACGAAGCAGCCCGAGCAGCGCACCCTCTGGGTGTACCTGCTGGCCTTCCACCCTTACTACCGGCCCTACATGGCGGGCTACATGGGGCATGAAGCTGGCCACATCGGTGGCGCCAGGCACAACTTCGACGAGCACTTTTGGCCTGACGGCTCCGAGATCCCCGAGCGGAGGTCGGTCACCATGGGAACCGACAACCCCAGAAGCGTGATGAACTATCACAACGACCCGGCCGAATTCGTAGTCCAGTCGTCGGACATTAAAGAGATGAAAGACATGCGCGATTACGCCGAAGAAAAGTACGAGGGCTACCAAATCATTAAGATTGAACCCGAGGTCCAAGTTTATTCGCAAATGGCGTCGTTCGAATCAATCGCGGGGTATTTACGCGAGGAGGCTTAGGAGGGAGGTAGGCAGCTGAGATAGGAAATAAATCACCTTGATCAGATGAATGTATCTGTCAAATGTCTCCCACTACCGCCGGTACCCGGGCCGTACCGCTAAGCATCGACTACCGTCTAGCTTGCGCCGTGCGCCGTAGGGGCCGCTACCAATGCTAAGCTACCTACCTAGGTAGGTACCTACTACTTAGTGTAAGTACTGGTACTTAGGTAGTTATATACGGATATAGGTTGTGAGGGAACAGGAATATGCTTTACAGCTGCAATATAAAAGTAGTAGCCTTGACCTTAGCTGCCCTTGCTAGTATCCATACGCCGGCCTATATTCATCTTAGTAAAATGCATGCGATAATAAGCTTGGCGAGAGCGAGGCTTACTAGCTGTGTGAACTAAACCTAGACAAGCAAGGCGTAGCTATAAGCCACGGCGGTAGTGCCAGGCCAAGCTGTCTCTAAAAGCGAGGGCTTTGCCGGCGAAGCGTTCCGTTTTTGATTCGCTGGTGTGTGTACGACCCAACTAGGCTGGCGCTCACCCTTCTTCGCCGCTCCCTCGCGTGAAGGGTTTTTCCTCCGTCACCTCGCACTTTTCCACCTTCTACGAAGGGGGTGGTTTTTGGTGTGGCGGTCGGGAGGTTTTTTTGGTACTCGCTTACTCCGTACGGAGTACAGATCCCCTTCCTTAGGCCTATCTACCTCCTGCATTCCTATACCTTAGTTGGGGGCTTCGTTTAGGCGGCTCCTCGTGGCCTATTGGGTTCTTAGTTTGTTTTTAGGCCTACTTCTTTTAGGCCTTTGGCCACTTCTCTTCTAGACTACCTTCTAGACCACGAGTCGGACTCAGCCTCCCCCCAATACAGCGTTCCCACCAACCTTTTTGCAGCCGTGTTAAAAGAGTAGATGTAAATTGAAGTGCCTAAGCGCTTCGATTTAAAGAAACTGACCTTTGTGCTTAACCCTGCGGAATGCTATACCAAGGGGAGACCCTCTAGGACCCCCCCCGGGGTTTTGTAGGCGGGGGCTCTCAGTGTTCGCAACCATCTGCTCATTTTCTCACGTTAAAGCCACACAGTTTACTACAATTTTAAATACGTTGTAGTTAATATACAAGTAAAGCGCGGTTGTGCTTAGTAGATAAAGGGCGACTCTAAACAGCGTCAAGGATAGTTAGCAGAGAGAGCTTTGCTGAATGGTACTGGGATCGCTATAGGAGCTAGTGAGCAGCGTCTCCGGATATGATGTGTATATCTTGTTGATAAAGCGTGCCCCACTAGGAGTTATCGCTGTTCTAGAACTGCTTGAATAAGTGACTAGCATTGACAGGTTTTATGGGGAAGAGTGATACCTGCATCGTCTCGCTGTCTGCTAGTGTTAGAAAAGGAGCTCGAGTTGTATTGACGTACTTTTCGTGTCTTGGTTCCCGTGACCGAGACAGTGACGTTGATGCAAACAACTTTCGTTGCATAAAGCGTGCTGTGTTAGTTGAAGAGGAATTGCCCAAAGAGGTAATGGCATTTTATCATGTCCAATCGGCTTTTTTCCTTTCTTATCTTGCTTCCGTTCGCTACTGCGGGCCGCCTTGTTTTTAAAACGACATACCTCCCAGCCACACGGCCCCTATATACGGACTTACCTATTATGTACAGCGCACTTGGGGGCACAATTGGGTGGATAGGCCCTGGTACTGTACTAACTAGCTGTCTAGCGCGTGGTATAGCGCGTGGTCTAGCGCGTGGTATGATGCAGCGCAGCGTGTTAGGTAGCGCCCAGCATCCGGCAGCCAAGGCACCCATACCTACACGGCTTCGTGGGTGCGAAAACGGCTCGGAGACCAGCTAGCCCAGGACAGCCCAACGCTAGAAGCAGAAACAAAGCAACCGAATATTAAACGAACAAGTCTAGACCAACGCTTTTCCGCTTTGGCTCTTGCTGCCAAGGCACCTCGGCATACAGCTTCAAAGCCACCCACTCGACGTCCCCAGTGTGTACCAGGAGGCGATGTTGTGCAATCCAGTGAGTGCAGCAAGTAGTCGCGTATTCCGCTTGGATATGAAGCCCGATGGCGCTAGGCAGCCTGTCACTAAAAACAGAAAGCTTTGCCGGCGAAGCGTTCTGTTTTTAACTCACGTAAATCGGGTCCATGTACTCAAGCCACTGGTTGTCCCTTAATAGTTATCTCCTTGTCCTGATCAGCATCCGTCATCTGCTGTCCATTCTTTTTAGCTTGGATTTTCGGCCGGTACACTCTAATCCCGGTAGGTCTGCCAACTTGTCTGTTCTATGGTTCTTCGAGGCTTGGTCTTTCCGTTTAAACCCCGTTTGGATCACTATTGTAAATTACCTTCATTGCTAACGATATCTGGATAAGCTGCGCATTGCGGGACATGAAATAAAATATATGGCTAGGACGTAAATGACTTGTCAGTTACTAACGGGGATGGTCCGAAATAAGGAAGCCAGTGAGCTGGAGCGGATCCGGAAGTAAGTGATGAGGATTTAGACGAGGCGGGAGAGGATGAAAAGATGATTGGAATTGAGAATAGGACTCAGATGTTCATTTAGATTCTTGACATAGATTAATTGTTATTTGTACTCTCTTCTTTAGATACCTGTATGTATCCCGGGGACATATTGAAGATTGAATACTGTCAAGCATCTATCCCCAAGTACAATTCAACCTAGCTGTGACAGAAAATATGTTCTTCTTAACCCTGAAGACAATCCCTCGGGCACTGCCCAAGACCTAGTCATCCGTAATGCCCAACTGCCGCACTAGATACAGTATCAGTAGCACCATCACAGCCTCTCGGCAGGAATCGTGGCGGAGAATCAAAATGATCCCCACTAGTAAGTGAAAATCGAGACTCGATGCTCTTGATGTCATTAAACAGAGCTGTTGAATCGGCGCGCTCGTCGACCATAATCAGAAGCCGATCCCAGATCAGATTCAAGACCTCCTTCAAAGCTGCGTACTGCTGATCCATTTGTCCAAATCTCTCTTCTAACTTGTCCATGCATTTGATGATCTCCGGGCGCACTGCCTCACGCTCCCAGAAACGTGGCTCTCCTCGGTTAACACGCGACGTAGTGAGAAACGTCATGAGCCCTTGGGCGCCGGAGTCCAACCAGATTAGAAATTCCAAAAACACGCATCCCAATGACCACAAGTCGTATTTGAGAAAGTGGGGAAGTTGTTGGACTTTGACTTCCCGAAGAGACTGGTCTTCAGCTTCCGGTGGTTCATATCTTCTGCTCCCGAACGGGTTCTTTCTAGGGCCAGCTGGCTCGTGAGCATATAAGGCGCGATACTTTGCGATAGCCATATCCGCAACTACCAGGTCTTTTCTGTTGCCTCCAGTATTCTCGAAGATGAGTATGTTTTGAGGTCTGATGTCGCCATGGCGCGTCTTGGTACCATGGAGTTGCTCGATCCCATGTGCAAGGCCCTTCATCTGTATCAGAGCCCAAGAAACAAGACTGAGGCTCAAAACTGGGTCATGTTGTATCCAAAAGTGAGCGAGACTGCCATCCTTAGCATACGGGAACACGAAACCCATGTCTTTCCCGCGGTGATATGCCGAGTGAGCCTGAATAAGGTGAGGATGCTGTAGCTCTCTCATCTTCTCCAGTATTTGTTTTTCCCTTAAGAAACACTCATTTTTCTCGGGCCCGTTAGGTAGAACTAGACATTTTAACGCCACCTCATGATAACCATCCGTCTGGTTCAAATATTAGCAAAACGAAGTCAGACATTTGTGTCGCATCTTACATTTTGCTCGTAGAGATGTGAACTAGGGATCGCGACCCTGTAAATTGTACTAAAGTACCCTGTAGCTCGACTGACGTCTGCCGATGATCTGAATGGAAGTGGCTGTTGCGGTTCCAGCTCATAGAAAAAGGTCGCTCTGGAGAATATTGGAGCAAGAAACACCCACTGATTCGATGCAAATACATCCTTTTCCCCACTTGTCCATTTGGACAAGAATTGCCAAGAATGTCTACGACTCTGATTCTTCAGAGACCAACCTTCCCAGCGGCCATCAAAGACAATAGGTAGATCGCCATCTTCGAAGTGGGCATCATGGAAATCGCTGATGTAATTGACCTTGTCGATGAAGACGAGCAGGAGAAAAACTGTTCGTGCTTTTGAAGTCACATAGCTTGTAAACTTCGTCACGTCTTTTCCGCGAAGTCCCTTGCAGTTTGCTAGGGTCTTTTGAATCGTTTTAGCATGCAGAAAGCTGGTTTGCCAATACAAGGGCAGAAATTTCGAGTTTTCGAGAGAGTGCGTCGTCGCTTCGATACATTTACCAAAAATTCTCTCATGGGAAAGTGCTTCAGCTTCGAGTTGGTCACCTTTGGGCTCACTATGCCATAAACGGGACGTGAGATTGGAGAGCATATCGGGCACGTGCAGCCAAAAGCCCATATTCCGTGTCTAGAGCGAGAATGTTGATATTGTTCCTGTGAATTGCAAGACCCCTTATCATGAACAGGGTGTAGTTGGTACCAAACCTATGCGTATGTAATCGAATCAGGGTGAGATCGAACGATTCCAAGCAGTGCGTCTCGCAGAGAGGTAAATCCATGATGATATAAAAAAGGGATACTAATACAAATAAATATCGTCACTAAAGCAAGGATGATCTGGCGCCCTATATAAGTTTCGGATCAACTGGGCTACGCCTAAGCTGATCCCTTAGAAAAGGGAGTAATATGGCTCACCTGTCACTTACATATTTCAATTCATGCCGGAGATGTTGGTTATTCATGCGGCATTATACAAGATACTTAGTTAGAGCAGATTAGCCAATACGGGCTCTTGTTCGCCCTGGAATATGCTAAGCTGCGGATTACCCCTGTATCAAATTGTCGCCTCACAGTCCCTTGCATCTATAAGGTGTAGGCTTGTTGTATTAAGTGTTACTGGAAGTTTCCGTAAAGATAGCAAAATACGCCCTATAACCTGCTCTATATCTATAAGGCACCGTATAATTACGACAACACAAGAACCGGAAGCCTTCCAAATATCCACTAGTTCTAATGTCAGCACAGGTCAAACCCTATCATAGTCACATTGTATCTCGCTGTTACTGTCTACGAGGAACTAGAGCGGCTCAGGGTGCTTGGTCTTTCAGTTCATGTCCATGACACCAATACATACGATAAACAACCTAAGCGCATGAGTCCACAACCCAATCCAAATCCCCATTTCAGTTGCAGTTCTTGCAAGAAAGTAGCTGCCAATCACTATAACTGAAACAGCTGGCTTGGCCATCCGTGTAGCCCCTTACGGAAGGCTTTGAGTCCCTGTCCAATCATTCCTTGTGACACGAAACCAATACAGCACATACAGCGATCAACAGGGCGGTGTCAAGCCGCGAATATCTGCAGATGCATGTGCTTCTGTAAGTGGTCTAGCTTCGGCCGTGGCAGCCTTCGCTGCGTGACACTATCCAATGCACCATAGTATTCGGAAGAGTTAGTTTCGCTAGATAATTCTCTCTATCAATTGTGACACGACTTTTCTAACTGTCCCGCTATTAGGGTGCAGCTCTCGAAAACAGGTCTCAGCCCCTATCTATGTGCTCCTTTCCATGTCTTGACAATAGTTGCCGGACCCGGCGGTTTCTGGCTCCCACCTATAGCAACACATTTTGCAGTAGTACTACTAGAACTGCATTGGAATATCTTTTGAGTACTTGACATATCGAAATTTCAACACCTTTAAGATTATGTGTTTGATTTAAAGGGAACCAGCTTGGGTGACAAAGGGAGAGAATAGAGCCAGTGAATAGATCTCGTATATCGCTTTTAGAGTCTCGCCCGCAGACATACTCCAAGCTCTGGTATCGATAACAAAGCCCGCAGGCGTCATACAGCCAGCCACGTGGAGCGGGATGCCGGTACAACAGGCTCGTTTTGTAGCCCCCGTTAAACGCGGGGAGTGACATATTTAGATCCTACGTTGCCAGCAGATAGCCTAAAGTCACCAAAAATGGGTTATTTGACCACTACCTGCTACTTAAATTCATTGACATTCTCAAGTGAAACCTGAGTAAACCAACTCCTTTCACCAAATAAACATTAAAATGACAGCAGAAGCGAGGGTGTCTACCTGGCTGGTCACCGGTGCATCCACAGGGATTGGCCGGTCTATAAGCATCGCTGCTCTCAACGCGGGCCAAAGGGTCGTTGGGACCACCCGCGACGTCGCCAAAGCCCAAGCGGCCAACCCCGAGTTTGCCTCCAAAGGCGGCGTCTGGCTACAGCTGGATCCCGCTCATCCCGATTCTGCCAGCCACTTCGCCCGAGTCCAGGAACAACACGACATCGATGTTCTCGTGAATAACGCGGGCTACGCATTCGTCGGCGGTGTCGAGGATACGAGGTCAGTGTCCCCCGTGCCCGGATTTCCCCCTCGCTTTCCTGCTGATAGATCATTGAAGCGAGGAGGAAGTCCAGGACCAGTTCGAGGTGAATTTCTGGGGACCGCTCCGCGCCGTCCGAGCTTTTCTCCCCTCCATGCGCGCAAAGGGCCGTGGCAATATCGTTTTGATCAGCAGTGGTATCGTGTAAGCCGGCTTACCCACCATGATCTCTTGATTGCTTTTTGACCGACTGATGGACGTATGTTGTGGGACAGATACTTTTCCTTTCCTGGCAGGGCAGCATACAAAGCTAGCAAAGCCGCCATCGAGGCCGTTCATGAATGCCTCAAGGCCGAGGTCGAGGCAGAGGGCATAAAGGTCTTGATAGTTGAGCCGGGCTCGTTTCGTACCCACTGGACTGCCAATATGAAGACCCCCATAGCGCACGAGAGCACCAGGGGCTTTAGCGAGGGGTATAAGGGCACCATAGTTGAGAAGTGGGTTGCTCCAGCTCATGCCGTTAAGATAGAAGAGGAGACGCTGCCGAATTTCATTAGAGGGGACCCAGATAAAGCGGCAAAGGCAATTGTGGAGGCTGTGGTCGAAGGTCATGATTACTTTCGCTTGCTTCTGGGACCCGACTGCGTAAAGGCGGCAGAGGGAAAGATGGAGGAGTTGCGAAGTGATCTGGACGCCACTCGACAAGTCAGTATGTCAACGGACGGCGAGATGTCAGGATCAGACAGCAAGCTGGACGTATTGGTCTGATAGATGTACATAACCCAAGCGCCCCATAAACGAAACTTGACCATTAGACGCTATACACTTTGCGATCATCGCTGCTGTGGTGTTTAATTGAGGGCGTTATATAATATGTTTGCTATTGTTCACTGCCGGGTGCTCCATTATGAAGGGGTCTGTTTACTGGTGATCGCAATGTCGAAGATGAGTTGTTGGAGAATCAGGGCGGTGCATCCAAGCAGCAATATTCTACTTTCCTCGCAAAAGCATATAAATTTAACGCTTTCCGACAGAAGTACCGCACGGGGAGCTTTCTCGTGCTGTTGGACTTCAAAAAAGCAAATTGTGTAAAGCCCTATGAAACCGGTCTTCTGCCGCTCTTGCGTGGACGCTGCCACCCTATGCCTGATGTCGTCTACCCCGTCCTCACAGCAATTGATCGTCTGTTGCCTCTCCAGGGGCCCCCTTTGCTTCTTCTGCGCACAGTCGCCGGACCCTCTCGCATTATGGTCGTTGCTGTCGCTCTCGCTGCCCTCACCGCCGACTCACACGGGTGACCACAGCGCATCGGTGGCTTGCCGTTGCCCTGAAAGCGATTCACGGGATTTTACAACAATATCCTGTCGCCGAACCAACTGAGTCGGTGATCCCTTGATGCCCGTTTATGAAGGTTTGAGAACTTAACCACACAAGCCGCCTATATCTCAATCGTAATCCTTCCAATGCCCCTACTGACACAACTCAACATCGCCTCCTTCTTATCTTCCTCCATCAGCGCCGTGCCTCTATGCTCAACCGTCCCGCTCTTGAGTCCAACTCTGCACGTGCCGCAGTTCCCAACCTCGCAGCTACTCGGCACATCGTCAAAGTGCTGCCTCAGCACCTCCAATAGCGTCTCGTCGCCGGCCACCTTCAGGACCTTGCCGTCCCGGTTGGCGACCGCAGCCTCGAACGGGTCGCCGGTGGCATCGGCAGAGAAGGCCTCGAAGTGCACCTCGTCCTCGCCCAGGCCGCACGCCTTCGCCGCCCGGGCCGCCTCGTCCATCATGCGCCTGGGTCCGCAGATGTAGACGTGCGAGTTCCAGGACAGGCCCCGGAATATGGCGCCGATGTCCATGCGCTGGCCCCTGCTGCCGTCGTAGAGCCGCACGGCGGCCCCCAGCCCGTCGAGCCGCGCCCGGAAGGGCACGTCGCCGGCGGCGCGCACGCCGTAGTGCAGCGTCGTCTCCCAGTTGATCTGGCGGTACCGCTCCGTCATGCTCAGGAAGGCCGTGATGCCGATGCCGCCGGCGACGAAGACGTGGTTGCTGGCCGCGCCCGCGGGCTTGACGTCCGACGTGATGCGCCCGACCTGGACCACGTCGCCCTCCCTCACGCCCCGGTGCAGGTACGCCGAGCCGCCGCGGCTCGGCTCCTCGAGGGCGACGCCGAGCTCGAAGCGGGCTTCGTTCCCCGAGACGATAGAATACGTGCGGAGCAGGCCGTTGGGCAGCCTGAGCCGCGCGTGCGACCCGAGCCTGACGTCGTCGTCGCTCGCGTCGGAGTCGGGCGCCACGGCCTCGAGCACGAAAGAAGCGATCCGCGGCGTCTGCGTCTTCTTCTCGACGATCCTGTAATCGCGCCACTTCTCCGCCTCGTTACCCTCGCTCCCCGCCATGCGCTTTTGCTTGGCCTTGAACTTCGCTGCGCGGCTCTCGAACGCCTTCCTGCTCTCGTCGCCCATGTCCACGATGCGCGCGAGTTCTTCGTTCATCTCAGGGTCGTCGGGCGTGCGGTGCAGGTACTCCCTGTTAGAACCCGGCTGTTAGAGACCGCCACGGCATGGTAAATGGCCTGCCCCGATATCAGGTACGGGGCGCATGCCCGGGTAGAGCAGGAAATAAGACAACGTAGGATGCGTACTGCACGCGCTCGATAGTCCACTTCGGCCATCGCCGTTCGACGAGCCGGATTTCGTCCCCCGCTTGCACGGTACCCTCCCGCAGCACTCGGTAATACCAGCCCGTGCGGCTCGTCCTGTACGTGTTCGGCGCGAAGTTCTTCAGCTGGAACCGGTGATTGAGCTTGAAGCATGGCTGTCGGGGTAGACTGATCTGCAATAGGACCCCGTCGCCGCCCACCGACAGGATGTCCCCTATGCAGATGTTACGTTCGTTCATTCGCTCAGTCACGAAGTTTTCACCAAAACCGCCAGGTCGAAATCTGGTCTCCGCGCCAGGGAACTCCTGCTTCCATTGCGTGTAATGTGTGGAACAATCTAATCCTTGTCAGCGCATGGCCAAGATTGTACAAGATTTTTGCCAAACCCGTCTAGGTGGACAATATACAAAAGGAGCATGGCGACGAACATCCGTGTATCGCTTTGTCTCTACCGCCGTGAAACGTAAGGTCGTGCTCGTCGGCGTCGAGCCCGAGGAAAGTGACAGGGACCTTTCCTAAACGCAATTCCTTGTCAATCCCGGACTGTATCGTGAGGCCAGGCATTGTCTTCATTTTGCTCGTCCGAATTTCCAAAATGGTATCCTTTTCGAAAGGAGCAAATAAGTCTATATCAGCTGCGGGCGCCATATTATCGGCCCCAAGATACCATCCGGCACTAAGTGGTTTCAAAGTTGACGTGTTACTCTGGAAGTGCCAAGATATATGACACTGTGAAAAAGAGAAGAGAAGTAAGTTATAAAAGCTCCCTAAATGTCCGAATTATTTAAAATGCGACCGGGTTGGAGATGCCGAATTCAGACTAATGACTCCGGTCGGGTCCGCACCTAAATCACTAAGCACCGAGTCACTTGCCCGCCCTACCCCACGTTTTGGAGGCAAGTATCCGGGGATAACAATAAACAATATTACTACAGAGAATCCAACCCACATGACAGCTGGTATGATTCTTCTTCAATGGATCCCTCAGATTTCAGTCGGTCTCGATTTCTTCAATTGGATCTCCATCAAAGTCGGGCAGATCCCGAATATCAGTCCTACCGTCCGTGGCCATCTTCTTCCTCCTTCGCCGCCCTTTCTTCCTACCTCTTGGAACACCATTATCTGCCAAAGAACTTCGATGGATTAAAGCCCGTTCTGTGTTAGCAAATTTTCCTACGAATGCCTTTGGAATGACAAATCGCGTGGCATTGTGCGATGACTCGTATGTGGAGCCGACTGTAGCAATGTTGCTAGCCACTGTTTCTGAGCATGTCGTCCCTCTTGTCGCCATGTGACTATCTGAGGAGGGCCCTAAAGATATCGCGTCATTTCGATTAGTGGAGGGCGGCTCTGTTCTACTTGTCACAGCATCTTCTATGAGCTCGTCTGCATTGTTGGACGTGCCGGAAGGTTGTAAATCCACGGCGGCTTGATGCGCAGCTGCCTTGAATGCGTCGTTGAATAACTCTTCACTATTTTCGTCGTCGCCAAGGGCAAATTTCATCCATATATCGTCTAGATTATCTGGGGAATTCACACGCCTTGGAGTTATACATTGTCTATTCGACGGTAGGAGTCCGTGGTTATCGAAGGGGGATCGGTTGTCCGGAAGGGGGCTATAGTTTCCAGTTTTTCCTTCGACACCAACGTATTCCAACGGTTTGTGCCCCAGTACCGACTCTGTGTCACTAGAGAGATGAAGACTAGGCAGCCGAGGTTGTAGATGAGATGGGAGGGTGAGGGCACTACTCTCTGAGTCTTCCATGTCGACCTTGGAAGTGTCCATTTCGGCAAGATTTGAAGAATCCGAAAGAATCCAGGCTTTCCATTTCTGCTGCTCCAACTCTTGTGCTGGTGGCACAGGTCGAACGGGTCGTCCAATTTGTACCTCCATACTCGCTCGGCTTTCCGAACTCGATGGCGACCATTGCAGGACTCGTAGCTTGCTATTACCGATTCGGCGAGGGGCTGGCTCACGGATGACTGGGGAAGAATAAACAACATTGACAGGCGTGTCAGGTTTGTCTGATGAAGCCGGCAACGCTCGTGGCGTGATCTCCGAAGCAGTGCTCGTGTATCCATGTCCGCTCAGATCTGGATGGCGACTACGCCTACTACCATCCGTCATTAAATTACGCCGAGGGATGCGAGGTGACCTTTCCGACTTCACAATGTATCGATTGGTGCTTGGCTGGGAGGAGGTAACAACACTCGGCCTCATTCCCTGACTACCGATTTGAATTCTCATTGGCGATCTCTTAAGACGGTTTTGGTATCCAACTCTATGATTCGCGGTGTACCCCTCAGGCTCATCCAATGCTTTCTCCGGGGTGCGAGCGACGCCAGTCCACCTTTTCGTAGCATAAATCTGACCAGGAAAGGAAATATCCAATGGTTTCTGAAGAGTCAAGCCAGCCCAATCTGGTTTCTCTAGCAGTCGATTTCGCCGATCGAGGCTCGTGGGTAAGACTTGAAGGCCCCCTTCATCGAGACGCGTTGAGTTTCCGCGTCTGGGCTCTCGATTGAGGGATAATAACGGGATGGATGCCTCGTCACGGCGGCCTCGAGACAAGGGCATCCGGGATGGTTCATCCAATGCCGACCCTGGCCCTAGGAATGATATCTCGACGGGAGCGTGGCCGGTGCGCCCGGCCAGGAGGCTGCTGCGGGCTTTGGCAAAGTGCTGCTTCTGTCGCGCAACCAATGCGTTGCGCTGTCTGCCACGGGAATGGCGCGCAAGGCTGCCTTCGGTCCAATTCATAGTCTTCGACAATGATACAGATATTGGTCCGGGGGTTATTGATAATGCAATGATACACTGGATATGTCATATTATACAGTTTCGAGGTATGAGGGTCTGAGTGAGGACGTGAGTGTGCACCTGCGTTGGGAGAGGGCTCGGGAGTCGGGGTCCATCTGAATTGGTGGCCACAAGCACCTTCTTCTTTCTCTCTCTGCCCGTCTGCGCCTGCTGCCCATCGGAGGGCTCGTTGAAGCCAGCGAGGGTGCCTTCCCGCCAGGCTGTGACGGCTTGTTCTTGCCTTCATTTTCTGCACGCTGGTAGCTCTTTACTTGATCCAAGGGCTTTCCTTTTAGACATGATGGGGGCCCTAAATACAGCCCTGGAAGTGTCTAGATCCCCCTCCCTACCTTAGGTACTGGGCATCGCGTGGTTAGGTGCTCGGTTCGAAATCCTCGGGGTGTCTCCGTTGCTGGTTGCGACTTGCCACGACCGTCACCCACATCGAACCAGAATATGCTACGTACAGCTCGTACTCACCCATCGCGCACATATGGCATGATTCGGTACTGCAGCTCTGCGACGCCGCGAATTCTCATGGAAAGAGAGCTGCTCGGATACGCCGGTCATAGACTTGCTGGAAGCCAACAATTCTCATCCAAGCAAGAAATGTACCTATATCATGGATGTCTTCGAAGAGGGCGCCGACTACCGGCTTGACGCCCGTTCCAGACCAGCACTCTCAGACCACATCGGGTGCCGGGTAGACAGCCGTTACCACCTCCTGAGAGAGGCAACTGAGAAAGGGGCACGCATGTGGTGTGGGTTGCAATGCAGCGCATCTCCCACGCACAGCAGCTCTAACATCGTGCCATCGCATGTAGCGTGGCCTGTAACGCATCGACCACTCGCATATGTACTATGTAGGGCTTACAAGAAGAAGAAGAAGCAATCAACACGCCGTTGCATTCGCGTGAGAGGCGGTGAAAACAATGGCCCGGGTATCAACCCCATGATCCCGCCTCCCTCCATTCGTATGAGGGATTATTATTGACTGGCCCGGTGGTGTTGGAGGGAGAAGTGCATTTCCATTTCCCGAGCGAGGCTCTCTCGGGCTCGTGGGAAGTGGGCTGGCTACCCAGCCGTAGGAGGGAGTCTAGCTCCAGCTTGGCAGCGATGGGGTTTCTGGTGGTCCAGCAGCCCCAGTCAGCTGAGCCCGACGCCACCAATGGGCAAGTCGCGATAACAAAACCTTTCGTGTGAACAAATAGGATCAAGTCACCAATCACACTGCACCACCATCCACCATGTACACCCCGCGATCTGGCTAGGTAACCGACCTGCTGGTCCTTGGAGGGGTCGTCGACGGTTGTCGGGGTGCGCACGCGTCCGTCTGGCCCCCTGGATTATTTTGTGGGAGTGGGCCGGTGCGGCGAGCGATATCAGCGTCGATTACTTCTCTCTTTACGCAAGGGCATCCTTTTCCCTGACACGGGTGGAAACCATGTGTCAAGCTCCCGTAGTGTACCGCCCTTGAATTTTGGGGGGCAGAAGTCGTGGGGTTCGGACGACTTGTCTATTCTGTTTAACTAGTCTAATGTGATACATAGTAGACGCCGTAGCATGCGACAATGATAACCGTGGAAATTCCATTCGTCGTGCGCATAGCCCGTTTACCTGATGCCTCCCCCCGTTCGGAGTCCGGGCACGTAGCATCTAACCAGGGGTTAACCATCGACCAAAAAAAAAAAAAAAAAAGCCATTCTCAAAAGGATGTAACTTAGTAACCCAGGTTGTCTTTCAGGACCTCGACACTGGTGTATCCCGGTACCTATAGCGCTGAAGGAGGGCACTTTTTAGGAGATTCCATTTGCCAAAGCAAATTGCCCAACGAATCGAACAGGCGCCTCACCTCTGACTCGAAAAGTCGCCGAATCACGGAGCTAAACTTTGGGACTCTCACCCCACATTACTTTGTATCCCGGTGAATCAGATTGTGACCAGTGCCCAAGCGCAGCCCAATGAACGGGCTCGTGGTGCCAATGACCCTCTCTGAAAGGGGAATGATCGTTCCGGCCCCACTGACAAGCGGGCATGAATCAATGTGGACTGTGGCTACTACGTACGTACCTCTGAACCTCCGACGTACAAGTAACTGCACTGCTGGGTGGATAACAGTAGTACAAGGCAATGCGGGAGCGGGTCGTTCGTGATAAGTTTGCCCCCTGCTTCTGCCCCCTTGGACTCTGTTCACACAACCGCTTTCCGCTACAAACCTCGGCGGAGACAAGACAAGACGACAACTATAGCCAGCCTATTAAGTTGACGACAAAAATAAGCTAAACAGGCCCTCCACGCTAATCCCCAACCGCAACTGCTCACGCCTCGAGATCTGCAGGAGGCATTAATCGTGTTCTGTGTTGCCGGGTAAACCTACACGCGTATAGTCAGTCAGTCAGTCCATGTAGCCACCGAGCCGCCGGAACTAGTGGCTATCTAGATCTAGAGCAAGCCCAGAGGAGACGCTCGTGCACAACTGTCCTGCCAAGACAGCGAGGGCGCACGCAGGAGGGCTGTGGCATCCGGCTCGTGTCTCAGACCCTTCTATGGAGGTCCAATATACCGTATGCAGGGTTCAGTTGAGGCGGCGAACAGAAGCGCCAACTTATATTGCCCGCAATTGGCGAGAGCTGTAGGTTTTCGGCTATTGTGTCTATATCGGCATAGACGTTGCAAACGTTACAGTGTAGGTGTGTGTATACGTACGCCCGGTGTCGTCGTGCGTGTGTGGTTACCCAATGAGTTACTTGAATCCATTATCACAAGCAAACACGACACTCGCCCCTTCGACAGTAACCGGCTAAAGCCGAGCGCGTTGTAGCTACATTTCATCATGGCGAAGAATCAAAATAGCTTCGTCCAAGGTGTGACGACATTGTCGACGATGGCATTCCCGTCATGGGCATCCATCCTGCTTTTTCCGCCTAGACTCGGTCGATTGGACTGTGGCGATTGAATATGGTCAGAGTGGTAGGTAGATACCTTTGGTGTAAGTACTTCTCTAGTGACGTTCGTTGTGTCTTCGATGGGTGTTATCGCGCCGGAAATGGCACACACCCCACCGCGAGCCCCACGTTGGCCTGGAAAGGGGACACCTCGGTGGCACTGCGCCCCCCAACTTTGTCGTACATGAGGCCCTCAAGCCCTAGGCCAAGCCTTAAGTCGGCAGGTTAGGTGCTAGGCGGTTGAACGAGTTGAACCGGGCACCCTACTTGACCCGTCTACCTACGTACTTGTAGATATCGGTAACCTACCTAGGTACCTAAGGCTAGGTGATCTCCAGGCAGGTTTAGCAAGTACTGGCCTGTTCGCAGAGAAGAGGTTAGGTTGGCAGCTACCTACTAGCGGTATACCGGGACGACCTACTACTACCTAAGTGTCTCTATTTCCAGAACACAGCTGCTCAGGGAGAAGTACTGCTGAGGTAGCTCGACGTACCGAGCGTGGTACAGCGGAATGCAGATAGGGCTCTGGGCACGTGTGGGGTAGCAGCAACAGGAGCCTAGACTGCAAGAGGAGCACAGAGGCAGTACAACTGGAGGTACGCGACGATACTTGGGCAGCCTGGCCGTTCTTATCTCTGCACCGTACTATTCCAGGCTCAGGCTCACAGGCGTTGCAGACATCATCCCTCCCGCCCGTTCACAAAGCGTGAGCCCGCCGGGCCCCGACAACGGGTCAGCCTATATTAAAAAGGCTCAGCTCCCCCGCTACTCCCTAGTCGTGTCTCTGCCCTCCGCTCCCTCACCTTGGTTTTCTCCTGAGCATCCTCAGTCCTTTCGCGATACTTTGCTGGACGTCCATTGTCGCTTGCCCGTCGCTACGTCGCTGCTTGTCTTGCCAATAGCCTTACCTCGAAATTTTTTCCCCCGTTGCTCACCACAACCGCAAAAATGGTACGCCTCGCTGCGGCACCCCACCAGGATGCCCTCTCCAGCCAATTACCCCTCAATCTTACGCGACGATTTGCTAACAGATTCGCGCCTCCAACCAGGCCGAGAACCAGTTCGTCTCGTACACTGAGAATGTGAGCCCTACGACCCCGTCGCACCGCGGCTTCTAGAAGCCCGGCACGGCAATTGAGCATGACGTGCTAACCGCGATGTGCCGCTGCAGCTTCTCAAGTACATGAAGCTCGACCAGAAGGGCAGCGCCATGGCCGAGTACATCTGGATCGACGCGGCCGGCCATGTCCGTTCCAAGAGCAAAGTATGTCTCTGATTTTTCTCGCGCCGTTATCTCTGCCGAATGGCCGCCATTTCTATTACTCGATTGTCTCGTGTCAACCGCGGCACATCCCTACACATCCGCCACCGTCCCCGTGTTCGAGAATCAGCCGATACCTCACAGCCAAGGCGGTGCCTGCATTCCCTGTCCCGCCGAGTTTACCTCGCACTCCACATGAAGGCCAGCAGTGCCGTATCAATTGAATCGGCGGTTGATGGCCCCCTGCCACTGCATGCAAAGACCCCGGCTGTGCTAGTGGGGATCCTTGCGATCCAGCCCAGCAGCCTGCATTTTGCAAACGGTCGGCTGCAATGGGTCTGACCCGTCCGATTTCGCTCTCGTCCCCACGCACACTCATTCCCGCCCAGGACGCCCCACCCGACACGATTCTGAGGCTGCCCTGCCCTGAAGGCACTGCTGTCTGTGGCTTGCCCTGCGTTATGTCATCGTAGCAGCAACATGGATTTCGCCAAGTGGTGCCATAGGCTGTCCGATGGGGGCTGTTGTTTTGATTAGACCACCCCGGCTCTACGCGTGCTTCTCTTAACACAGTAATGGTAAAGTCGGTGCTAACACGACGTCATTTGCGTAGACTATCACCCAGATTCCCGAGAATGGAGAGTTCAAGCCCGAAGATCTCCCCGTCTGGAACTTCGACGGTTCATCCACGGATCAAGCTCCTGGTGACAACTCGGACGTCTATCTGAGACCCGTCGCCGTCTTCCCTGACCCCATGCGCGGTGTTCCCAACATCCTTGTCCTCTGCGAATGCTGGAATGCCGATGGCACTCCCAACAAGTTCAACCACCGTCATGAGTGCGCCAAGTTAATGGAGGCCCATGCCGAGCACGAGCCTTGGTTCGGCCTCGAACAGGAGTACACCCTGTTTGACATGGAGGACCGGCCATACGGATGGCCCAAGAACGGTTACCCGGCTCCTCAGGGCCCTTACTACTGTGGTGTTGGCGCCGGCCGTGTCATGTGCAGAGATATCGTCGATGCTCACTACAAGGCTTGCCTGTACGCCGGTGTCAAGATCTCGGGTACCAACGCTGAGGTCATGCCGGCCCAATGGGAGTTCCAGGTCGGCCCTTGCCTCGGCATCGAGATGGGCGACCATCTGTGGGTTGCCCGCTTCCTTCTCCACCGTGTTGCCGAGGAATTCGGCGCCAAGATCTCAGTCCAGCCTAAGCCCATACCTGGTGACTGGAATGGTGCTGGTCTGCACACCAATTTCTCCACCAAGGAAATGCGCGTTGAAGGCGGCATGGTACGTTGCCAGCACCTCCAATAGAGACGTCATTGTCGCCGGACTCTACTGACCCCGTTCGCAGAAACACATCGAGGCCGCCATCAAGAGGCTCGAGGGTCGCCACCACGAACACATTGCCGTCTATGGCGAGGGTAATGAGCTGCGTCTGACCGGTCGTCACGAGACCGGTGCCATTGATCAATTTAGCTTTGGCGTCGCCAACCGTGGTGCTTCAATTCGTATCCCAAGGGAATGTGCTGCCAAGGGTTACGGCTACTTCGAGGATCGACGACCTGCTTCTAACGCCGATCCCTACCAGATCACTGGTATTATGATGTCAGTATTAGTCATCTAACGTTTTCGAGACAACCGCTAACACCCCCGCAGGGAGACTGTCTTCGGGCCAGTAAAGGAGTAAAAGTGGTTTATACCCCAATAGTTTAAAGAATTTGCTTCCCTTGTAATCCTTGTTGTTGCATAAACTTAAGCCGGTGCGCTACTACGAATTGCTATGATTATACGGATACCCAAATCCATGCTGTTCGCATTCCTTTGTGAAGGTGAACCGCACGTCGCGAATGCGGCGGGGTATAAAGACCCAGGATCACCAGCGCCGATCCGCATCGGATTGCGCGTGCGGTGTCGAGAATCGAATCTCGACGCTAAGAAAGCCAGGGCTCTTCAGCTCAGCTGTCTGTCCTACCATAGCCAGGACATACCTAACCAATATTTCTAATTACTACGGTCAACCTAACCTGCGTGCTTTCTTTAGATGTGATCCCAGCTTTTGTAGGCGACTCTTGGTGTGCGTCGCAACCCTTGACCCCCAGAATTGAGCAGCTGGGGGTGAGATTCCTTGCATGGGGCTGGGGGATGAAGCCACCGCCTTCTACTGCATAGCGCCTATATAAGGGCCGTTTACTTGTACAGCGAGCACATCTTTGTATTTTGGGTTATACCAGCCACCACCATGTACAGAAATAGGCAGAGCCAAAAACTCTCAGGGGTGCTGGCAGGCAGGCAGGAAAGGCCAATGAACGAAGACGATCTACCACACCTGAGCAGTAATTTTAGCCATTTGGCGCTGTGATACTGGCAGTAGGTGCGGTTCATCTTACTATGCTAACTAATCATGTATACTAGTCGCCGATCCCAAATCCTTCTCCCGCACTGTCGGGGAGTGTTGTGGCCAGGTAAGGTGGCCATGATGCGTGCTGAGGGGGAGCTGAGCATGTTAGCCGAACCAGTCACAAGCGGAGGCAACTCGACATGAATCAACTTCGCTGGTGCAAGCCTTCAAGCCTTCGAACCCTCGACCCTGCCCCGTCGTGGATGGTTCTGCTGACCTGAGCCTTATTGATCGGGTGTCATCGCGGCGACAGTTCTATTCTGGCTATGTGATGCGATGTGTGATGTGAGCTAGCTTGCTTTCATCAGGGGATCAGGGGGGTTGAAGGAATATACTATACCCTCTTCACACCCCATGGACGCATTATCGAGTATGAAATAGATGGTCTCCCCGCGAGGCCGCGGCGGATTCTCGTCCAGGAGCCGCCGCCGTGTTGCCCGCCGTCCCGAGCGCGCGTCATCTCTGCCCAATCCGCTTTCGCCATGTCTTACTACCCGCCCTCGACCGTCATCCCCATCTACTCGGTGTTCATGGGCGTGGCCGTGGCGCTCACGGGGCTCCGGTTCTGGGTGCGGCTCTCGTACGCGCGGACGCCGCTGGGTGCCGACGACCACCTGCTGCTCGCAGGCCTCGCCGTCGCGGCCACGTGCAACGGGATCCAGTACTACAACGCGCTCAAGGGGACCGGGGGCGAGGCCATCAAGGACGCCGACAAGGCGACGCGCATGGTCATCGTCTCGCACCAGATCGACTGGGCCATGATCGTCATCGAGAAGGCGGCCTTCGGCGCCACCAAGCTGTCCATCCTGCTCTTCTACCGCCGCATCTTCGGCGTCTGGGGCAGCTTCCGCCGCGCCAACAGCGCCCTGCTCTGGGTCGTGCTGCTCTGGGCCCTCCTCTTCACCCTCGCCGACGTGCTCATCTGCGGCGCCCACCCGGAGCTCATCTGGGGCTACGACCAGACCGTCGCGCTGCGCCGCTGCGGCAACCGCGGCGCCCTGCTGCTCGCCTTCTCCGTCACCAGCGTCGCCACCGACCTGCCGGTGCTGGGCCTCCCCTTCTTCTACATCAGTCGCCTGCAGATGGCGACGAGCAAGAAGTGGGCCACGGGGTTCGTCTTCTTCCTCGGGACCGTGTCAGTATTTTTCTTTCATTTTTTCCCTCTTACCCCTAAATCCCCTTCTTCATCGGACACGAGCTGATTTTCCTTTTTCCCCGCGCCGCAGATCGACGGGGGCCAGCATCCTCCGGCTCATCTTCCTGATCGTCTCGTACCCCGTGGGGCGCCTCAACTTCGCCTACATCGCGCCGCCGCCCGACCAGACACCCCTCGTCCTCAAGATCTTCAACCCGACCTTCTGGGCCCTGGCGGAGCTCTGGCTCGGCATATGGGCCGCCAACCTGCCGCCCTGCTCGCCGCTCCTGCGCAACATCAGCTTCCACCCGTACCGCCTGCTCAGCAGCGCCTATCGACGGACCTGGTCGCGCAAATTCTCAACGTCCGCGGACGGGGGGGCCCAGGCGGCTACGTCGGTTGGCAAGGGCTCTCACGGGGAGAGCAGTGCCGGCGGCGCAACGTTGTCGCATCAGGACTCCTCCGTGCCTTTCGCTCCCGTGTCGGCTTATAAGGTCTCCGGGGTCAGCGTGTCTTCGCGGGATCCGCCCTCGTTGGCACCCATGGAATTTACGGGCACGGGTCGATTGTCCGGGCTCAGACAGCTACCGGTCGCCGAGGCAGTCTGACAGTTCACAACACTTATGAGATGATGATGATATAATGATTTAGTGTTAGGATACCCTTTGGAATTATTTGTACAGGTTATATATCCTGTCGGTTGCTTTTGTTAG
This sequence comes from Xylaria palmicola, assembly GCA_022385595.1. Taxonomy (NCBI): domain Eukaryota; kingdom Fungi; phylum Ascomycota; class Sordariomycetes; order Xylariales; family Xylariaceae; genus Xylaria; species Xylaria palmicola. The sequence goes on along the minus strand of MU281337.1, from coordinate 693,129 downwards.
GACTCGTATGTACATCACATTTAGAATAGCGAAGCGTCGGTTGGATGTGGCTGACTGGGACAAGGAAAAGCGGCCAGTGTATATATACTTAGAGTGAACCCCCAAAACATACGGCAATGATACAATATGGTACGATCCATATACCCGGCGCCAAGCGATAATGGTGCGATTGGTTCGTCGACCGTGATGTGAGAAGCGGCGCAGATGCAAGTGCTCGGTATTAACCGAGGTCTTCCTCGCTTACACCTTTCATTCCTCGTCGGTCTCTGTCTTAAAAAAAGCCCTCTCGAGGCCATACCTTATAAATTCATATCTCTGCCTAAACTACATTGATGTTACAACAAGAAAACGATTTCTATTATAGTCGTGGTACCAGCTTAAATGTTCACATCCTGCCAAACACTAGTCGCCGGGTTCCAAATACTCTCAGCATAGGGGCTATAACACTCACGGTCAGTTACTGCTACTTCATGCGTGACCGAGAGATATCTAGAGCAGTTTCTAGCACCTCGCTCCGCAGAGTAGGGGTCAGAGAGAAGGCGGTTTCAAGAGATACTCACTCGTACGGCGGGACCACAAAGTCCCAATCTTGCACCCAGGTCCCCGCGCGGTACAGGACTTGCCTCACGTCCTGATCGACCCTCTGCGCTCGCAGTTTGGCCTCGAGCCGACAGATCTCTTGGAGCCAAGGCGTCGAGACGGGCATCCCGCCCATGGCCCAGTGATTGATCAGCTTCAGCACCAGGTCCAGGTAGTCCAGGTGGGTGTATTCGCCGTAGGCGAAGTATCGCCCGTCCCGCCCCAGCGGATCGAAGAACTCGCTCCTGGCACAGCCGAGGATGGCGAGGCTCGAGGGCGGGGGGCAGTTGCTGGTGATGTACTTGTGCGCCTTGTGCGGGGCGTGGGAGCTCGGCATCATGTAGTGCGGCATTTTCAGCATCGTCGCTGGCCTGGTGCACATTTCTGGTCGGATCGGCAAGGCGGCCAGCATCAGCAGGCCTGCAAGACGTTTTTCTCAAAATTAGTGACGCTTAGCCTGGGAGAAGGAGGGCAGGGAGGGGTGGGAGCACCGTACCAACTGCATGCCATACTGCTGGGATGCTTTGCTCCATGAGACTCTCCCTGTATGCCTCTCCGCCCGAGTACCAATTGATGATATTCGCGAGCTGGTTTGCATGAAAAACAGCGGTGAACAGGTCCCTCTGCGATATATCCTTCCTGGCCTCCTTGTTAAACCCCGAAACATGCCCTCTCGCCTGTGTCGTACCCCACTGGGATTAATATAATCAGTACGCGTAGTCACCACTCATCTATAGTAACCGGAGATACTCACCGGCGACATTAACCACTACGACGTTCTAGTTAGTCACATTCTTCTATGGCAATTGGAACCCAAGAGAGTGATAATTCTCGTGTCTTGGGGGGGCGCTGAAACAAAGCCAAAATACAGGGAACACAGACTCCAATTTCAAGGTGATCAAGGGTGAGGAGCAAAAAACGAGAGACGTCTACTCACAATGATCCCTTCATCTTCAAACCAACCGGCACGGATTTCTTTCCAAACTATAGTAATGTTAACTCGAATACTTCAGGGGAAAGCCTATTCACTTCACCCCCTCTATGCTTGCTAAGGATAGCAGAAAAGAGGATGGGAAACGACGCGGTCTCTCCCGCATGGTGGATCATCAACTGAACAGAGGTGCGGTGCGGTTCGACTTCACTTACGGCTCTCCCTCTGTTCCCATTCTATAATCATATCTGCCACTGCTGGTTTCAACAAGCCCCGAACCCTGTAATCCTCGATCTGCTCGCGGTTTTCTATGACCGGCGTGCGCTGGTAATCGCGGAGGCTGGTGCCGGGCTGGTGTGGCGTCCGGGCCGAGAAGATGTCGAGCCTGTCAAAGAAGTGGTCGCTCTTGCGGGGGTTGCGCTCGTCCTTCCAGTACGACTCCGACAGCATCCGGGAAAAGTAGAGCGCCGGTATCATGATGAGCCTGTTCTCCACCCCCGCCGCGAAGTCCGGGTGCCCCGGGACCTTGGAGCCCATGGTCGCGCTCGCGTCGGACAGGGTCGGGAACGGCCAGGTTTTGTAGTGAGGTCCCAGGAGGACGCTGAACGGCCCGCGATCTCGTTCATGGATTAGCTATGGTTCTCTCTCTTTCGGGGAGCCGATAGGCCGAGCACGGGGAAGGGAGATTGCTATTGATAAGCCTCGGAGGCCAGGGACCGTCGGACTAGTTAGGTGTCTTACGAGAACAATCACGAAGTACGCCTCCGAACACTGCGTTTTCCACTACAGCGCCTCGTGTTAGTGATGTTCTCCTCAGGTTGGCGCCATCAGAACATAGAAGCAGACAGTTCAATATACAACTTACAGGCATACCCTAATTCGGCTGATCCTCCAAAATCGATGAACTGTGGGGTGTAGAGCACGACAATTAGATGATCCGCATTGCATCCCCGGAGATAGAGTATAGTTCGTTACTTGCATCAACTTACAGGCTCGGTGAGATTAGTGTCTCCCTTGGTTAGCCCCGTGAGAATTGGGTCTGTGTCTATTCTCATTCTGGTGGACATCAAAGCATGCGCTGCAGGGACAAGTTAGTAACAGACACGAGATCGGTCGAATAGCAGACTGAGACCGCGGATAAAAGAACAGTTGCCTCAATCCACTATAGCAGTCTTGATTTTCACGCACAGAGTTCATGCAATATCTGCGGGGAAGCCATTAGCGACAGCGAGAAGTTGGTAGCCACGGAGGTATTCTCACCGTATTCGCTTGGAAGAATAGCAAGGTACAACGCTCAGCTAGGGTTATGTTGTCGTTCATCAAGGCCTCGAGGAAAACAGGATCAATGATAATAATATTGCCGTGTGTGGAGAAGGTCACGCCCGAGATACGCTGGTCCGGGTCGTTGTTGAGCGGTGACAGTGCCCATTCCTGTTTGGAAGCGATACTTTCCAATCGGCGTGTCCAGGCATCCTCATCGAAGCCCAAGATCGCGTCCATATTGCAAGGTGTGTCCGGGAACAGTGCTGTCCATCGCTCCTTGTAAAAGGCGTGAGACAAGAGGACCTTGGCGCCCGGGAATGGTTCTGGTAACGAGTTGGGCCAATCTGGGAGAGAAAATTCCAAGTTAGTGGCATCTTTCCCCTGGATCTCTAAGCTGTTGGAAGCATATCTAGAACGCTTAGTTATGAAAACTCGGCCGAAGTCATAGCTGGACAGAAACGGCCTGGGTTCTGCTTACTGAGTGCAGCGTCGCGCCAGTATGCCAATTTTCCAAATAGCATTGTCTGTAAACTACCAAAAGTCAGCTGATGGCGCATTCACATGTCCTTGTCTTTCTCTCGGGTCCTTACAATGCATGCTTATCTTTAATGAGTGTTCTAAGGACTCGGTTCGCCAGTTCCAGCGAAACGCGAAGTTCCTTCCAGACTTTGGGATCGTCTACCGTCCATTGATCTCCGCTAAGCACTGGGTTGGCCGAGCGCGTACCAAACCACCTATCCTGCTTGAAGAAAGGAAACCAGCTGGCCTCATTTACGGTGATTTTCTCGGTCTCGAATATCAAACGATGTATACCAGCCTCGCCCGCCAATGACTGGACGTGCCCGCCAGGAATGTACCCCCGATCGGAAAACTGAAGCGAGCGAACCATAGGGCCAAACTGCCATGGCTCCATTCCCTGAAGAATAAAACCTTGTACCCATCGAGTGTACCAAAATCTATCCTTCTCGTCCCCAGATGAAAAGGCCCCCTCATTAGCTCTTTTGGGCTCATCACCATAGAATACCGGATGCAGCGAAGGACTATAGGGTTGGGACGTCAGTTGCATGCATATTTCATGATATGCTCAACACTATCGAGGGTAAAGGAGAACAAGACATTAATTCTCTTCCATATTCACCGCTTTCATTCTTCTGGCTAGCCTGAAGGGTAAAAAGAAGCAGAAAACTTACCCTAGCGTGGTAAGAATCAGTCATCGGGTCATCGGGTCATCGGGGAAACGGTGTGTTAGTATACTAATGATATGAAGTAAAAGGAAGCATAGCCACTCTCATGTGAAATATCCTTGTAAGGGTTAAGGGGCAAGTTAGCACTTACGATCGGGAGCAAAACGCGAGTGGACTACGGGGAAACGACGATAAAGTCCGTCATCGGGCCAGGAGACCACCCCGTAACGCTCCGCCCAGGGTGATGGAGGCCGGCCAACCCACGTAGCAGCTGGCTGCCGCTCTGGGCCGGGAGGGACACTTGAATGTGTATCCGACGACATATTTGTGGCGATTTTACGATTCAGAAGAATGTATAACGACACGTTCCGAGGTACATGAGGTTGAAATTACGTGCCCCGCGGGATCTAAAACGGCACAGGGGCTCTAGATGCCATGACAGGTTTCGCTCAAAAAATTAACTTATTTCGTAGTGCTGGTTCGCGTGAAGCCGACTAGCCTCGTTCATGATACAACAAAGCGCTTCAGAGCGCCGCAAACGGAGCAGCTATCCAAAACGAACATTGCTAACAAAGACAGAGCTAAACACAGGCTGCGATGAAGACTTTTTGTAAATAGAAACGAAATTCGAGTAAAGAACCCAGCCGAATTTCCCTGTAGTTGATGGTCTCCGTGTTTACTAACGTTGGACATGAGATTCCGTGCCAATCAACACCGAGTTGCGTGGTGGTGGAGAGATAAGGCAAAGATTTATCTAGCCCGAGCTCAGGACGGGGTCGAAGGGAACCCTTGGCAGTGATAAGAGTGTAATAATCAGTACATATCGAAGATGAGCATCATGCACCAAATTGATTGAATTGAAGGGTGTCGGAAGGTTCCCCGTGTTCTTTGCTGGAATGGTGGTGCTTGAATAGCTATCTACAGCAATTGATTCAATTATGTCTCATAAGTGAGGTCCATCCTATACCAGCATGTCTCATGTCCAATTTGACCATAAAACCTTCGATTCTAAGAACAATCAAGCAACAGCCCCATTAAACGCCGGCCTGACTGCAAATATCGAACAGCCTCTGTCTATCTTTACTCATCTTACATTGGAAAGGCCACTCACGCGCTCGCGCTTTATTAGTTAGCGTCCAGCGTAAACTTTGTCTTTCGAGTTCACACCGTGTCGGTGCTCTCAGGTCTCCGCAGAGGGCACCAGACAGATGAGGTAAGGGGGTATAATCTAAGTGGTAAGAAAACCAGAAAGTCCGGGTTGACGGACACAGGCGTAAATGAACGCATCATAACAAAGGAAAGATAAACGCCTGTAGGTTGTATATTTCCCGGGACCAATATATATGCTGTGTGAACATTTGTACGGTGAGATATTACTTTCATGACCTCATTGCAGCGGAAAACGAAGGCCCAGGCTAGTTGGCGCTAGAGAGGTATTTATTCGGAAAGAGTGTGAATGGATATTATTCCTTAGTTTTAGTCATCGCCAAAAGCATGGTGCCTAGGCTGCGGACTGACAGCTCCACTACCGCTGGCGCTGGCGCTGGCACTCCCGGAGTAATAGCTTTGGTCGATGCGTAGGATCCAGTCAAGCTTGTCTCGTTCATTGCGAGCCGCAAAGAGCCAAGTGTTGTCGGTTCCATAGACTGCAAATACACCAGCTTGCGCACGCTCGCTTAGCCCACCAAGACCAGGTCCTGCTGGGGTTTGATTACCACCCCAGATAGAAGAGATAACTCGCCCCGAGGCCGTTCGGCGATGGCCGGGCTGAAAACCACCACTGTTATCATCAACTGGCATATTATCAACCGGGCCGTTGTCGTGCCCGCCAAAAAGAGCCAGTATTTCTGGCTGGCTGTCTACCCTTGAATTGCGGAGGCTGACTATAGCAACTTCATCCCCGTTCGTTGCATTGTGTATGTGCATATATGGCCGTCGGAGTTCGACAAAACGCTTCACCCACTTCGTTGAATCACTGCTTGGCACCAGGAGATAACCACCCTTGAGAATCTTTGGGTTCTTAGGTATCCGAATAACCGTGGCAATGAGTCTGGGTGCGGTACTCAATTCTGGGGCTATACCATTTGTGGGTGGCAGCGTGTTGGCTGGGCTCAAAATATTAAAGACGGGATCGGGGTAGCGCTTCCATAGATCGATACACTTTGTCAGGATCTTGGTTTGTTCGCCGTCGTATTCAGGCTGAGGCTCCTCGATGACACCTTTAGAATCGGCATCTTCTGTATTCCCCATGTCCTCTGCTTTCTCAATAGGCTCGGTACCCTCCGGTGTCCGAACCCCTTCAACTGAGTCATGGGCTCCATCGTCGGTAGATTTGTTAGGCGTCGAGGGCCGGGAGGTTTCTGGTGTGTCGTTCAGCAAGGCGTTGATCGAATCATCGTCCTCGTCATGAGCTTTCACGGGCGAGAGCTCCTCGTCAGAATGTTCATCAGTCTCGTTTGGCTTATTCTGAGGCCCAGGTAGACCGATCTTTTTGAGCCAGAGCTGTGCCGCTCCAATCTCCGCAATTCGCCGTTTCTTTTTCCTGGCCGCAATGTAGTCTCCTATAAGAGATACACCTCTTGGACCCCAGCTGCTGAGGTTTTCCTCCCCTTTCACGTAATCATGCTGGCTGTTCATTCTCCACAAGTCACCAGCATGCTTGATTGGAGCTGGCTTCAACCCCAAGGAGAAAATTGTTGTCGAAGAATGGACAATTCGAACGTGCTGCCACAGAGCCGAGAGCATCGAGGCTTGGCGCACGTATGTTCGTCCAAGGATCTGACAGTAGAGGTTGGTAGAGAACTTCATTGGCTCTGCGAGATTGTCTGAAGTGATGTCCCACGATAGTGTGATTTGAACCCTATACTTGTCTGCAGTCACTCGATCTAGTAATAATGAATTATGCGAGCTCGAATCCCAATGTCCAGATATCGTGACGTTTCGCGTTCCATTTGCATTTTGGCGAAAACTTGGCTTGCCACCGAGTCTTAGGGCAATGTCTGGGACAGGTGAAGCCATGTCAGGGACTTTTCCGGATTGATCCACAAGCTGCACCTGGCCAACTCTCATCGTACTGACTTCTTCCCATGGCAACGCATCGCCCGAGCTATGGGATAGGTTGATGGCAATGCGTCTTTGTAAGCCCTGGTGGAGTTGGAATGTCCCAACATCAAGTTCGCTAGTCTGCGTGACCTCGACGGGCATGTATTCGCCCTCTTCGTTCATTTCGAGAATTTGAGTTCGTGCTAACAAATCGTGCTTCTCCGCTGTATAGAATTGGGATTCACTGATGCGCGCACCTTTGGGTTTGTTTTCCGATCCAGGTGTGGTGTCACGCATCTCGTCCCAACTCAGCAACTTATCAAGGTGCATAGTAGTAACCTTGGCAAAGATGGCGATTCTGAGGTTGGTATCTTGAGGCCCGAAAAGCGGAACGCTCATACTATGAACGCTATCGAATCGTATGGGCTCTTCGTCAAAGTCTTTGATCATCTGTGTCGTTGTGACGCCGTTTTCTGATCCGCCTGGGATAAAAAGCTGTGCGTGTACATCGGTTCCCTCTCTCTCTGCGAAGCCGACCATGTTATGCATGACCACATTATACTTCAAAGTACTCGTGGGTGCACGAGCACTAGAAGGTTCTAGTGAAACTTTGATAATGCCAATGGCATGCGACGTATAAGGCGATAAAACATCTAGTGTGAAATCTTGTACTCGGCTGTCAAAAACAGCTTTCAAGGGGACGTCAACCTCACCAATGAGGGAGTACTCAGGCATGCAAGCCTCGACAAATGGATTATCGAGCTTAAAATGTCGGGAATATTCTGGCTGGTCGAGGTACTGATGCATTTGGCGCATTTGCCTTACACGGTCGTGGAGTTTCTCCAAGCTCCACAGATGTATCACCGTATTCTTGTAGTCAACCACGCGAACGCCAACGCAGGGTTTCTGAGCCTGTTCAAGCGCAATATCATCCTCATTTGACACATCATTGAGTACCATGTCGTAGGAAGAGCAAAGGGCATGGCCTTGGTCCACCACGGTGAACTGGAAGACTACATTCTCTTCAAGTTCCTGGCTCATAATCTGAGCCTCTTTCAAAGTTGCTGCGTGCTGAAGGATAGCCTCCGCCATCTGCACATAATGCCGGCCCCTCCAATGTTGGATGATCTTCTTTGCTCTTTGTATTTCGTCAGCCGAAAGTTTGGGTTTAGCCTTTGGTCTTTTGAGAGGATCCAGCTTCTCTATTTTGGCCTCGAATTCCTTTTTCTGTACCTCCAGTTGTTTTTCCATGTCGGCCTTGATTTGGATCAAGGTTTCCTCCATCTGCTCCTTCTCTTTCTTGATTTCCTCGACTTCTACATTTGCGGCTTCGGCCGACTTGAGCTGATCTTGATATTCGTCTTTTTGTCTTTCGAACTGAGATTGCATAGTCTCACGAATCTCCTTGAGTCGTTCGTCGGTCTCGGCAGCTTTGGGAGTGGATGGCATCGTAAGCGCGGTGTCAAGAGAGAAGTTATCGAGTGTACCAGTTGACATGTACTTTTCACGAACAGGGTACGATAGGTTTGATTCTGCGTCCTCGTCGCCGTCACGATCATTAACACGCTCGGCTCTGGCACGCTGAACATCTTCGAAAAGAGCGTTTAATTCTTCGTCTGTTAGACTCTGGAGATTCTTGTCTGTGCCTAGAATAGCGCCAGCAGCTTCTCGTCTCGCAAGCGACCAATCCGAGTCCCGCCCTTCCCGGACAGGCGCGGGAGACTCGGGACGGCTGTCACCAAGCTCTGACCCAGCTTTGCTGGCAGACCGGTCGTGACCGAGGCGGGGAGATATGCCTTGAAGTTGATTTGCCGTTACGGTCTGGCGAAGTAGACTTTGTCTATTCTCATCCCGCTCCGCCTTAGCTTCCATAGGATGATTGAATCTGAATATGTGGAAGTCTCCGAGAATTACTCGATACCCAGAATGCAATCGTGTTGTTTCGGTAATCCGCCGACCATTCACCATGATTGACGCACCAGCGCTCGGTGTTATTGTGACAGTGCCGTCCATAGCATTATCGAAGGTGCAATGGTCGTGAAGAATCCGAGTGCCGTTAAGACGTATGTTGGCTTGGTGCTCAGCATTAGAGTCCACATTCCCAACTGTAGTCTTTCCTGGCTTGAGATTGTAGACTAAGCACTCTGCTAGCAGTGGATCGTCTGATAAATTGACCAAATGTGGCATCTTCTTCGGCGTATGCAATCCAACAAACCCCTTTTCAATGCTGATTCCAAGCTCCTCTAGGGCGGCCTCGCGTTCTTTATGGATCTCCTCTGTTTTCAGTAATTTCTCTTCCCATGTTTGATTAAGATCCGTCAGTAACTTCTCACTCTGGCTGAGTTGCTCGGCGATCTCGGCTTTGGAGACCTTCTTGACGGTACCGTCAGCTTGTGTGATACTGACAATCTGCTGCTCCAAAGGTGTGCCCTCAGCATACACTTCTTCGGGTGGTACTGGTATACCGCCAGCACCAGCACCTCCCGCAGCTCCGCCGCCAAGTTTGCTTCGCAATAGAGAAAGTTCTTCCTTCAGTTCCCTTATCATACGAGCATTGGCATCCTCATTGATGACGGCGTGATTCTTGATTCGCTTGGCAGAATCCGCATAGCGCAGGGTGCTCAGGGTCTCGTCATAATTGATATCTGCAGGACTAATAGCGGCAATCATGGCCGTCATACTGTTTCCACCCAAAGAGTCCTTGAGAAGCCACGTCAAAACGCTGTCTCGATATGGAACAGTGCCTCCCGCGCCCTTCTTCTTCTTTCCCGTCGAAAGGTCGGCGAGTGCTGCTATCACACGGCCGAGAGTTGAAAGCGATCGATTAATTTCAGCACCCTCCTTGAGTCGAGCGCCTGTGGCACCCGTGGATGTCGCTCTTTCCGAGCCCGCAAGGTCGACCAGGCTAATTTTTGCCTGTTTTTCCAGCTCCATCTTGGTATCCGTGTCAAAAGTCTTCTGCGTCAGGATCAGAGTGAAAACGGCGTGACTTCGACTGGACGTCTCGTTCATGTTGGTAGCGGCGACAGTTCTGGCTTTGTTTCCCTCGTCCATCAAGTTTTCAATCTCCTGGAAGCTGCCGACTACTAACTTGGCCAAATCCTCCACATAGGGGCCAGTGGAAGGATGCTCTCGGACCTTCAGATTGCCTTTCGTTGACGGGTTCAAAAGGTCCCGTACTCTTTCGTTGTAGATCTCGAGATAGGAAACCTCAACAGTGCATCGAGTGTTCTTGTCCTGTTGCAGGTGATTTATTCTCTCGAACATATCCTGGCAAATCTTGGGAATGATGCCGTGTTCCTTGCCATAACCCATCATCGAGTAGGACTTTCCAGAGCCGGTCTGACCGTACGCAAAAATACAGTTGTTGTAACCCTGAAACGCATTATCCAGGAGGGGCTTTCCAAGGTCATTATGAAGGTTTTCTTGCCCGGCGTAGTCCGGATCGTTTTTGTTGAAAGACCAGTAAGATCTGTCGAAAGCGAAAGGTTTGGGAGCTAAGTCTTTGGCTCCTTTGCCGCCATGCGCGCCGTCGGGTGGTGGAGTGAGGACGGTCTGGTTACCTTTCATTTCCACAATACATTTCGACCCCCGATCGATTTCTATTGTCGCTGTTAACTACAACATCGACTCGCCCCAACAAAGACTTGCCCCAGCTCCGCGGTACTCATATATAGGTGTCTTGATGGTTAGGAGACATACCTCGACTGTTGAACGGCCGACATCTCACCACCACCTTGATATTTCCCCCCCCAGCGGGCGCCATGATTGGCAGGTAAGGCGCAAAGGGCCCAGAAGCGATCTACAACGATTTGATCAACTGTAACGATGTATGGTATCGCGGTATGCGACAGACGAGACGTATCGGGATAACATGTGACGAGCCCTCTTCGGTTTGGTGTCGGGAGGCGCAAGTGCCTGTGTCGGGTCGTGCCCAGTTGCCTTTGCGAAGGGCAACGGGGCTGTCGGTCGGTCGCAATCTCAAGATTCTGTGCGCCCAAGCAGTCAAAGCAACTTTCGGCACATCAGCACTCGTCCGCTGTCATCCTCGCCCCATGCACAGCGCCTCGGGGCAGGTCTGGCGGGGTTGTGGCGCCGACGGACACTTCGATCGACTCGGGGTGGAAGAGCAAAGGCGTCGTCGGCAGGACCAGAGTCAGTCGACAGGGGCGGTCAACCAAGGCAGCCTTGGATGGCGGTGCGGTGTCGCGAAGCGCCGAACCCGCGCCCGTCAGGCTGGAGCAAAACGGCCGGTACGATGCTCCGATATCGTGGCTAAGCCGTTGTCATCAAGACCGGGCGAGTCGTATCGGAGCTGCGGCGAGGGAACGTGTTCGGGGTGTTTCGCTTGCGATGTGTATACAATGGAGATTAGATGGACAAAAGCTCGGCAGAGACGCGATCGCGACTTGGGAATAGGTAGACACTTGTTAATTTCCCACTGTGAGCTATGCCTAGTCGGGGAGGTACAGCCTGTCTGGGTACCGTAGCTATGACGAATGTGGTACTGACCCGCGCCAGCCGTGAGGTGGGATTCACGTGTCATTTTCTAGCCCTTTCCCGCTTACCTGTTTCTTTGCCAAGTGACTGCACGCTGCCACCAACTGCCCCTCCTACCAGCAGCCATAATTACTAAGCAAAGTAGGCACCAGCTAAAGCAAACACATACCCAAGGTTGAGCAAGGTACTTATCTCCCTTAACAAGCCCTGACTGGTTGATATATAAATACCCATGACCAAGGCCCCCTCCCTTAGACACGTACTTGACATACCTGCTCTGAGGCAACCCTAGAGTATACAGAAAGTTCGCCTGAGTCTTAGTATCATGTAGGGTCATCAAGATTTATCTAGTTGGATAGATCGATTGAATGAGTGGTGGTTCAGGGGCCGTTCTAGTTAATTGCAGCCTGCAGACTGCAGGCTTTTTATATGCGAGCCCCTCGAAGGACCGGCAGTTCCGCCCGCATGCAAAGACCAGTAACACATAAGTCCATTCCCAGAATCTTATGCCATCCGAGTATGCACCAATCAATACCTTGCCCCTTCGAATGATCTACTTAAGCCTAAGATCCTTCGCCAACTGGTTCTTTGTCGTGGATGGGTAGAAATCCTTGTGCTCTTCGAAGGTCTTCACGGCCAAGTCTCTGTCGAGCTTATTCAGCGCCCTGTAGAGTGGCCTGACATACTTCATTCGACCGACCGAAGATAACAAGTCAACCACCCCGGCGAGCTCTGATCTGTCTCCCGCCTTGAGAGCAATGAGGTAGTAAGCCGACTTCAGCTCGGCATTCCTCGATGAGCTGAGATTGTATGTGGTGCCCAGAAGGCGAGATCTCTCAGCATTCAGCGGCGATGGGAAGGCCTGGACAGCTTGTAGGAAGACGAGGATCTGGTTCGCAGTAAACGATTCCAGGTCCTTGGGGCTGGGCTGGTAGTCCTGTTCATTTGTCAGATATCTGTTACGAGGCAGTGTATACATTCTACGCAAGGCGAGGCCGAGCACTTACGGCTTGTTTCCACTTCTCGGCGAGTGCTAGACAACTATCGACATAAGCCGTGTTGAACTCCGGCTTAGGCGGCAGGCCGGGTGTGTAGAACCGCTCCTCCCAGGGGATCTGGGCGATCTTCTCTTTGATCTCCTCGTTCCCATAGTTCTCGAAGAAATCCAAGAATGTCTGCTTGAACTCAAACGAGTCCAGAGACTTCCGAGCCCAAGTATTGAAATAGTGAGGGATAAACTTGTCGAAGTGTTCCCGTCCAACTAATCTATCAAGGTAGTAGAGAAAATGGAAGCCCTTCTCGTAGGGAATCGAACTGAATGCATCCTCCGGATCGACACCCTTGTGGTTGATGATGAGCTTGGTGAATTCGTGGTCAGCGCCAAACAAAGCGACAGAATCCTCTACCCCTTTATAAGTTTAATATTCACGTAAGGTATGCTACCCTACTTACCAAGCGATTTCCAACCGATGATGGCACTGAAGTCAAATTGCGGCGTACCACTATCCATAAAGAGTCAGTGATCATGGCAGACAGTTATGATCGCGTGTCTACAGGGGAAGCGGAATCCAGCGATTACCGGGGGAAAAAGAAATGTTCAAAAAACATACTGGATGGCAGCTCCAATTCGCCTTTCGAGATAGGTGGTCCAGCTGTTACAAGAAACGATTAGCGAGGATCATGACCAACTTCGGTAGGATGACCAACCCTTCATTTAGCCAGAAATGCTCCCAGGAGGCACAGCCGACGAGATTGCCACTCCAACTGTGACTCAGCTCGTGAGCAATCACGTCGACGTTTTGACGATCGCCACTGATGATGGTGGGTGTCGCGAATGTGAAGATAGGGTTCTCCATTCCACCGTACGCAAAGCTAGGGGGTAAGACTAATACATTGTACGGGCCCCATTGATAATCAAAGACGAGCTTTTCCGCGACTTCAAGGAACTTGTCCATGTCATTCTCCAGCTCCCATTTGGCCTCCTTCAAAGCCTCTGGCCCCGTGGTCACGACAGAGCGCTTGCCAATAGGGGCTGTCTCGAGATCGCCCGAAGCCAAGGCGAAGAGATACGAGGGAATAGGGACCTGCTGTTCAAAACGGAAAAGCTTGTCTCTGTCACCCTGGACGTCTGCCGGCACAGGGACGCCGCTCGCGACTACGGGGAGCGGGGAAGTGATGTTGAAGGTGAAGGTGGACTTGACGTCAGGGGTGTCCTGGCATGGGAAGATAGAGCGGGCTAGGATAGCCTGGCACTGCGAGTAGACGTAAGGATGCTTCTTGTTGCCAGTCTGCGCCGGTGTCATCCATTGGAGGCCGACGCAGTCTTTGGTGGTCTCAAGCGCGATATCGAGTTTCAGGGTGTCGCCTTGGGACACGCCATCGGGCACCGAAACATGGAGTGGCGAGCCATATGGCGCCACCGGGTCTTTGAGGGTCCATTGCAGATCTGCCGAGTCGGACTTGACTGACAAGACAGACAGGTGATTTGTGTCTGCAGATGGTCAGCAATTCCTTTGCTCCGTCAAATGGCCAAGTATTGAAGGAGGGGATTAGGAGCAGATATATAGTCTCGGGGCAGCGGTCGTGTCCCTACCACAGACTTGGTAGGCAGGCCACAGCAGACGGAATGAAGACGGGTCAGCCATAGAAAATACACACCAAGGACGACTTCCCGACTCTTCTTGTCGGTCAGCGACTCTAGCTCGAGCAGAACAGAGCCCTCGAGGCGCTGCTTCTGGAAGTTCACATTGAAATTGACGGTGGTGTGCTTGGTCAGCCACTCGCCGTAGTTGGCGAGGGTGTTGGGGTCGCGCGGCGCCATCCTGCCGCGACTGCGAGTGTGAGTGTGAGTGTGGTTGTGACGGTAGCCGAGGCTCCCAGAGACAAAGGACGCGCTGCGAATGGTGATCTGGAGGCTCCTGCAGAACAACACTGTGCCCTTAGTGATGTTGCCCCTGCCTCGCATAGAAACGGCGACGTGTTACTAGGTAGGTATGAGACAGTAGTTTTTATGAAGCAGACATCCGTCTGTCGCCTGACGTATTGTTTGTTGCCTGCCGAATCAAGCTAGTGATGGAGGCACACTGGATACTGTATGCATCCTGTTTATTCCCGTTTTCTGACTCGTCTCTCAGCTGTCCGCCGGCTGTGATGGCATGTCGCCCAATACTGCTGTGTTTCAGTGACCTTAGGTGCTGGAACTACAGCTTGTTAGTGGGTAAGAACTACAGCCTTAGGTACCTGTTTGCATTAAAGTCAGTACCCAAGGTACCTATAACCAGCGCCCGCTTTTCTTTCTCTTTTCCTCGTTAAAATTCTACCTGAAAATTGAGGCCATCGCCAACTACCTAGTTGTACCAGCAACGCACGTCGGTCATGGATGAATCGGGCTAAGACGAGCCTGTCCAGACAAAACAGGGACAAGGTAATCATCTATTTGATTTGTTTCAACCCATGCCAGCCCTGCCACCTCCCCCTCTACCTATAGCACAGCGATAGCAATGGGAGATTCCATGCACCGGCCCCCTATCTAGACTTCGAGCTTGTTGGCCAGGTGCCAGACAGACACCTAATGTCTTCACATTTACGATATCATGACAAGATAGAAAGAAAAAAAAACCCTATCATCTCCTATCTTCTATTGCTGGCTCTTTGCGGTTTTCACGGCAACGGACCCCCAGGTTGTGAAGCCAACCTAGTATGCATGCTAAGCAATTACTGTCTGCTATTACTGTCTTCGTTTATCGCATGAGCTATTGCCAGGTCATTCTTCATATAGGTAGGAGAGCATTCTTCCACAGAGACCAATGCTTCTTCAGACTCTGCCGGCTGTTCGGAGTTGAGGAGTTGAGGACTCGGCATCCAGGCTAGGAACAAAGCGATGGGATTGAGTCGCATCATGCAAGGTGCATCCCCGTATGTAAGCGGCCCTGTGAGCTCCCAGGCTATCATTTCATCGCTCGCGGGCCAGTGTTCGAACAGGGAAATAATTCCGTGCCGATACTTTATGCCTTACATGCCTTACACGGCGTGGAACTCGAGCTCCGCCTGAAATCAATTTAGCATACGCTACTATTTAGTAGGGCTAGTTCTTACGATAGTTGCCCTCCAAGCTGGCCCATAGGGGCCATGTAGTTGCTGAGGAGACAGCTTCAACTTAGTCACACAAATCATCTTCTCACGGTATCATTAAGTAGCTAGACTACGCAGTGTATCGACGTACAATGGGCCTTGCTATTAAAGAGTAGTCTTGATGCTACTATCTGCGAGTATATCCCAAGCATTTTCAGTATTCTAGGAAGTAATCATCGTTTTTCATAGTAGAAGTAAAAGTTGAGTCGCTACATACATCTCACAATATTGGGGTTTGACGCATCTTCATAAAATAAAGAGTATAAACTTCGGTCGCTGCGAAATTATTTTATCGTTCAACGTCGGAGGGTCGTTTCGCCTTTTAGTACGAGATAGGCCACTCTGGTAAAGTAAATAAACGTAGCTTGTGCATGGCAAAATCATTTCTCACCCTTCACAAACTTGGTATGTCCCTCCCGAAATCAGATCCTATTCCAAGTTGCGACACAGTTGGGAGGTATCACCACTTCTTGACGATAAGACATAGCGGTGCGCTTGAGGGCTACTGTATTAACGAAGAGAATGTTTCATTTGCGACGCTGTCATCATGTATTGGGTACAAGTTAGAACGTGATGATGACCAATCACCAAGTATCTACCAAGGCAAACCGACTGACAAAACTCATCCTTCCCTTTCAGCCGCACACACTCAATTTCATCTAATAGAAAAAACTTCATATCCTCGCGTCAACTCAGCCTAGCTTGCATCGCCCCATCTACCATCTCAGCCCTATTCTACTAAAGCAAGGAAGCGCGCGCCTACACAATGTCTCACCCCCTCTCCGAAGCCCAAGCGCATCTCCGCATCGCCAGGCCCACCGACTCAATCCCATCCCTTCTTACCTTCTACGTCGACGGGCTAGGGTTCGAAGTAAAGTTGTCATTCAAAGGTCACGAAGGCTTTGACGGCGTCCTGCTAGTCTTGCCTCCGTCATCACCATCGGCCGCGCCCTCGTCGGGATACCACCTTGAATTTACCCAGCACGCTTCCCACCGCGCAGGGCGTGCGCCCACGCAAGACAACCTGCTCGTCTTCTACGTCCCGGATGAGACACTGTATCAGGGCGCCATCACGCGCATGAGGGCCGCGGGGTTCGAGCCCGTCACGAGCTTCAACCCGTACTGGGATCGTTGCGGCGCCACATTTGAGGACCCGGACGGCTATAGGGTTGTTTTGGCGAATATGACGTCGCCCGTGTGAAGGGGCACTTATTCGGCAGGCGGACCTAGATGTTCGGTGGGCCTCAACTATAGTTGCTTGAGAGACACACTTAAGGGAGTGCGACCCCTCAAGAAGGCAGAGACGAGACAGGGCATGCTAAGGCCCAGTCACTCTGGCAAGCTTGTCCGTATCGCACTGAAAGGGAGTGCGTTAGGTCCAAACGCCAAATGAAACTATGGACTCATGGTCGAGGGGAAGGGAGGAGCGAAAGATGGTAGTGAGAGACGAGAAAATTCACGTCGAAAGTAGAGCAAAACGTCAAGACCAAATGAAAAGATACATCCAACTACCTTGGCAAGGAGGACAAGCATAGTCCCGTGAGACGATAGCAATAATCTCGACATTATCGTGACCGTAAGTCAGACCCAGCCCCATCCCCTGGCTAAGTGATCATCACGAATCCTACCTAAGGTTAGCTTCGAAGCGTGGATATCCCCGATGCGTAAAACAGTTCTCCTCTCTCCTCGAAGCATCTCGCGTTTAGGATTGAATGAACCCCCATTTGACTCCATCACCGAGGATCAGTGCATGGCCATTCATCTCGGCCTCTGTATCCAAGGATGAATCCTGACATCTCGCCACGTTGGTACGAAGCCTCTGAGATAAATACGATGCCAGGTCGCCATGGCCCCTTTTCAGGCCATTCTCGCCAGGGGCCATGACATATTCCCAATTACGACTTGCTGCTGTACTAGCGATAACCACGGGCCTCAGCTTACTGTGCCACTTGCTATGGGTGTCAATGGTTATCCTTACAGTTGGCTACGTACAAGGCCGCCCCGGTTGCAGGGTCAATCAATCCGGTTGAGTCGTGGCTTTCCAACTACAGCTTGATAACACGAATGTAACGGTCACGGCGAGTCCAACAAGTTGGGGGCAACCTACCTGCGTGACTATCACCAACAGAGCTGGGGGCGAGGTCTTATGTGCCTACTAGAATCGCACACTGCCTATTGGTTCGGCTAGAAGGACCCTTACATAGAGATGTACGATATGAAGTCACCTTTGACAGATACTGTTACTTGATGCCTGGGAAAGGAGAGCGTTATCACGAGTGTTGTGTGCAGCTTAGTAGGGCGCTATATAGCCAATTGCCCATGTACTTGCAAGGGTCACGATGCCTGAGCGATACCTGTTTCTGCGGCTCTTGCAGCGCGAGAACCTGCACTGCCGGTCCTCCCAGTATGTGCGTGTAACATCGCCCGGACTTACGGAGACGGCCCGGTTTGCTTGAACCCGAACCCCATGTGACCCAGCTTAGCAGGAACCTCGCAACCGGTCTGACGTATCTAGGTGATAAAGCGTGCCTATTCGAGATGTCAAGATTTTGTGGCTTTGTGCCTGTCACAGACCGGGAAACGGGTCTCCCTAACCGAACCAATACCGTGTTACAGTATGTGCAGTATGGACAATGGCATCACACTACATACATACGTATGTAGGGCGAGGTCAAGTCCCCATGCTGTGCTACGCCCAAGATCCATTGCATCAAGTGGTTGGTAAGCGGGGGACATGCAGTAGGCCGTCTGTGCGTATGCCAGGAGTACTTACTCTAATGATCCGGGTCGCCAAGAGAAACCGGGTTTACACTATACACTAGGTATTACCCCTGCCTTCGTTATGTTCCTCGAGTCCCAAAGTGTTTGAATACATGCGCGCCGAAGGGGTGAAAAGCAGAAGTTACGTACCGTAGTAGAAGGTTGAAAATTCAGATATTGCCTGCGAAAATAACACATCGCGGAAACAAGATGTCTTTGATCACTGAGATCCTAGGCAGGTCCAGCACATCCAGCTCCATTCAAGAATACAGAATACAAGGAAGGTTTGCTTAAGACTACAGTCTTGAACCCACAAAAACTACTAATCCTTTTCGTAGTTAGTGGTGATATACTAGGAGATATAGCAGATAATATCCATAAGAGCCATATGAGGCATTTGGAGGGGCATGGGACATTCGTTAGCGAGAGAGATGATTGTCCCCGGCCATCAGGGTACTACATAGTACGCCGTACGTACGTGATGTGTCCCAAGTTAGTTATGCCATCCTCGGAATACAGTCGGCACTTGACGGGGACTCGAGCTAGGTACTTATAATAATGCGATCACGTTTTTTTACTGCAAGCCCAGCATGTCAATGCGGGATATTGGGGCTTAGCAGGAGACCCAACCGTACACAGTAGGCAGGTACTAAGACACACATAGAGACCGTAGGTTGTCGGGAGATAAATTTGGAGACCGCATGGAGCCCCGCAGAAAAGTTTCGATGCTCGCTCATCCGGGCCCCCTCTCCCATCCCATTCGGTCGGGGCGGTTCGGCCAGGCCTGAAACAGAGTCCAGCAAGTAATATTCATCATGTCAGGTACACATCAGGTATGAATTTCAGGGTGGCCCCGGTTACCCTTTCCATGTAGTCTAGCCGAAACACGAAACCCTCGCGCGCTCAGTTTAGTATTAGTGACCTTATCGAGTGTAGTAAACCAGGTGGTTCTGGAGCCCGACTAACTGCGATTACTCTAGACTCGAGATGGATATAGTTAGTCGTAGTAGGTTAGCCTTCTTTGGCGTAATTCATGATTGATACGAAAGATCCCTATTCCACCCTACCTAGGTAGACTAGCTAAATCCTGGAGTGGGAAACTCCGCAGCAAACGGCGGTTTAACCCCGATAGGCCAAGTTCAGGAACTCCTCAGGGGCCAATCGGCTCGGCTGGTTAGCCCCGGTCATAATACAAGCTTCCGTACTGATACTTCTGCGTGTAGATACTAGATAGGTATTTGATGGTACCTAGAGCCGGAATATGCCATCGGCGCCATAACCACTTACGACTGCATGTATAAAGGGGTTTCTCTTATCACTAAGCTTAGATCTTCTTCACCTACTTGCCTGCAGGTAGACGAGGTTGTTTAATCATAGCATGCGATTGATAGTCGAGGCAGAGTCGGCCCAGTTCCTTTATGAAAATAGGTACGTATAGGGAATACAGTGAAATCACAGTGTAAATATCGCAAGACTTGCCCCAACCTACGCCCGTTCTGAGCCTAACCGAGATCTCGAACTACGCTAGAATATCTGGGAGTGAAGGGGGCGCATGGCACGAAGGCAGGATCAGGGGACATGGACCTTGCTCTCCTCCGTTAATATAGATAATCCATACAGTGCAAAAATCATAGTCGTTTACCATTAGTACGTACGGTAGTCGATCCGCATACCTAGCGTAACTTACATACAGTACGGAGTACGGATATCTAAATACTTAGATTAGTACCGAGGCCGCGAGGTGTCTTGAAAGGTCGGAGTCAACAGTGGCAATGGTACCGTATTTGGCAGCTTGCCAGTTCTGTGCATTGATATACAGGTGGTGATATATTCATATCACTCCTGCAGTCCATACCATCATTTGCTGTGCCGGTTTCCGAACATATCATACCTGCAAGGGATGCCACCGAATCTGCCACCAGCGTGGCGAATGTGAGCATAGTCTTTCCTTACAGAGAACGGTGCCTCGTCCCGAATGCCAGATCCGATTTGGTCTTGATATATCTTACAATTTTAGCTGTGATAGTATGATAGTAATATAGATAAGTCGTCGTGATAAGTTTGCTTGAAGTGTTTCTTCGCAACTATCCTACCGGAGATGACTTCATGCGAATGCTTGAAACGACCAATAGGATTCCATTGTCCTAGTTCTGGGGACGGCTCCCAGAAACCTCAACCCACGAGGCAAATTCTCCGCTGTATGTATGCTGTACGGCGGAACCTGCCTAGAATAATGGGTTGGTGCACAAGTAGCTGCATGCTTTGTCCCAGTGGGAGGGAACCATTAAACAAACTCAAGCCTATCAGTTGAATTATTATAAGATTTGTGTACTAGAATAACCGAGATGCCGATCTTATGTTCGAGCTCCGAATAACCTATCCTTTTGCCACATGATATTTCGGCCGATGCAAAGCATTCCTTGATGTTTCTGGCGTGGCGATCGCAAACAATTTCGGGAGCTCGAGAAGTTTCATGGCGCACACATGTGTTGGCAGTCTAATCTGGGCCTGGGTCGTTTTAGAATCTAACCGCACACTGCATGCCGCGGGCAAGGAGGAACATATTCCTGCATCTGCAACGGTAGTTGACCTTTCATCATGATATGAGTGGCATGGATGCATGAAATATCGGTATTTGAATGACGGAACTGTCTGCCATGGGCAACAGAGGAGAGCGCTCTTAGTTTGATACGTTTTATTGTTTTATTCTCATACTTCGTCCACCAGCGTCTTGTGGGGGGCTACTGGGAATATTCCTGCCTTTCCTGTATTCTGTTCCGGTTACGCCATGACAAGTAGCGCGGATATATAGTCCAGGGTCACATACTATGTCATCACTCGAGAGAGCACAGTACTTCCAAAGTCTCATACATCTTATCAAGCTTCTTATCTTCACCGCTCCTCCTGACGGTCGATGCTACGGTGATAATACGTGAATGGCAAGCTCGCCATGCTTTACAACCAAGGCCTTGATAATCCCTTCTATAGGTACTGGGACCATGATGAGATACAAACCCGGCATCTAAGTACGTATTGCCGCAGTCGTCATCTCTTGTTCTTGCTATAGAAATTTTGACTTGATGGCGAAAGCGCTTCATATTAGACTAGTACCACCCAGTGGCACCTTCTATTAGCCCATAATCATTATCTTGTTACTAGGAAACAGTGCGGTCATTTACTTCAAGCTGGTGCAACTACGTACTACGTACTATGTATGGGAAACCCGCCCGGGAAACATCCCCAGTCTCTAGTCTGCATCAAGCCCTTGCTGCCCTGTATCCCCACTCTGCAAGAAAGTTTCTGTCACGCTGACAGAACACAGAACTGGTCCTGAGCGTCCTGCAACATGGGGGACTCGAGGCCCTGTGCTCAGTTGCAAGGTACATGTCGGAGGTGGCCTTGGCAGTCGGGGGTCAAAGCAGCAACAATTTACCATAATCTAGCATGCCCCCGGCCAGCTACCGGGGTCTGCCGTTTCAGTGATCCCTGTCCTTACAGGAATCTGGGATCTGGAACCCCCTTTCCAGTTACCCGTTGGGTCCAATAAAATTCTGGGTGGTGTAGCATCGAGGCGTCGTCGACAGGCAGCATCACACTGCGCTACGCTGCACTAGGACAACGGCTTCGACAGAAAAGCACGCCGCACGGGGGATTTCGAGGATAGTGTGCTGCACGAGATCACTTGCAGCAAGCGAGACATCACCACGAGAGACGGGCCTCATGGGGGCCCAGAATAGACGACAAGGGTCGCCGGGAGACTTGGAGCAGTTGCACCAAAAACTTACATAACTTGGTACGGCTCCCTCGAGGACACCCACACTCGTCTCGTTTCACCAACTACATATGCACGAGACGTTATATTCTGCGCATTAAGCACAGGCACGTTCTGCACCCTGCAACCGTCGTTAATTGTTTCCTGCCGCTATATGTCCATCTTCATATCACCCATCCCGCTCGCATCCCTTGCCGTCGACTCGTCTCAAAGTGAGAAACCCTGCCCTTAGCTCACCGGCTATGTTCGATGCGGCCTCCCTTCTTTCGCTGGCATATATATTGTGCATCTAATCAACCTATTTACCAACCTATCACCGCGGCGAGAGATATTTCCAGGTTCTTTGTCTATAGGATCCGTTTCATTTCTCTTCATGGTTAGCGATCTACCTGCACCGAAGGTCGTGTCCGGAAATGGCCCATATAGCGGCTTGCATGATAGACAATGAAGGCGAGACCAATAGCCTCAGAAGCTATATAGCAAATACCTTTGCCACCAAAGCTTCCACTGATTCGGTAAGTCCATAAAGTTTATATCACCATGATCTACACTTGAAGAGCCCACATAACTCATGGATCGTTTTTCGCAGCTGGTGTCCATCCACTCCGCGGATGAGAAGAAATCGACGACTTGGAGAATGCACAGCCAAGAAGGGCGCAAGTACCAACTATTCCCCAAAGATAAACAGCTGCCGCCGGTTACGGCAGCAAAACCTCTCGACCTGGAACAAGCACATGCTATCGCGATGGGCCAGTCTCCGGATAAATCGGACAGGCCTGATAAATCGGGGCTATCAAATGGCCTTCTATTAAGAATCAAGGAGCACAACCTGACCCGGAGGAGGAAGGTCAGCGTCCCTGAACTTGGGCCGATGACAACAGTGCAAGAGGTTTCAATGGACTCTCGTAAGTGAAGTGCGCCATCATGACGGCAGCCGTGCTGACGATATCCAGCTACAATTCCGGGGCGGCCAGCTCTCCATGAACGGTCAATCAGTACGCCCGTCAACACTCTGCGGTTGAACTTGCGAGCAGAGCCAAGAGATTCAAATGAGACTCTCGAGAAGATCGCGTCAAGCCGTACAGCACTGCCGCCCAGGCAACCTCTTTCTCCAAAGGACCTGGCACCGCTCACAATCCCTACCCAAATCGGTGCTTTTCCTACACTGACTCGAAAACTCTCACTGAGCCGGCTCAGATCAGGAGGCTGTCAGCAGGAGCAGCCAGTACGCCCCCCTAGGCCGGATGAGTCGCCAAGGACACGGGCTCCTTTTACCCCCTTCACGCCACTCTCTGCCACGGGCTCGACAACAACCCCAAGGTCTGCTACAACCTACATGACAACTTCGACTATCCCGACTCCTGTATCCGCCCCTGCGGAGTCCCGCCGCTCTCCATCCCCGTGGGAGAAGCCCGCACATTCAACTACACCGGTCGGAACACCACAATGTCATACAGATATCAACTCAATCTCCAAGCCCGACTCCGATGCCCAGGTCCGCTGTGCTTCCGCGATGGCCCACAGGCGAGGACAGTCTGACTCGGGAAGCATCATGGAGCGTGGTCGCCCGCGAAAGCGGCTCGACGGCACACCAATTGGTGCCAATCACAGACGGGCCGAGTCGAAAAGGAGCCTGAGCGCCGATCGAAGAGCTTTCGAGACACTCCCCCAGGGTTACAGGCCTAACGACGCGGTGAAGAAGCTGGACCAGTCCGAAACCGCACATCTCCAGAGACAGGCTCTCGGCCAAGCAGCCAGATTTGAGGTATTGAGAAGGGAAGACGTGGATAACCTATCCAAGGTAAGCCAATAAAAAACCTCGACCTGAGCAAAACGAACCCCCGGGTGCTAATACGAGATCAGGAGCTGCGACAGCTTGACGAGAGAACCGAATACCTTCGCCATACCTACACGTCACTCCGCGCTGGGCGCCGCAACCTCCAGTCGCGGGTCTGTCAGTACCTTCGCTCGCCCCGCATGGCCAAGTTCAGCTACGAAGCCATGCTGAAGCAGGAGGAAACGTTGGCGGAACTCGATGCCTCCATCGATGACTGGGTCACAAAACTCGAGCATGCCGAGAACCGACGCACGCGCGTCAGGCAAAAGCTGCTCGAGCACGTCGCCGCCGCCGCCGCCATGTCCGTCACCGCCGGCCTCGGCAGCATGAGCGAGGGCCTTCAGCAGGCTATAGGCATGCGAATGCAACCCAGCGTCGCAGACGTCTCGACGCCGCCTCGCAGCCCTACCAAGGGCGCGACGTTTCTCGACTGCACGTCGCCGTCGCCTTCGTCTTCGCCCCAGCGAGTCGTCGCTCGGGTGCCGTCGGCCATCATCGAGGAGGAGAACGAGGACGGCAAATCGCATCGCAGCCGCTTGAGCAGCACCACGCAGTCGGCGCTGGAGCGGATGGAGAGCATTCGCATCTACGCCGACAGCGACGTCTACGCCCTGCTCGAAGACGTGGAGAACGAGTTCACCCGGCTCAATGACGGCGCCGGCACCCCTGAAGCGCTCTCGCAGCGACCGATCCACAGCCGCAAGAAAGTGCTGCACCATGCCCGTAGCCACGATGTCTTTGGTTCTAGTGGTTCCCCAAGTGCCCTGAGAAGCTTCAGCAGACCCCAACCGCTGTCGCCTCCCGCACCTTTGCCGCCCATGAAGAACTCGCCGACCCCGAGCGGCGATATATTCCTCACATCTGCTGTATTCCAGCCCCAGCAGACCGCAGTTAACGCTTAACTTCTCCTGACATGGCTGCAACCTGTTTCCGCAACCATACTTATATGATCTACGACTATTCATTATACAATTCACGTTTACACACATTCCTGTTTATCGCTCCCTTCAATTGATGACTCACGGCCGACCGATATACAATCATTTTCATCCTTGCATAGAGAGCATTATACAGTACCCATCATTCAAGCATTTCCCTACAATATCTTTTACCGAAACTTAGTACTACGATCATTATTACACACTTCACTATTACACACAACTTCAATTCTTCCTTACTATTTCTATTTTCCTATTGATTCTATCTTGTACCATCTCCCGGCGTTGGGTGTTTCTCTCTGTTCCTGTATCTCTTCCAACAGGCAACATTTCTCAATGACTGAGCGGTAGCCAGGATACCCAGTGCGCTCGGTGCCGTCTCATGTCCAATGTTTGTAACGGCCGAACTGAACTGAAATACCATAATCATTCAATTAGGGGCCTATTATCCCGGTGTATTTACCATGTCATTTCCCGACTTTTGTATAGGGTGGTTTGGAGAGGGAGCCGTGCGCTATCGCACACAGAAAACTACCAAATGGGAAGGGGGGGAGGATGCTAGAGGACGGGGTGCGTTGGAGCACCGAGGCAAAGGCGTTGGCTTCGTCGAGATTACTCATACCAATCCCAAATGAAGCACTTACCATAACTACACAAACACTTCATCTGCACCTTGGCATCTCACCGTGAATGTGTATGTTACGCCGGCTACGGGGTCTTCGTATTCGGCTAACCCAGAGATCTTCGGTTTTACAGCCATTCGAGGCCGGACGGCCAGCGAGTGGCGGCCAGCGATTTTTTGGGTGTGCGCGCTGTGTTACATCGACGAAGCCCAGCTCCCATTTTCTATAATCGTTTCATGCGAGTCACGGGCTTGTTTCCGAAAGACCGCTGGGCGCAGCCCTTGCACGTAAATCCTCATCCTTGCCGGCAACCAAAAACCACGTGCAACGGCTGGCTCTGACGACCCTTGGCCAATACCTACCGCCCCCTCCCCCCTCTCGTCTTACAAGACCCAAAAATCCAACGCTTCATATATGGATTTTTGCGGAGAATTGGGGCGTAACCAACACTTATTAAATTCGTCGCTCCTGCCATTCGGTCTAACGTGCCTCTTTCTTGGCTCTCTGTGCCTTACACTGGATTTTTTTTTTTTAAAAAAATCCCATATTTATCTGTCAAGTATATGTGCCGCACTTGGTCGTAGGAAGGGTGAATCCGCCGCAGACGGGAGAAGCTCTCTACGTAACAGGATCAGTCTGGGAAATCCTTCCCGATCTGGTCGCGGCTTATCTTAGATTCCTCCACTCCATGATGAAACCCCATATCCCGAGACTGTTAAACCCTCTATCTTACTGTACCGTAAGACAAATCCTCGATGCCCTCTTTCTGCAGACCTGATCCGAGGAGGAAAACCGATCCCTCTCTTCTCCCGGTCCCGGCATTTGCGAGGATCATGTGCTGTTCGAGAAGGGAGATGGATGTTTCCTTTCGAGCCACGCCGTGTATGCGGAACTGCAACTCCCATAGCACGAATTTATCCCCGTGGATCCGATCTGACCCTGCTGTAGGGTACTTCTCGCCGGATCCCATGCGAGTTTACACCTTGGTCGGGCGCCTCTGCCGCCCCCTGCCCTTCCTCCTCTTCCTCTTCCCCCAAAGATCCTTCATCTGAACTCTCTTTTTTGAACCATCACGGAGCTGGGGAGGAGGGGTCTGGGACCAGCTAGATACGAACCCGCCTGAGCGCCCCGCCCCGTGCCGTTTCTCGTTTCGTTTCGACACTCCCGGCCCCAGTGTCTCGTCCCGTCTCAAGCCGCGTTTCAAGGTGCCAAGGTATGCTTATCAAGACATCTACTGTAGGTAAATTATGAAACGCCGTTGGAAGAAAAAAAAAACAGAATTCAGATGAGATCTCACATGGCAAGTCGCACTCACGTTCCCTTGCCGCAAGCCACCTCTCAAGGGGCCAAGCTACCACTGTATCCATTCGAATCCTAAGTAGACATTTTAAATACCTCAACCTACTTTTCAGGCCTCCTTACACCGAGATGCCGCCGTACGACCCGGCGACTTGAAGCTGGTAGTCGGTCAGTAGGTGTGATTGCGGCCTATTCCGCTGGACTACCCCGGCTGGTAGTCAATAATACGGAGCATATCCTCCCAGTGCAGCTTCGAATACCTGCTCCACTGTTATTAACTTCACCTTACAGTCCCGCTTCGAGCCAACGAGCACTCTATGTGACCGTGCACACCTGTGACCAGTGCAGCCGTGTCACAATCTGTATCCCCAATCTTTTCGATATAACCCTCGGACAATTTAGTGTGCATGAAGGGTGCGTGGGTAACGTGGAGACCCGTTCGGTCTGTGTGAGACCCGGGACATGATGTCTGCCTGCTCACCTACCAGCCCGGCAGCGGGAAGCGCCTCTATAGTACCGTTAAAGTGCACTCTACGGGCCAGCCCCGTCTGAAGGGGAAGGGGAGGGAAAAGCGTCCCATCACGTCCCGCGCCATACTTGCCTGTCCAGGGAGAAGAGGCAGCGGCGGGAAAGTCCCCCAGATCAGACACGGGACGAACAGCTACGCTCAGGGTCGGGACGCAGAGCACAGACGGGGAAAAGGCGATCAGAGACGATCACGGGAATCGGACGACAAGGGGGGGCGCGCGGCCTAGAATCACACGGGGGGAGGGTTCTGGTCCCGATTCTATTCGTCCAACGCCCGCGCGATTCCCGCCGCGAGGCGCTTCTGCGTCCGCTTGTAGCTAAAGTGCTTGCATGACGACGGCCGCGGTATTAAGAAGCGGCAAGAATCTGGGGAGGGGGGGGGGGGGGGGGCCTTAAAGTGCCCGCGGGCGCCCGCCTGGTCTGTGCGAAAGAGCTTGCATGAAGAGCGGCTACTCTAGCCCCGGATTTTCCCAAGCCGTCCGCGCAAGCTCGAGGACACGGACACGGCGCGCGCAAGGAGAGGGTAGGGGATGGAGGAAAAAGCCCACCTCGAGGGCGGGAAGCCCTCGAGCGAGCCTCTCGTCGTCGCTCGTCTCCGTATACGCCTTGTCGACGTATCTATCTACTTACTCGAACTCGTTAGCTGGCATGCAAGCGCTCGTTGATTCCAAGTCCGAGCCCACGGAGAGCAGCCTACATATGCCCGCAGTAGGCTGTCTGCGATGCGGAGCAATGCACTTCCCATACATACATGTCGATTGTGCCACTGGAGCGCATGTACATGCTAGGACGGTTGTAGTGAAACTCCCCGATCCCTTTCCTCATCTATCCGTAGCACGGCGAAGGCCACTACTATCTGTTCGCCCGCCTACCACCACCAACAAGTCGTTCGAGCGTACCCCACTATCCCACTATCGTTTAAATCCGGGTAAATAGTACGCAGCGGGTCGAGGGGCTGTGTCCGTGTTACGAGCAATGGGACCGGTAGGAGATTTCAACGAGACGACTATTTCGCTGCCAGATACCTACTGCAGGAGTCGGGCGTAGCAAAGATGCACTCCACGACGCAAGTCCATTCCGGCCTCTGCTGTATACCAAGAAGCCACACGCAGCGCCCAGTCCATTTGTAGCTGCTTGCATGTGGCAGCAGTCTGAAAAGAAATCGAGGGTCAGGGGCCAGACCAAAGCGGCAATATGAGGAGAGCCTTCGTCCTAATCCGCACCCTTTGAGAATACCGTGCATGAACGTGAGGGGGAGTGGTGCGCCGAGTATCTGCGATTTGGCCGATATCAACCGTGACCCATGTAGACAGGTGGGTAGTATGCACTTGAGCATCGCAAAGCCATGACATAAAACATGCAGGACCATTTCGGGCTTTTATTACGTGGTGTAGCACATCTTCACCTCCCTAGGGGTCAACCTACGGTTGGGAAATGGCTAGGCACATTGGGACGAAACGTCATGTGTCTCCCTCTCCATGTGGCAAGCAGGGAAGGTTGTGGGGAGTACTGCACCGGCAATAGAATGAATAGGCATCATTCTAGGCATCTCATCCTCGCCTCGGCTCTGGTACACAGAGCTGCGTAGAAAACACAATTCAAGTGAGGTGATTACAATGAGGCTAGTGCACTAAGCTCATGATCGAACGGCAACACCAACACCGCAATTAGGTATTGCTCCTCAAATCACGGTGAAATGGCGGATACACTCGAAGGTTGTATCTCAGGAAGAGGGGTAAGCGACGACACCGGCATACCGAAAATAGCGAGGTGTAGAAAATACCAAGTACGTACATCAAATGCGGAGAGATTCAGGGGTACAGATAATGTGGTATCCACCACGAATTACTGTACCACGTCCGTAAGGTTTGGTTGTATTGCATCTAATCATGTCTCAATATTCAAAAGTTTGGATGAACACCCCAGCAATATGACAAAATCACTGGGTACTGGATTTCCCTATCTGGCCGTCGTGATGATGGATAGCTGCAGGGCTAGTCAAAAAACGAGAGTGATTCGCACCTGCAGGAGCAAATGACGGCCTTGGCTCAATCTAGATCAATAATGGGGACATGATAGTAGTTTTCAGTGGGAACTTGCATATCGATCGTACGTGCTCTACGTCTGTTGATAGGCCGTGCTGGTGATGGCGCTCAAGCCTCTTCTCCGGGATAAGGGGCAAGCTATGAAGCGGAGCGGAGAGGGTGTTCGCTGTTGTAGCACAGTTACGCTGATCATGACGAGCCGGGGTGTAGCACATTGGCCTGCAGCAGATGGATCCAGGGCCCCTCTCGCTCGGCCGCGATAGCCTCAGCTGCACGTCCCCGGTCATCTTTGAGAGCGCGAATGTCGTCGGATGGCGGTGTGACGGGCCGCTGTAGG
Organism: Xylaria palmicola; assembly: GCA_022385595.1. Classification (NCBI taxonomy): domain Eukaryota; kingdom Fungi; phylum Ascomycota; class Sordariomycetes; order Xylariales; family Xylariaceae; genus Xylaria; species Xylaria palmicola. The sequence continues at coordinate 663,360 of MU281337.1, read as the reverse complement.
CCCATGGCCTGTGCAATCTCCCGGAGAGGCCCAGGAAAAGCATCCGTGCGCAGAGGAGAAGCAAGCCAGAGCAGTAGCCAGACGGCCTCCTCTCTTTCCTGTTCGATGGCCAGATGAAGTCCGCTCTTCATATTGGCGAGGGGATCCTGATAGCGAATGAGCTGCGCCAGAGGGAGTGCCGGCTCTTCTCCATCCTCTTGCTCCAAGTCTCGAAGCAGGTCTACGATGCCGTCGACATCACCCTCACTGCACATGACGTGAAAGGCGCGTGCTGGCCTGGCCTGTGGGTTGGCCTCCAAGTATGCCTCTTCCGTTATGGCCGGCATTATGTCCAGTCCGTCCTGGACACCGCCCTCATTGGTATACCTGGTCAATATGGACACGCCTGGCGACGATTGTAGGAGCGAATTTGTAACAGACGGCCCAGCCGTGTTCTCGGCCAAGAACGACTGGCACGACGGGCACTTCAATGATATGGCTACGTCTGAAGATTGGTCCAGGAGGCACTGCCAATGGAAATGGCAACCACAGGTAAGTTCCAGATCATCCGGGACGGTCTGGCGGCCGGCATTCTCACCGTCCTCATCCTCGACTTCGACGACGAGGGTGTCCTCGCAGATGTTGCATATGGAGGCGGCTGCCATGGCTACTGGACAATTCACTGGTCAATGGCACATCAGGACAGCTCCAAGCGAATGATCGGTGATGAGGGTGGTTGCAGCCATGGCTGCGCTTAACGTCATAAATAATGACGACGAGGTGGTGCGAGGGTTTACTCGCTCTCCACAACCCACAACCTTGACGCCAGGTGGATCCATGCACTAAACAGAGGGGCAGAGACACGCTGGATGCAAAAAGAAGATGACGGTCGGTTGGGGACGTGTTCGCTCGGACTTACCGACTGACGACTTGGTGGCCGAGCCCGATGTGTTGGAGGCCTCGCTTCTATGGGGGGAGGGCGACCTTAGCGGAGAGCCACGTCTTTTCGATTGTATGACCGGCTGCTGGGGTGATGCTGGAGAATAGAGCGATTCTGCCGATAGAAAATATTTTCTGAATTGTACCGAGAGACATGCATCATGATGGGTCCGTCCCGGTGAGGTGCCCAGCCCTAGGCCTCCGTGATTATTGCATAAAACCAGGATTAGGCCCTAGTAGGTAGGCACGTAGATGCCTCAGGCAGCAATGTCCTCTACGGGCCCGGCATGGAGCGGTGTATGAGTACGGAGTCATATTGGAGCCGAGACGTCAGGACTTACCTTGTTCCGATGCCGTTGATTGTTATCCAAGGCAAACTGAGTGAACATCCCGCCTCTAACGATATACAAATGTCTACGGAGTAAGGTACCTGCTTCTTACATGACGCGATAGGGATATGAGCAAGGGGTGCGCATGGAAGTACATGGTAAGAACAATTCTTAAGCAACAACAGAGACAATCCAGTGGGTAGTCGTCTCAAGTGCACTTTTGCCACTCTGAGGTCATCAATGACAAAACCAAAGCGTGGCCCTTGCGAAGCTTACTTATTGCCTACTTTGGCAGCTGTGTCGTGCATCTCAACAGCTCGCAAGCGCAGGTACGTATGGCTCTGTAAGCACTTCTCAGAAGCCAAGTATTCAAACTGAGGGAGCCGTTGGGACTATTTCGACTCCTTAACTCCGACTAAGGGACAAGGGCAGCCCCACACATGAGTCTTGGCGAACCTAGTGGGCTTGGCCAGGCTGTGCAGGTATAACATCCACTAAATGCGCGCCAGACTAACCGAGACCAGAGACGCCATCCGAAGTTAGCGTATCCACACACGCTCAACGTACGCTAGGAAAAAGAGAGAGAGAGTAAAGTATGGGTCCCGGTAGTCGCTCGGGACCCGGCCCAAACCCCTCGCCCTAACCAGTTGACGATTGTATGCGCCAGACAAGACATGGAAGCCCATCGCCAACTACGCACGTAGCTAGCCGCCGCTGCTGACTGGAAACCCCCCCCCCCCCCCCCTCCCAAGCCGTCTGGGTAACCTGACACCGGCCCTGCATGCCAGTACCAGGCAGGTTTTGGACGCTGCTGTGTCGCATGCCGGCAGACTCGGCTTCGTCGGTACGGTACGGGAGGGACTGACTGTTGCGGAGCCCGTGTGCACGAAAGTACCAAGCTGAAGATGTTTCATCCGACAGACTGGGTCCACGCTTCTCCTGCTGTCGCTCGATCTGCCTGCTTGTACGGAGTAGGTACTACGCGGCTAGTGTGGTTTTGCGCGACGGGCAACTCTGGTCTGTCTGTCCCCTGGCCTGGTCCGTCCCCCCCCCTCATCTTGCCCTGGCTCTCTCTCCGAGACCCCCTGGAAGCCCGCCCGCCTCGGTGCCGGCGCTCTCTAACCTCGCGCTGCTCCGGACTACGAAAGGGCGCTTGCGGCAGCCTCCTCCTCGGCCAAAAGGGGACGGGGTGACGACCCCCCCCCCCCACAACAAAACTTCAACCTCGTATCAAACCACATCGTCACGATTAGTTAGCGCACAGGTGGCTTGATTAGTCTCTTTCTTGCCTCAGCTCGGCCGGGGTATCGTGATGAGGGGCAGCTCCAGAAGGCTAAACTAGAACATGCAGCAAGCCAAGCGCCGTTCGACTTGTTCTCTGCGCGCCAAACTTCACGACAACCACGCAAGTTCGCTCAATGTTGCTAACAGATAATCTGCGCTAGGCCAAGGTAGATTTTTGCGCAGACCCTTTTTTGATCGTAGATAGTGTGTGTGTAGGTAGGTATATACATCTGCTCTCTTGATATATACAAGTGGTACACGCAGATAGTGCTTTTTTACAAATTCAAGGCGGCCTCTTGATCGCTCAAGTCCCCCCCTTTTTTTAGATGGTATCCATTGCACCCGCGCATACATTGCTCAAGCCGGAGTCACCTAGACTACGACTAAACCAGGAGCTTTCGCGCCGACCCGTCCCGAGCCATTTCCTCCCACCGTGATGTTTTGCGAGGGGGGCCGGCCCCCCCCTTTTTTCATGTCCCGTCGCTATCCATGCCGAAATTTTGTCGTTCCAAGTGCACATGCCCGTAATTATTCCTCACTGAGGAGTGTGTGATTCGCTTTTCAATCGTTTTCGAGTAGGAAGTCGTGGAGTCGCGTGGCGTACGTTGAGCGTCTCGTTATCGTGTGCGTATTTATACAGTCTGCGGTCGTGCCCGTACCCAGCGTTGCACTGCTCGCAGGCTAGGATCCTCAGCCGTCCAGCGACCCATGGCTATATCCGAGGCCTGAAGTTCTTGGTATATAGCTTCATCCGTGACTTGTGAGAGCTCCTGGGCAAGGTGTTAGCTCGAACTCTATCCCCAACATTTCATGTCCGTTTCTGAACTTGGAGTGTTCGGGGGGGAAGTATGGCATACACTTCGAAGTTGCTCATCACAAGCCCTTAGTTGGCGTCGAGTTGATGAGCTCGGTCGTTGCCCCTGGAGAACCTGCTCCCGGTATTCAACCCATCTCTGTGCCGCTGCCTGGCGGAGGTAGATCTTCTGTGCTTCGTGTCGTCGAGCAATGGCGTCCAATAGAACCCTAGGGCAGTAACTCGGTTAGTATCTCGTCGTCGATACGCTCCTTGTTTGCAGAGGGTCAGTTAGACGCACTGCTTAAGCTCCGCCTTGGTTTGCTCCTCTTCACCGCCACGTGAATGTGGCACGGTGACGTCCGCCGCGCAGTTCAGAATATGTTGGCCGTCCAGGGCACACTGTCGTAATGCTGCCCAGCCCTCCGTGTAGTAGTCTTCGCTGTGGACGGGATCCGTCGGGGCGGCCGCGATGTAGTACTGAAGAGTTCGAAAGTCGGAGAGAACTTGGGCAACTCGTGCCGTTCGGTATTCATTCACTAGGGATACTGTGGTTAGAAAGGGGGTATCCGGAAGACGCTCCGAAACTCTAGCAGCGCCAACATTGGGGTGCCTAGAGCCCTCTTTGCACTCACATCCGTCCATTGTGCAAAGATTCCGCAGAGAACAAGCCCCGAATACGTGGTCGTATTAGATATTTGCCGGTGAATGCCAGGAGTGTGATCGAGGGATGGTATTAGGACTGTAGTGCGGTAGGTATTAAAGGGAACTGGACACGAAGAGATGGCCAACAGACCCGGGGACTGAAGAAGAAGAAGAGAGACAAGACAAGGCAATGCAAGGCAAGGCTAGGCAAGGGTGCTGCAGATGTTCAGACAGCTCTGAGGACTATGTTTGAGGAAGCTTCATCTCGACCAGCACAACTTGGAGGACATCGCGCAGCTCTTGTATACTTTTCGAAGAGCCTCGTCTGCCGTCTCGCTGCTGCTCTAACTCACCTCGAGGCTAAGACACTTGGGGCCGTTGATGAGCTCCTAAAGGAGAGCTTGTCTACGGCGTCCCATAGACGTGCAAGGAACGTTGAAGCACGGCCGACCCCAGCTCCCGAGACTAGAGCCCATCGCGAGCGGGCATCGAATCGGAGTTTCTAACGACGCAACCACCCTTACAGACACGTTCGAGCTCAAACCTGGGAGATCCTGACAGAGCTGGACGTCGATCCTCGCTTAGTCCCCGGCGAGGATGCTAGGCTCGGGTGCGCATAGTCTCACCTCGCTAGCCAGGGCCCATCTCGTGGCATTCGACGCCGCATATGCAAGGCCCGCGGCGGACGCCTGGGACCAGCTAGCGCGCCGCTCCACAGCAAACGGCATGCATGCCACGGCCGTGGACAGTCGTGGACAGTCGTGGCCCGCCGGGGGACTGGCGAACCGCCCCGGCAGACGCTGCGTTCACGTAGCTGTGTTCACGTATTGCGTATGGCCCAGAGGGCCAGGCCGCACGGTATTCAGCGCGCCACTATCGACTACGTTATGCCCGATGGAGAGCGCCCGTCAGGTGCAATGGGCCAGGGCAGATGGAGGCTCAGAGGGCGCAGAGGGCTCAGAACGGGGCCGCAGACGGATATCGCGAAGTTAGGTGGCCTGGGCGGCCCAATCAGCGCGCGTGGTTGGGCCCAAGCCACGGCCACCCACTCCCAGCTCACAGCTGAACGGGTGTCGTAGTGCAACATTGGGCCCGGGGTGGGGACTTGCCTCTGGCGCCGGGGCTGCTGCTGGGCCCTCCTGGGCGCTGTGGTTGGACCCGACACAGCTGCTAGTCATCTCACTGATCTGCATGTAGATGGATGGGCTTGTCGTTTCATCGCTGCTGCTACCTACTGCTGCTACCTTGGTATAATTATAAACAAACATCATGATACTGCCTTGCACTACCTGGTGCACGCTCACCCGCCATGCTTAGCTTAATAATCCATGTGCTTATCGATCTTGCGACAGTACCTACCTAACCAGGATGACATGATATCGAACCAAACCAAGGGGGGGCAAAAAATAAAAGCAGCGGGCAATGAGAGAGAGGATGAGTTCATCGTCCGTCCTGGCTAGGGTATCGTAGTCGAGCAGCCGTGTCCCGTGGGCGCAAACTTGCCATCTTCGTCTCTGCCGATTGAGGGCAGAATGCATCACCTCCTCTAGATCATTTAGTAGGCATTCTCATCTACCTATGCCGTAGTGCGCTACGTAGCGGGCAGATAGATAGCAGATACATACGTAGGTGTCCATCCACTATCCCTGCCCCTGCACGATGCCATGCCATGCCATGCCATGCCGCCCACATGCTTTTTTGCTGATGTCAAGCCCCCTGTTCTCGGAGTGAGGTCCCACAGCCGTGGGACTGCTACTTGGCGGCTGAGTCTCGTGTGCCAAATCTGGTGAAAAGCGACCTCTCAATATTTGGGTTGTAAATAACCGCCGAATAATAGCCATCACAGACACCACTGCCGACCTTTTCAGGCCGTCATGTTCGGATGCGCAAACAATGGCGGCCAAACCCATCGAGAATGCGCGGGTCGGTTCAGCTCATCAATTCCCGGGTTTTTTGTCATCTCTGACCGTCAAGATGTGGTGAGAGCAGTCTGACCACGCCTGTCGAGACGTGTTGAGTAAATATATCGGGGCCGCTACGACTGATTACTGGAGTCACATCAAATCGAATTGCCTGCTACACGCCTTATTGGACGCCATGGTACCATTGCACATCATGTACAAGGGTCGCATTTCATAATATCCCTGTCTCCCATCTCGAACGGGCTACGACGGGTGGCAAACCGATTTCCCCGTACAGACGAATCTGCTACGCCGGGGAGACTTCAGCCTTATGCCACCTCGCGACCACACCCCCTGACTAGTCCTTCTCCGCAATCGCCTGGAGTCGGTCGTCTATCTCATCCTCGGTGAGGGTTCTGAACGAGGGATCAGTGCCTTCCTTGCCATCCCTGCGGGGACCGCCGACTATTCCGATCTCAATCTCCCCCTTCTTGAAATCCATGCTGAGAACCGTGCTGAGTGTAGTGATGGCCAGTTCCACAACATCTTCCCAGCTACCCTCGGCATGGTCCTTGTTCTTGAGCTTCTTCTCTAGATGATTCAGAGCCTCTTGTTGCTTGGGGCCAGCTGCTGTACCCTTGTAGCCAACGTAGTAGCCGGCCGGATCACACTTGAAGAGTTGCGGTCCAAATTCGGCGTCGAGCGATATTAGGGTCGTCGCAACCCCATAGGGGCGCATGTACGCCTAGCATTATGTCAGCACTGACAGGCAGAATTCAGTGCAATATGCAAATCATACCCTCTGGGTGTACACCTGGCTAATGTTGGCCAATCTCTTGGCTAGAACGTCGCTAGGCATCTCATATCCGAACTTGTAGCGGAAGTCGGCCGCCTCACCCTGGGCTCGCTGAGCATATGCACGAGCATCGGCAATTGACCCGGTCATGACGCAGCCAACGGATGGCGAGATCTGGAAAATATGGGATACCGAGGAGGGGTCGATCAATTTATCCTGTCACATAGAGTAAGCTTCAGCCTCACGTATTGGGGGGGCCTAAGCAGCTGGGTAGAGGCCGGAAGACGCTTACAGGCACCTTTTTTTGGGACAGCACCACCGCACAGTCCTTACCCCGAACACCTATCGACATAATATTGGCAGCAGTGATCGCCTTGAATGCATATTCTATTCAATAATCCGTCCGTTAGCCGCACGAGCCTCGCCGTTGGCCTTGACCAGGTTTCGGGGTGCCGCATGCAGGGGATATGGCCCTGGGGGCTGGTCTTGCGAGTGTCGAATGCATCGCTGAACGTACCGACCTGGTAGAGCCTGCCCTGCTCAGAGAAGATAGTAATGTGCCGGTCATAGCCAGCGCTCCCTATCCAGAGACACGTTGTCAGCGCCACGTCCAGTCCAATAGTGAGATGGGCGAGGCTGATGGATACGCACCACCCGACATGATGACGAACGCTCAAGAAGGCGGGATGTTGGTCGTATCTGCGAAAGGGAAACGCGTGGGAGGCCGGGGTCGGAAGGATACGCGGGCGGTGGTCGTGGCGTAGCGGCGTCGGGTTGTTGTATGAAGGGGGAATCTTGGTAGAGCAGCCGGTGTTGACGACGGGAACTGGGCAGGTGGCCTTGGACGGAGTGATGAATGAGCCTTGTTTCGCCGGACCGTACTATGTAATCGGCAGGGAAGCTGTTACGCGGTTGAGCTGCCTGAGAGGTAGAGCTTGGGCCACTTGGAGGATCGATCATGCTGGGGCTAACTTGTTCCTACCTATCTAAGGCCATCTAGCGGTGGTACAAACGGGACCCACCAACTCAAAGGACGGTATGCGGGATATAAGCATAGCATTAATTAATCTATGCATAACATTAATCGATGCACCACCTCATGACGACGATGCCCGTCTCCACTACCTTATCTCGAAGGATAAAAAAAATAGGACGAGTGCCATCCATACCCGAGTTGGCATCTTGCAGCGAATCTTATTTGACGATTATCCTATTTTCGAGAAACGTATTTCATTCTCGGAAGATATACGTGCGCAAAGAGGCTTATAATACGCTCTGTATTGACTTTGACCAGTTTGAATCAAGTCTGTCGATGAGGCGCGACTGGGCTTGACGTGAAGCGACCCACATACAAAAGCTGCTGCTCCTGTATTTAATACCAGACGCCTCCCATCAAGCATACATTCGATTCACGGTGTTGAGTGCGTCCAAGACCTCAGCGTCACGGTGCCGCCTTACCGACTGGGATACAAGTAGAGCGAGCACACTCGTATAACTCCGGCAGGCTCTGCCCAATCTCCGGCCATGTCGTCTTTTCACTCCACTGGGGACGCGCCAACGCAGCGAGTTCCGGCCTGGAAGCGATTGGGCCTCAGGCTCAAGGGCGCTGAGGCACAAAGCGATGACGTTACCCACCATCCCACCAGCACGCCCGCTGGCAGCTCGTCTTCATCAGTGCCCAACAGTCGGGCACACCTTGGCGGTTCTACCCTCGGCGCGAAGAGGAGAGCCTCTGGCGGCACCCCTGCATCAGACCCTTCGGCCAAAAGGGCGAGACAGGACAACTGGCAGGATCAGACCTCCTCTCACCCAACACCCAAGAAAGCAAAGTCCGTCTCCTTCGCCGCGGATACGGCCGAGCCCCAGCCTACCGTACCGGTGAAAACCAAGCAGAAGAGCCAGACGCCCACCAAGGGCGCTCTCGCTGCGGCCCCCGCGAAGCCAATCAGAAAGTCCGCTCCCATCAACCTAGAGCCCGCGCTTGCCTACTTGCGGACGTGGCACACGGCGCGGGACAACTGGAAGTTCAACAAGAACCACCAGACCAAGCTGCTGGAGCAGGTGTTTGCGGGTGCCGACGAGACCACCATCCCTGCTGCGGATATCAACGTCTTCTACGAGTACATCCGGGGGCTGCAGGGCGGCGTGCGGACACGACTGAGGGCGCTCGCAAACGGCATCAAGGCGCAGGACATGGAACAGGGGGCCGCGGGCTTCGCCGCCTCGGGCAAGCAGATGGCGGAGCGGAAGCAGAAGGAATACGAGGATGTGATCAAGACGTTCCTCGGCCAGACCCGGACGCCCGAGAAGAGGCGCTTCGACGAAGTCGACTATGTCCTCCGTACTACGGACATGGAAATGCAGCGCCGCGTCGTCAAGCGGATGCGCGCCGAGACGGTGCTGGATGAGCTCTCGGAAACCGATGAATCAGAGACGACCACAACTACGACTACGAGCGGGGCGTCCTCTTCCACGGAGAAGGGGGACAACCCTAGGAACCCTGACGCTGATGAAGGCACCAGCCGCCTTCAGCTCAACGACGGCCCACAACAGAGGACGAAGCGGAAGAGAAAACTCAGGACAGCGGCGGTGGACGAAGACACAAGCTCGGAGTCTGAGTCAGAAAGCGATTCCGATTCCGATACCAGCTCAAGCGGGAGTAGCAGTAGCAGTTCCGGGTCGTCGTCTGACTCAGACGAGGGCGAGGGCGAAGATGAAGGCGCTAGGGGAGACCAGGGTACCTCGTCAAGTAGCTCGTCGTCCTCATCTTCGGATTCTGGTTCTGATTCTGATGACGATATCTAGCTTGACAACAGTCCAATCTCTAAAATAAAATAAAAACCCGGCTCTTTGTAGACTTATATGCCAGGATAAGATACCTAAGATACCCAGAAACGTAGTTCACAAAAAAATTCACGCATTGAGGCGAGCTGCTAGCTGCCCAAGAGAATCCGGAGTGTCAACGATTAATTACGTATAACCACATCTCCCGCTTACCGCTGACCAGGACAACCCGAGCCAAATTCATAACGCCCACCTGAATGCTGATCGTATCTGAAAAGAGGACGTGGAATATCATACCAAAACACCAGAAAACACCCTATATAAATATCATTTCAGGGGGAAAGAACGACTTTGACCATGAGAAAAGATTTCATTGCGCACACCTCTCGCGCATTAAAGCCTAGCGCGACGCATCATGTCCCAGCGATTAGCCGTACCGCGGTAGAGACAAATTTTCGAACCAACGAATTCACCGGACTAGGAATCGAGAGGATCCTCGAGACTTTCATAGTCGTCTTCCGGGGGTAATATGTATGCCGAGGCGGCCAGGACGGCCGCCAGCAAGACGGATACACTCGCGCTGGTGGTGCAGAGGTAGAAGGAGTAGTCGAGGGTCCAGCCGGGCACGACAAACTGTGAGTCGTTCTCGAAGAGCCACGCCTGTCGGATCCCAGCACAAATTAGCGCTTTCCCTATACATATATTCTTACTAAATCGGAGGCCCGGCTACCAGACAGAAAGGCGCCCCGGATCTCGGAGGCCTGTCTGTCTCGGTGCCCCCGACACCCTTCCGGGCAAGTGGAGGGAAGGGGAGGGGAGGGGAGGACTGGCAAATGACCACTCACAACTATGCCCATGCTCGCAAACTCGACGACGGCGTCGGCGAGCAGGAAGCCCCCGATGAGCTTCCAGCCGCCCTCGCGCTTGAACTTGCCGCCGGCGAGGACGACGAGGAAGGTGATGAGGGTGGCGAGCTCGACGACGGTGGCGAAGGAGAGGAGGAAGCCGCTGCTGCGCCAGAGCGAGCAGAAGGTCTTGTCGTCGCGGCAGTCGTCCTCGCTCGGGAAGGGCCGGCACGCGGGGTCGGCGACCGAGGAGCAGCTCTCGTGCAGGCCCAGGTGCTTGGAGAAGGTCGAGCCCGTCGACGCCGTCACGCTGTACGTGACCCAGTGCGTCGTGAGCAGGGACGTGAGGGTCAGGGCCGTCGCTGTGGAGAGGCGAGAAATTTGGTTAGCTACATGCGTGCATGGTCGACGGCCATGGCCGTGGCCGGCACGCCTTTAGGCGGATGGTGGGGGTCGTAGAAATTAGGAGAAATCAACATGGCCCCGTGCACGATAGTGATTTGAATAGACGCGATACCGCATCCTCATGTGAGGAGGCGGCGGTGGTTTGGATGTGTCGCCCTACACACGGCGCCGGTGAGGAGCGGGAGGGGATGACGTACTACAGACAAAGACGCCGAGAGCGACGGAATACACTATTGGGCGAGTCATGGTCCCGGTCGGCACCCGCTTGTCCCTTCTTGACCGGTGATGAGGAAACGAACAAAAAGGAAAAAGAGTATTGCTCGGTGAGAGCTCGAGGGTAGGTAGAATTCAGCAAACTTCAACAGCGGGATGATGCGTTTTGGCTCTCAAGAGGCTGGTTGCACCGGCTCGTTGGGCAGGAAACAAGGTGTACTTGTCAAGGTGTATCAGCTGCAACAACCGATGTGGCTGCGATTTATGATTTATGGGCTCGCCGGAGCGTTTCAAGTAATGCCCGCTGACGATCTCCTGGATTCAAGTGGCTGATCGAAGCAATGCAACACCACGCAACAGCGACGATTGCCGACAGAAGGTAGGAGACGGGTAAGGAGCTTTCAAGGTGATATATAGGTGTTTGTTGTGCTTGTTGTGCTTGTGCGAGAACGAAGCACAGCACAGCACAGCCAAGTAATTCGGCTGCCTGGCGTGTGCTACCTGTAGTTAGTTCTCAGCTTGCTTCCACACTGACATGGCAGCACTAAATGACGCTGGACACGGCTACTTATCGGCCTCTATCAGCGGCGCCGTCAGCCAATCAATCCCAATACAATCCCGCAAGCTTGTGTGCATGGTGCAGCAGCAGCCCTCAAAATCGACTGTTGTGCAACTCGCAACCCGGCGCTAATTTGAATGCCATGGCGAGAGGCATCGCCCTTCTTAATCTTCAATTCGTGGTGGGCCCGTCACACCGCATCAAATGACGGTAAATGACATGATACCCTACCTACCCTCTGTCAGATACCTAACGTTAGGTAAGTAGGGCTAAGATATGCAATACCGCCTGCACCCCGCCCTCTGTTCCCGCTCCCCACTGCAATATGACAAGTACGATGGTTATTGCAGATGTATGGTGGCTGCATGGGTGCACACGGGTTGTTGGAGGGGTTGGGGACTCGTAGCACCACCGCCCCCATGATCAAGTGAGAAGAGGAATAATAATAATAATAATCTCTCCCCTTCCCCACCCTCTCTTCCATGTAATGGTGTAACTTTCCAGTGACAGGTCTCACAAACTTGACTGAGGCCTTTGTAAGCAAGTGGTGAAGGTTGGCTTGCTCTCGGCAAACCGGTATGACACCATTCTCCTCTACGGGGGGAAACGTGGTGATGAAAGCATGATATTTGTCCGCTAGGCGATTTGAGAATAGCCTGTACCCGACGTCGAGTATTGTTCGTGGGCACAGATTACAATCAGAAGTGTTCTTTTATGAGGAATATGGTCTATTTTGACATAGGCACCAAAGTGTCTTGCGCAGGTCTTAGTAGGGACATAGGGTATAAATACTTCCACACAGTTGGTGTTTATAGTGGATAGGGATAACTTAAGCCCGTTCACTCACTACTCAGTATGCCCCCGGCCGGTGTGCCTACTCAAGTTACTTATAGGTACTCGTATCTTGCGGGCAATTACACCTCGACTATAGTAGTTTTTATCGGGCTATTTTTAGTCGCCTTGACTTAAGTTATATGCTATACATTCCCCGTATCGCAAACAGCATGTAGAAGCATATTTCTGTTCCGTCAGAATATTTCGTCGTAGCTTAGCACTTAGAAGTGGTCGTCGGGCAGACTCGATCTGCGCAACTATATGAGACCGCCACAACCTTGAAGTGCTAGCAAGATTCCCTCCCTTCCAGAGGGGAAAGAAAAGTCATTAGACCTTAACATCCGAAGATTATAACTTGACCTTGGGCCTTTTAAGAGGCAGTTAGGCTACTTTATTAGGACTGTACCGCTCTTTTGGGCAGTATACTATCCCTTCGTCAATCTGTCCCTTTTTGGTCCTTCATATTTAGGGAGAGGGGCGGAATCCCTCGGTGATTGGAGACGCCTATCTCAGCGATCCCGCTGTAACATTCCTTTTCATTTTCGAGGGGGTCTACGTTTGTGACTGCCGTCCGATGCTTTACACGGCAACTTTTGGGGTTGCTGATGCGTTCGGTATGTTGTGTCTACGGGGTATGTATCTTGATAATGCTGTACGTTGTGATAACCAGTAGGCCATAGGCCAAGTGGAGATAACGTATACTGGTTGTCACCAGTTGCCTGAGGTAATGCCGCGAATAGTAAACGAAGAGCCAAAGCAGGGGCCAACATCGCTGACCACGCTGCAAGTATTGGGCAGGTCCTACCAAGTGCCATGCTATTGGGAACGATATCTGTCGCATGCAAACGTATGTCTACGGAGAGGTCATCTGATCTTTGATGTTGCGTATGCGCACTCTCAGTTGAGGCGGATGCGTATGTGAAATTCTCCGTAGGCTAAAAGTTGAAACAACCACCTGGGATCCACGATGGCCTCGATTATGATTGATGGAGAAACATCCGTGAGTTTCTCCAGGAATGGGGCGAATCCGGTTGATCTTAGGCCCTTGACTTCCCCAACTTCCGGCTTCTTAGAGCGTTTCCCCACAGCACTACCCGTCAGTGACAAGAACGGTGACCTGAATCCCTAGTATCTGGGCGGTGCTTCAGGGGCCCTATGGCCTAGATGTGTCGTATTTTTGTACATGTCAATATAGAATTCCAGTAACCCGTCTACAACATTTGTTCCCGGCTTTTCCAAATCTGGGGGTAAGCAGGAGGGGTTGATATCAACACGAACAATATAGACGTGTACAGCTCTGTCTGATTCGTTCTTACTTGTATATAGCAATGGGCCAAGAAATAACCAATGATCTACGGCATGCGTGACCGGCTTCATCATGCTACGTTCCATTCTCGTGCAAAAATAGTTATGATTGGAAGCCAGTAACAGTAGCAATGCGAGCGTGTCACCTGGTAGTTGATGTATCCATTATCGTATTAAAAGTGCTCACACAATGGCCATGGCCATCCTTAGCTCCGTGAAACTTAGCCTGTGATTTTGAGATCGAAATATTGAAGATATCCCATTTCCCAGTTGGACTGTGGTGGCGTTTCGGGAAGCTGGATGAGGATGCAGAATTGGAGGCGTCTCCGCCCAAATCTGGCTCACTCATTTCCCCCACCTCCCCACAAACTACCTATAGGTAGGGTCTTAAGTATTTACCATATACTCCGTATGGTACCATGCACAGTAGACTCAGCAGATGCTGCTGCTGTCTCCTTTGAAAGCAATTATCAAGTGCGCTGAGTATAGTGGAGGACTCCGCAGAAATCAGGACGCTTTAATCGGTTGTAAGCAAAATCAGGGAAAAATACCTGCCAAGGATAACCCCGTCTGGAGTGGCCGGGCGCAAGTAACAATAGGTAACGTACACTACCTAGGTTAGGTATGTCGTTTCTAATCTTCCAGGGAACCGGTCGACAGACAGCCCAGGTAGCGCATTACTCGTAGTACCCCCCCTTGCTATAGTAATGCCAAAAGGCCCTGCGCAGGGCTGTAATGGCGGGCTTCGCGTGCGAGGACGGAAATCCTGCAATCTAGTGGCTGGAAGAATTATTGTCACTTGTTCATACCATAAAGCTAGACTCCCGGTCTAATGGATTAGAAGCGCTGTACCACCTTCGTCGGCTCAATTACCACTGGATACCCACGGGTAGTTGTTCAGTAGTCCATCCTTTGGTTCTGTTACGCCTCGCTGCCCTTGGTGTTAAACTTGAGCCTCAGCTGAACCGAGCCTACCGGGCGGCATATCACGAAGTCCCCCCAACATCGACGGTACAGCTCTTCCACCCACCACCATCTCCCACCATCTCCCGCCATCTCCCGCCATCTGCCACCCTTGCTTGGCCCTGCGTCGGTCTGTTGGGGTCGTGTCGTCGCAACTAACACCACGATTTAGCTGACGTTACACTGGAGGCACATGGCATGATTGGCGGTTTTTGCCATGCACTTATCAGCGTTTGATCCCCTTCTCGGCCATCATCTAAAGCAGTACGTGACCCTCTGCACTTAGCATCATCAAAGTGGCAGCCCGGATTTGGAGGGACCTCCATTCTACTTGTGTCAGCACGCGCCACGCTGCGGGTCCCTCCGAGATATAAGTCGTCACATCCTATCGACGTGGACAATATGTTGACCCAGGCCCCAATGCCGGTCCATCGCCCTAATGCCACTGCGACGCTTACGCCAGAGGTCGCAATGGACCTCGACTCAAAAGGCGTATCGTCTACCATGGATAGTTTCAAGACAAGTGGCGGGTTACGGCGAGGAGACACTCGAACTGCCGTGATTATTTACGGCCCCGGCCAAGAGAACATAGTGTCGACCTTCGCCGATGTATTGGGGAAGCCGTTTCGGTTGGCTGACAGTTTCCAAGGCGTCATAACGACAGAGCAAGAGTTGGTGCTTGGTATTGCGGCTGACAGTGCGCGGATTGGTATTTCTTCCCGAGATCGAAGCGCCATGGTCGCTATCCATGCGCACAATGTCGACCTCGGAATGCCGCCTGATACAGATCTCTCCGCCCATTGTGATTACGAGTTCTTGTATACCGAAACACGGTTTTTGCGCCGGGACCTGGCTCGCTTCATCTCATTCACTCTAGGGCAGATTAGTCACCACGAAACCCTCGTGGCAAAGCCTCGCACGTTTTTTATATCCACAACATTTCCCGACGTGCGAGCTGCCTTACCCAACATTGAAGTGCTTACAGTTGGGTGTGACGCCGTGGAGCTCCGCGTAGACTTACTCAAGGAACCCCTCCGGGACGGCACATTTGCCCAGGTACCGAGTTTAAGCTACGTTGGTGAGCAGATTATGCTCCTACGACAGAGGACTGAACTACCCATCATCTACACAACGCGCTGTACACGGGAGAACGGACGTTTCCCAATGGATGATCCTAACCTTTACTACGAATATCTCTACCGCGCAATTCAATGGGGCGTTGATTACATCGACGTCGAAGTGTGGCTTCCTGAAGATATACGACGGAGACTCTACGAGAGCAGGGGTAATAGTCACATCATGTCAGCCTTCCACGACTTCTCGGGTACTTTTAAGTGGTCATCAGCTTCCGCGCAGTCCATTTTCGTCGAGTCGTGCAAGTATGCGCATATTGTCAAGATGATTACCATTATCAACGATCATAATGAGAACTTTGAACTAGAGTACTTTCGCTCCAAGATACGAGCTGAATACCCGACGGCGCCCCCCTTCTCCGGCATGAACATGGGCGAGACGGGTCAAATATCGCGGACGTTTAACAAAGTTTTCACCGCCATCACACACCCACTGCTCCCAATCATTGCCGCACCAGGCCAAATGAGCGCTGCTGAGATCAACGCCGCCCTAGCATCTCTAGGCCAACTCCCTAAAAAGAGTATATACGGAATTATCACGTCATCCTCTCGAATTCGAGTTCCGCACGCCCCTTTCTACGAGAAGTGTTTTAATGAGCTAGGTTTGCCACATCAGTTCGCGGTTGTCGAGAGGCAAACAAAGGGACCTCTAAGCATTGAAGCCTGGTGCAACCAGAGGCCATTCGGAGGGGCGTATTTGAACCCCGCTGTCTCGTTCACGAGCTTGATGCATCAGAGTACATTCTTCTCGAAACTCAACAACGGGACTGGCCCCGCTCTCACGGAAGCAGTTCGCATGATAGGGATGGTGGACACAATCGTGGTCCAGCCCGGTCCAATCTCATCACCAGGGTCTGCGCCCGCGTCAGTGCCTTCCAGCCCCCATCGCCGTAGCGACTCCTCGTTCAGCCCGACGCCCAATGACGCTTACCAGTTCCCGGCCTCATCCTCCCTCCTGTTCGATAATGCCAGCTGGCGTGGGATCCTCAGCACCCTCACGCGCGATCTCGCCCCGTCGGCATATCTCGGACGCACCGCCGTCGTCCTAGCTTCCAACGCAGACGATGCCGCCTCCGCCATGTATGCGCTGAAGGCTCTTCGCGTTGGGAAGGTGTATACAGTCGGTTTCAAGACACCCCTGGCCCTAGCCCACGGTTTCGAGGTCGAGCCTTTCAACAGTCTCGAGAGCCTGCAAAGAGCAAGGGCTATGGGCGACGAAGCTGGGCCATTCGTCCTTATCTCTGCCCTCGGACCCGAGAAGTCCAGCCTTGTGGGCATGTTGGTGCGGCTATTCAGCGGCGCGAGGGGATCTTCATCTCATATTCGCAAAGTCTTTCTAGATCTCGCCGATGGTCCAAGGAAGGGCGATCCGGGCGCCATCGCCGAACAGTGCGGTTTTGCGGCATACGGGGTAGAGGATACGACTGCGTTCACTACGGTGGAGACTGTCAGGCTGCTGGTCGGTCAAAACGTGCCGTACAGCTTCGTACGCTTAACCAGCGGAAAGGGGATGTTCTGAATAGTGTCGGATCTACTTCCTTGTTTTGCCTCATTTTGATGTTGACAGTCTGCGGTATGAATCCGCTGTGGCTTTGCGAACGCCACACGGGTTTCGAGGCACCGATAGTTGCTGACTTCGAAGAACTATACTACCATTCAACTTGGTTGCACAGATTGCAACCTAAAATTCGATTTTGCCGCTGTCGGCATGTTCGAAATTCCCATCCCAGTCATCCATCACTTACGGCGAAGACGATAAATATAAACAGCGTACTTGCCACAGACTCTATAACAAAATCAAACTTCCGCGGGCATGATATATATCAACGCTAGAAATCCCAGGCACCATAGCCTCACTTACGTCGACTGACACTGCCGACCTCACAGCGTCAATCAGAGAACCCAGACTGAGCATGGCAAACAGTCTTAGGAAATACCCATATCTCGGAACCAGAAACACTGTAAAGCGGATTTACGACTTGAGAACTATGGCTGTGGGGTTTGCTTTATATATGTATTATTGAATGTCACCCATCGCATTATTACGGCGGCGAGGTCCTGTGCATTCCCAACTGACCTTTTAGAGCATTATTTTGGGGAACGATGAATGTTTTGGATCACATGTTATTTGCGAATACATTATTATTGGAAATTAGTACGTTTGCATCCATCAGAGCGGATTGAGCAGGTGTGTAGCCACCCAGGCAGCTTCTTTGCAACCGGGCTAGTATCGATTCAGTGGCTTCTGTATTGGTCACTATAATAGCCAACCTTTCATGACCCAGATAAACCCAGCATTTCATCCAATATATTCTCGCTTCAAAGACCTGACAACTCGCTCTGCGTGAATTGACCCTGTTATTTTATTTAGTATTCTTACATCCAACGGGCTCATTAGATGATCTTACACTTAAAGATGAATAGAAGCTTGCGAAACTAAGCCAACTAGGGCGTTGGTAAGCTTTCATCTTTGTGCTCATGAGAGTCAATTAGGCACTACTGCGTCTTGAAGCCCTAGACTAGGAATAGCTTTTGGCTTGCATTATAAAATGAACGGGTTACCAATGGGGACAATGGCCGTAAGCTTTGAGCACCACATGAGATCAAGTTCTGTAGGGTCTACAATCCGCTGTTGTGGGTATATATATATCGATGTATATTCTACCTCGCCGAAGAAATGTACGATGCGTATTTTACGATTGTTGACCGCGATGTCATCCTTGGACGTTCTCTATAGCTAACTAGTGAGTCTCAAACTGTCCAAACCCCCGATGTTGCCAAACCATGTCACAAACTCCCTTATTACTCAAGACATGGTTAGCATAAATTGAACTACTCATATTTCATAAATTAACTCACATGCTATCATGCAAGGTTGTTCTACTTCTATAAGGATATCCTGGCAACTCATACCTACTCGCTACTTATCAGCTTCGTAGAAGCTCTATCTCTGAAAATCCAGAAGTCAGAGAATCTGTGATGAATGCTGGGTTACCTACACCTTTCCACTCCTGGTCACCAATGGGAAATCCAAGGCTGGGCACTATAGAACATAGCAGGTGGCTTTTGACATAGTAAGGTTTCGCGTTGAGATGGTTACACGCCAAAAGGCTGCCGTTCGGGTGGATGATCTCCTAGGTAGGCGAATATGCACCCCAGAGAGTAGAGTAGTATGGAGTCGTCCCTAGGCAGTCGCATCTCGACCCAATGCTACAACATCGACAGTACTACGTTGATTTTCTCGGTTCTGCGGGGAGGAAAGCCGTTAAGGTTGGGTCACATCCACTTCTAAGGGCCAGCTTGCCTCGGCGCACTTGTCTGTCGTCCTTCTTCCCCGCAGAACATGCAGTCCACCAAACGACGTGTCCCTACACCACAGAAGGATAACCTTAGGAGTCTACCATACATACACTACCTCACCTACCCTTTGCCGTATTGAGCAGGTAGTTCTTCACACATGCAGTCTGCTGTTCCCCATAAGCTCTTTTCAAGTCATGACGATGGTGATCCATGACTGACAATGGGTCTAGGATTAGCTATTTTGCACTAAGGGAGCGCATCCGGGATAACCGGTTGTGTCCAGGCTGTGTCTGTCTTGGTTGCTCTTTTCCTGGAGATGGCATAGTGCTCCTACATACGGCTTGTAGCCCTAAACCCTTCTAACAGGTAGTTTAGTGCATAGCGTATTCAGACTAATAACAGTGACTCGACCACCCGTGCTGGAGCTGTGTCTTGTTACCGTTACCCGTGCTCCACAGTCGTTGTACCGTTGAGCTAGTACAAATCGCTGTTTAGAACTCGGGTACTAACTTAGGCGGTGGACACGCGCTGTCTGGCACGTCACGCGGTGCACACGGCGCATCTAGAATGCATACTTCTACGAGCCGATTAAGGACGCTCAGGGGGTTAGGCCGAGGGAAGGTTCCCGGGTCTAAGCCGTGGCGTAAGATGCCGTCTGCCCGGTAGGTATCATGTTTCGTCGATTTCTACCAAGTAATAGAACTAGTGTTAGTTAAGGCGCATTACCTGTTACGCCCATCGTGATTATCGCCCACATGGGTAGTCTAGCCGAGTGAGATCGTACGCACGGTCAAGCTAACTAAACCGCCGTAATCGAAACCCAACCGCAGGGTTTTCCATGACTCGGGAGTCCACACTGGCATGGCGTCTACGCGGCACCAAAGTTCGGGGAGTATATCAGATAATATTAAGGGTGCGGAAGGCTTATGTAGTGTGCTGCAGCTTACCGTACCCGGCGCTTGCCGATCATTTGGATGCGTATGGCGTACGACTAGGTACTTACCTAGTTAGTACTATTATGCGAAGCGAGGTGTTGTCAGCAACATAACGAGTCCTGACGGCGATACTTTGACTCCTGTGTTCGAAGTACAGCGGTCGCAATGGTCACTTGTGCAGGGTTTTGCGTGTGACAAGCTCCCAGAACAAGCATTGAACTCGCCGTACATGCATCGGCAATGCTCTCTCAAATCATCGACGCGGCACCCAAGCCCCGTCCGGCCCATTATGGGCAAAACCCCAAGCCCTGGCGAGTAACGAGGCCAGCTTGACACCCCTTCCAGCAATGTTGTTGCCCCTGACCCTGCGTATTAGCGCGCCAATCAAATCCCTACCGCCCTAACGTATTGCCTCATCCAGTCCGTTCGCCCGCCTTCACCGTCATGTATATTTACTTTACCTAGCAATACGATGTCACGCAGAGAGGACGGGCTGCTGTTGGGTTAGGATTTGTCTGCGAAATTGTATTCTGACCTGTCAATGTTGGGCAGCCTGGATTTCTGTCTACTTCTCGTATTCAGAACATAGCTTGCCCAGCGTCTAGTTATCCCTGGGATGAGTTTCCATCCTACGACGAACCGGGGACTATCTCCGAACTCCGAGGTTCTAGTTGCAAAGCCGGACGTCCACCACCGACCCGAGTCCACTACAGGATCAAACGAGGAACGGGGGCAACGTCAGTGAGGACGCGTGAACTGGAGCTAGTGACAAGGTAGTGAAAGTCTTAGATTTAGAATGACAAAACGGGCAAGGCTCATAAAAGCCGGCCCCCTGACCTCATCCTTAAAATACCACGTGTATCGGGACCCAGGAGGCTGACGTTTCGACCGTTTTCTTTTGACATATCGTAGAGCACCAGTTTCTGCTGTCTGGGCAATAAGAGATAAATGAATAACAGGCCATTTACCTCGTTTAGTACTATTTTTGGCGCAGTCATAGCGAGCAGACACATAGTGTAATCCGAGAGCGCCGATGTTTGCTCGTGACAACCCTAGCAGGACGTATGTTCTATCATCAGCCGGCCACTTGGACGTCCCTTGCACGTAGGTACTCATGTGCATAGCAGAGAAAAGGGTATGCACCGGAGGTGTCCAAGTAGGTACTTGGCCTACTTCGTCTTGGTGGTTAGTGGACCCATGTATGGATGGACTACGTACGTAGTAAGTTTTACTTGTGTTGTTCTCCGCGCCGGTTCTGTGCCGAAGACGCTCTAGCCAATGTCCAGACAAGCCGTTACCAACTAGACTAGTTTCGGCTGCCACATACCGCCGATATATCGGCACCTGGTAAACACATCCTCGTTCAGGTTGAATCGTTCTAACGAGCCACCTGGCTTAGTCTCTTCCTAGCGCCCGGCTTCAAGATTCGTCCTGCTTGTAGGGGATACATATGGTATCCCTGCCCCTGGAGCCATGTACAGGTATACATACGTACATTTCTTGGAATAGATACCGGGACATTCTCCAACGCGAGTATCCAGGGCAACCCCATCCCCTGCAAGAGCGTTTCCCCGCTGCGGCCCCGCGCTGGCCTACAATGGAGGCTTCCCGCGAACCCGGAAGAGCATAGTTAACGTGTACTGTGAGCCAGTCCAGCGTGACCGACATGGAGTACCCCAGAGCACAAGCGCGATCTTGGAATGCTGTACCAGGCATGTCGGGGCCACAAAACAGTCGCATGGGGTAGGTTGACTGGCACTTATTATGTGAGCCGTCTCCGCCAGACATTCGTGCAAAGCTCTGTGAAACTACACTATAGCCGAAAACGAAAGTCATGTCCAATTTTGACCGCGTGGTGGCTGTCTGACAAAGGCAAATTTATATCGACAATTTATATCGGCAGCACGTCACAGTGGCCAGTATTGACTATGAGCAAAAACCCTCACGGCGAAACGAACGCTCTTGTGCCGTTGACGGAGTCGACTCGCCAGAGCTAGATCCGCTCTGTGGTGCGGCATCACGACTCGAGAAGGGAGCAGTATCTTTCTAGCTCCGTTGGACAGATATCTGCGTCTTCACCCATACAGAAAACGCCAGTACCAGTGAATTGACATGAGCTTGGCTCAACGAAGCAGCCCCAATCTACTCGTCATGTCGCGACCTCAGGTGGGCATTGAACGCTTGCCCACTCGAAGGATGAGCAACGAGCCACGGGAGTCGATGAATTGTAAATCATGTCGGAAGCGCAAGGTTAGTACGAGTTTGGGACTTACCTCACAAAGGTATCCAACGGACCAAATAACGACTAACCATCCGCTGGCGAACAGATCAAATGCAATCGGCTACGACCGTCTTGCGAAGCCTGTCAAGTTTTTCAGTGCCCATGTATCTACGGTATGCGATCTTTTTAACATTACCTATTCTTGCATCTTCCACCCGCTGATAGCTGCACTTCATAATCGCAGATGCCGTCCCCAAAAAGCGAGGGCCCAAAACGGACGTGCTCGAGGCTTTGCTGAAGCGAGTAGACGGCCTGGAGGCTCAGCTCAAGGATCGGAAAAAACCAGTTGGCAGCTCACCAACCATTGAGGACCAAATATCTGCCAAAACAGACGCATCGGACAATAACACCGAGGTACCTGCTCAAGATTCCACGCCGCCGGCTCCTGCGGCGCCTTCTGAGCCCAAGCCCAAACGTGTAGCTCTCGATACGTCACGAACACCCGACTCCGGATCGGACAGTGCCATATACTCTCCTACTATGACTAACGAGTCGCCACCGAGTATTCGACCGGATGCTCTGCTGGATACTTATTTTGCTCGGTTCCACGCAAAGCCTTATCATATACTGGACGAGTCGGCTGTTCGGCAGCGTATGCGGCTCGGCCAACTGCCGTCATACCTAGTACACGCCATATATGCAGTTGCTGCTAGGTAGGCTAATGCTAAGTAGGAGTTGTTTGGTCGTGCTGCTAATTAAACCCCAGATATACACCACATCCCACTGGTTACCAGTCCGCCGTCAAATTGAGCGAAGACTTCGCTTCCATGTCCAGGAAGGAGATTGACATTGACGAGCCATTGATAGATAGTCTGCAGGCACTGCTTCTCCTTGTAATAGCTTACATTGCAGCTGGAAAAGGGAAGAAGGCATTTATGTTATTGAGTGGGTTATGATTCCCCTTGCGTTTAATCTCTAGGTTTTGGAGGCTGGCCAAGCTAATGTATCACGCAGCAACCTCGATTGGTATGGCCATGGCTCTCGAACTGCACCGTGAAGCCGATTCGAACGCCCCTATATCACCCCTAGAACGCGAGGTGAGGAGGCGCCTATTCTGGTCATGCTACTTGCTAGACAAGTTCTTGGCTTGTGGTTCGAAGCGTCCTTGTCTTATCGGGGACAAGACCATTTTCCTGCGGTTACCTTGTTGGTTTCCAACGCCTGGCGGCCTGCCGGTTGAAGGCGAATTCTTCCAAAGTGGCTCAAATATTCATTCTTTGCAGGGGGGTGGAAGGAAATTCCAAGGAGGCAGTGCCATGCTGATTGATATTAGCCGCGTCCTGGGCGTAACAAACCGTTACCTTGCGGCTGGTGGAGTCAGGGGCGACTCTCATTTCCCTTGGCACGCACTCTCGAGTCTTTCCAAGATACGACAAGACCTCGACATCTGGGCTTCTGGCACCGAGGACGTCTTCTCGAGCTTGGAAACCCTGTTCGGACACCCAGAATGCACCGTGTTAGTGCTCAGTAAGCTGGTGTACCACTTGATCTACTGCTTGATCTACCGGCCTTTTCTTCCCATCGACCTTGCGGAGCTTTCCGTGACCGGCCAACACCAATCATGGCAAATCGAGGCCACCAACATGTGCTTCCTGCATGCCAATGCCATCACCGAACTGGTGGAATTGGGTAAGCAGACGGGGGCCACTGAATGGCCGGCCTTTGTGGGATACTGCATCTGCACCGCCGGCACAGTCCATATCCACGGAGCACAGTACAACAGGATAGGGGTAAGAGGCGGCGACATGGGGACGTTCACCGCATCGGCAGACTTCGTCGCGCGTGAGATGCAACAGCTGAGCGAGCTCCGGTACATGTGGGTGAGCGTGCAACATCAACGAGAGACCCTACAGAATGTCTACAACGCGCACACGGAACTTGTCAAACGTCTGGCTACCAACTCGATGCGCTACTCGCCTGCATTCAATCTGGAGGATTTCTTCAGCCGTTACGCAGACATCGTTGGCCCTGGCGGCGAGCCCTATAACTTCGACGCAGCCAACCTGAGTCTTGCAGACGTAGTCGTAGACTTTCCTACGGATACCTATACGGGCCACGACCTGTTCGCTCCCCGGGATACCGGCGACAGGCCAAATCTCAAACGGAAACTCGCCGCCGACCCCGGCCTTAACGGACCAGAGATGGGCGGCCTTATGACATTAAGCAATAGCATGAACAACTTGATGTCTACGGGGCCACCTGTGCCTAGCGCGCATTCTCGTCGTTTCTCGTTTGTTACGCGGTCTCCAAACCCACATCCGCTGCATACTCCCCTCACAGCGCACTCACACCCAGAGGGCCGGATGTCAAACCACCCTCAGGATCCGATGGCAAATGTAGTGCCAGGAACCCCAACCTATACCACTACATCGGCGCAGCACCCTCAACAAATGTCGAGCTTCCTGGGCACTTCTACATCCAGCCCACGCAGCTTTCTAGCTGCCAACCAGGGCACAGACAATGGCAGCAGCAGCGTAGGTCTCGGTAGTTATGACCCGATGTTCGGTACGGTGCCTACGAACACTTTCCCCTCTCCCGCGCCTTGGCATGCCGATGAAGAGAGTGGAGAGGGTGTCATAGGAGCATCCACGCCCGGCGCGAAGAGCCACGACGGCAGCGTCGCCGCGGGGAGTACCGAAGAAAAAGACCCCTTCTTGAGCCTCCTCGAGCAACTTGCCGAAAGCGAAAAGTTTACGGGGCACGGCAACGAATTTGATTTCATCCTTAATGCGGCCCAAGGCTGACGTACGTCGACCCTGATTCTTCTGTCGTGTGACATCGACAAGACCCCCAGGAAAAGGTATCACGGGAAAAATAAGATAATAGTGTAATAGTATTAGCATGCTGGCGTTAGTGGGCAAACTCATTAGTTGGGAATATGGGGCGGATATGATTCATCTCCCCGTCAGGAAGCATTATTCGCATCAGCGGGGTAGTTTACGGGTGACTAAAACTTGGGTATCTAGGATATACTGGTTATAGGCGAGGGATACGTGTATGCATAAACCGACAGCCTGGCACTGGATGAAGTTGGCCGTAGAAAAACTATCTTGGAGCATCATGAGGCACTATTGGAAGAAACGCAACCCCAACAGTGATAGGTCACTAACTAGTTAGTTAGTTCTCCTCCTTGGCCACCCACCCTTGGATCTCTCCTATGTAAGACTTGGTGTCTGATGCGGTGCTGTTGTACGTATGTACCCCTCTATTCTATCCCTGCCAAGATATTAAACAAATACAACTAACCTAACCTAGGGACTTTGTATGTACTTTTTGAACGGTCTACGTAATCTCGTAGTGATGCTATTACTACATTGTACTCCGTATATCCGAACATCGATTCCTCGACATCGTCTTTGCCGATCAGAGCCTGTTTACTTCGCACTTTACATGTCGTTCTTCCTCTTATTCGTTCGTCGTTCGCCGTATGTACTTAGATACACCGACTACGGTATCCCTTCGAGAAAAACCCGATCAGACCCCCCCGGCTACACGGGCCGGTTGATGATGCAAGAAGAAAGTCCCACATTAGGTACCTAATACCTAGGTAGGTAATGGGTAAGTGCTGATTGACTGAATCAACAACCCCTGGAATAGTGAATGATTGCTTAGATAAGATGGACTTGATCACTGATGTCAACAAAAACGTCATGAAAGGACTTAATCAAAACTCACTGTTCATAGTTGCTTTTTTTGGGCCCATGTTTCTTGTTGTACCCAGTCTGTTCAACATGGGTAACTAGGTTCTACTATGTACATGGTGATCAAGGATTATTCGATTCACGAGCAAGGACATCCTGGTCTGAAGAGGACGTATGTATGAGTTATCAATCTGCCTACCCCTATCTTGCTATTGGCCATCCAGGTAAGGCTTCTGCATATCATATGATATCACGACGGTCATCCCGCAGGTAGTTTCAAACTAAATTCGAAAGCTACCTAGTCCCTGCAGGCACCTGCTCCCAGATTCATAGTACACGGGACGTCTCGATCCGCGGATCTGTAGTCCACTTCGCCTCACTCGCAAGCGCAGCACTGACATGTGATAGTGATGTATCATAAGAAAAATTAAGATTTAGGGACGAGATGAAAGGGGTTTACAAAATGCACCTATACCCAGCACATAACTCCTTGCAGCACCACTTGCTTGTAATCCGAGAGGAGATATACTACACTCTCAGGATACTCGCTAGACATTGGTTATACATATAGATGGATGACAGCATCAATATACTAGAACGCTTATGTAAATATCTATAACTGCGAAGGGCACTCAGAGCAACTAGACACACCCTTCTACCAGGCACCCGTAAGACGTCTCACAATGCCCAGAACCGGGCGCAAAACCTGTGAGCAATGGAAGCAACCGTGACATAACGCGCACTTCACTAATCAAACTAAGCAGGTAAAGGAAGACCATTCGCGGTGATGAGAGCGGTACTTCGACCTACACCCTATACTGTGACCTGATTCGAGCAGGCCAACGGCTAGGTACTTTCTAGTTGCCATCCTCACTTCCTGAGCTGACCTGTTATATGGACCTCTAACTCTATACCTCCAAACCCCTGAAAGAAAGATACACACGCAACCGTATCTTGAAGTTTCGAAATACCAGTGCGAAATCGAAGCCCGACTGGCGTAGCAATGCTTATCATCACCAACCAAACTGCTCACAGTGCAGCTCCACGGACGGTCCATCCGCTCTAACACAGCTGGCGGTCGTATTCCTCACGCTATCTACCAGGCCACTGGGCCCACACACCGCAATCAATACCGATTTCTCCTTGCTCAGAGGCAATATCGCGCTTCTTACTAAAGCCTCAATATCCGGTCGTCCGTATACGAGAGGCAGGCCCAGCTCGTGCATTGCTGAGGGGATCTCATCTATGCGCACCGCCGCGTCGGCTTTCTCCGCGTCTTTCTCGCCAAGCGCTACAGAGGAGGTCTGCATGCTCAGGGCGGGTGAGTCTAGGCTCTGCCCGCGGATGGATGTCGGTATCGATGACGCGGCGCTAGATATTTGATATGGCGCGGGCTGAGCGGTGACAGATCTCGTTGCCGCCGTCTCCGGTCGTGTCAGATGGAGCTTCAGGAGAACCTTGGCCGCGCATTTGTGCGTGATTATCTTATACAGGTGCTGCGTGAACCAGGCAATGGTATCTAGGAAACCCCAGTCAGCGATATCCTTCAGGCCTCAGCGGGCGTCGGGTCACTACATACCCCGGCCTCTGGTTGTCCATATGAATTCAATCTGCTTGGTTGAATCGGGACTCATTCGCCGAACCATATCCGCTGCTACCCCAATGGTGAAAGTGGCCCCTGATCCGCCTGCCACCAGCACGACTTTGTCGTATCCCATCGGATCCGGGAACGTCCCGTATGGTCCCTCGACTGAGACGGTGAGATGCCCACCTGAGTTCTCGCTGGCGTAACAGTGTAAATCTCGTGTGAACCCACTGTATGAATTGATGATGAGCTCCATGGGCTCGGCGGCTACTATGGTGAAAGGATGGGTTTCAAAAGCCCGTATATGAGGCAGCCAGACATAGCAATGCTCTATAGGAATCTGGTTAGCGAATATCGCTATATGCGGCATCTGTTAAACTTACTTCCTGGCCTTGCACGGGCGATCGGTTTCTTGAGTACTATACGCGTGCCACCATTCGGTAGTGGGAAGACTGCAGCCTCATTATTGATGCTATTATAAGCTAAGCGAGTGAAACGTATAAGCCGATCGGAGACCCAGAGAGAGGCGATGAAAGCCGTCACGATCAAAGTCTTATCGTTCTGAAGACTCGGTCGATGCAAACCCAGGGTGACAACAATGACCACAAACAAAGCTAGATGGATGACATAGAAGACTTCGTATTTGAGGCGACGCAGTATCATGCCGGCAAAAACTGTGAAGAACATGGCAAATCCCAAGATGATGCCAGCCGTGACGATGTCTTCATGAAGGACATAAATCTTCCCCGTGTGCATGAAATAATAAGTGTACAATGCGCCATCTACATACCTCTGGTATTAGTAACTGTCTTCATCGCACTAAGAAAACATCATACAGAGCGATATGGAATAATCTGAGCAGTTTACCTACGTAGAATAGCATAAAGGAGGGTCGCGTAACCAGCTATCTGGTGCAGATTGTTGAGCCTTTCGTACGAATAGGCTGTGAGTACTGCGAGAGGGGTGTTCTGCGTATATGATGACAAGTTAGTTGAGCTCACTGAGCTAGAATTCATTCAGCCGGCTGGGTTATATGAGACAGGGATGCTGAAAGGCCAGTCACGAGAGGTTTCATTGCGTACCTTCAGTGCTAAGAAGACTACGGAACTCAGAGTCAGCAACTATTTTTGTTTGTATACATATATTTATTCGGACACACGCAGAGCGGCCCGAAATACAGGTAGTGGGAAACCAAGCCCGATATCGAATCGAAAGCAGATGTTGAGGTACACTTACCCACAAGGGCCAAGTTTCCGGTCGACATCCTATAGAAGGCATTAGCATACGACTGCAAGCTCAAGCTTAGCCGTCCACTCACCATCCGAATCGCGAAGCCAGATTTGCGGCTTTGCTGTAATCAACGTGGTAAAAGCTGAAGAAGGCGTTCAACGCTACGAAGACAGCGACCAGCACAGCATGTCCTACAGACGTGAAGCCTGTGAGTTTCCGAAGACATCTTTTTCGAATACCCCTATTCTTGTGGTTGGCAGAGTAATCGAATAATCCCATATAAAAACTAACCTCGACAACGTCGCGAGAGGGTAGAAAATCATGGGCCGAGACGCCCCCCGCGCCATTTGACGGGCCCAGTATCCCAAAACGAACATGGCAATGAGAGCTATGAGAGATATAGCATAATATGTCAACAACTCTAGGTTGACTTTAAGTCGTACCATCATCCACGCCTTGTTTGGGCCGGAGCCCCCAGGGGCGCCACGGGCCGGTATACTCGGCGGCAATTCCATTGTATCTGGTGCCAGTGATATGGAAGCGTATCTTGTCGATCAATGCTGATGTAACGACGTAACTGAAGGGGCCACTTGGAAAGAAGCGCGTGAAACGTTTGAGCTGGAGCCAGAATGTAGGAGTCTCACCAACCGATGGCGGTAGATCAACCCTGCCCACACTTAGTCCGTCATCTCCCAAGGAAGTCAACTGGGTGAGAGCCGAGGAGCACTGACGTTTATATCTATCACGCTGATAGATTTCCATCGATCCAGCGCCGGAGAGCGGTAGACAAACCCTGCTCGCCCTTTGGCCTGTGACGATCCTGGAACGCCACGATTAGATGAAGTGCCCTCCCAGGCTATAATGGGCGTAGTAGAAGGCCGAATGATAAGGTTTGCCTGGGGGCCCGGGTTCTCCACAGGTGACGATAGTTGCGATGGAGGCAAGGGATACATGGAACAAGTCGCTCCTGGACGGGCCAAAAGTGCCCCGCGAGTCCAACGCGCCTGGCCATATTGAGCATGGCAAGCGAATGGGCGCTGCAAGTTGTGTTATACAAGTGGCAAGTACGGCCTAAGAGTCGCCCCAACGTTCTTTAGCTCTGCCCTGGAATCGTGTCGGGTCTGGAATATCGCGTCACCAACTACACTAGGATGTGAAGCTGCACAATAATTTGTCATAGCTAAAGCAGAGAGTTGCTATAGCAAGAGTATTAATGTTAACCCCACCGGGTCCGCGTTGCTGTCCATGTCCGTGAGCGAGCCGCAAGCACAAGTTTTTGGGTTCTCTTCCGGGCCGTAATGGGGAGACCCGGGGGGTTTCTCAGGCGAATTCCTTGGCCCACGTGCCACAGCTTGATAACAGGTACGCTGGAGAGCGCCCACGACGGTTAACAGTGGGCATTTGGTAGTGTAATTTGGATAAAATACTCCGGGCATTTACCCGTGCTAGACCTTCTTCGGGCACAACACGGCGTGCGTGGTACACTCTACTATTTCCGCTTTGAGACATTGAGGCACGGCATTCAGTGGAGCAGTCCCCCAGAACGCAGTCTCACGGGACCGTTGGACCTAAGAAAAAGAGCTCGGGGATCCTTGCCAAGCCGGCCGGAATATACATTACGACTGTTGAAATGGGAAGTACAATACATCGTGGGGCCGGCAGCGTCCCGGAAGGTTACTAGCTTCATCCTAGGCTATGTCTCTCTACAATATTTGGTGGCTTATGAACGTGTCGCTAAGGCAGATAGCGAAAAGATTCTGTATTCCTCGTCGCTGCTAACCTAGATAGAGCAACAAGGCAGGTCACAGGCACGCCACGAACCAAGCGCAGGGTGTACAGAAGGGAGCCATCGGAGCTATGCTTGTTCCGCTCCGTGATAGATGACAAGAAATATTAAGAAAATATAATCATGCTTCCTTCCACATCATGTTATCTCTGTTGGTTCTGTTCAAATTAAGCATCCTTTGATATGTCCATAAATAACCTACATCCAGCCGAGCAGTAGAATCGAGTCCGTGAGACAGATGGAAGAAGATGAGCAACGGGGGGAAACGCTCGGTACGTCATCTTCACACACCCGTTGCACCCGTCGCACGAGGGTTACTCCTTCATGCATACTTGGCTCGAGGTCAGAGATGTTACATCGCACAACTCGCTCCGTCCGCGTCATGTATCTAAGCCTAAGACCTATTGGTTAGGGGATATGATTTGATGCCCAACTAAGCTCAACCGTAGGATCCTGGGATGAGATCATAATTCACTTGATATATCCTTCGTCCGCGGTCTCTTGGGATTTGCTTTTCAAGCTACCTTGGTGCTTTTTTGAACGTACAAATAACAATTGCATACAAAGATCTTTAATATAACGTAGCGAGTAAATGAAGCTTGTTGGTTGTATATGAATCAACGAAAAAAAGAAGAATACCAGGCTTTTTTTGCCATTTAATCGTTCTATCTCTACTGCATAATTGTCAAGGACAAGGGACGTCTCAAAAGGCAGGCTGCGCGACGGGCCCTGCTTTATTGCCACAAGCGATGGCCTGCAGTATAGAAGAAGATCTTTCATTCGCTGCGGAGGACGTGCCGTGTCCTTCGTCGCATCAGCACAAGCCGCTGAGCACATCAAGTGGCGTTGAACCCTTGATAGTTGGGCATATCAGAGAGGCTGTGTTGCCTGTAATCGTACCTTCATTTTAACTGTATTGATATCGTCTACGATGTATGGTTGAATAAGCCCATGAACTGACAGTTTTGATCGTCGCACTCTAAAATCCATCTATCTGGTGCGAATCGGATCGTCGACGAATAGCCTTGCTCGTCTCTGAAGGAGAGCTTGTTTGGCAACCCGCCCGAGCTTTGCAGAGTGATGCCGCAGTCAGCAATTACATGATGCTCGCAGGGTTGGGATATGATTTGGATTAGCTACCAGTATCTCTCCCACTATCCCTAAAACCACCCGACTTTCTATTATGAACAGCTTCCGTACCCAACCAGGATGCCAGGGGCTTGGGTCTCGGCAGTTGGCTCTTGGCAACCGACGCGGAGTCGCATGCATATTTGCGAGTCTCGGCACAGAAGCTGTTGATCCGAAGGCTAATCTATGCAGTTACATCACGTCAGGCCACGGTCGCAATCGAGGTAGAAACAAGCCAGATTTAATATATTCGAGCCGGTACCGATCTATCTACCATCTATCTACCATCTATCTATCTACCAGAATCTGGGGAACCACGACGGGGATCGATTTGTCATGGGCGCCCCACGCCCAGCGTCCTCGAACACTGGCATCGATGAGGGCTGCAGGAACTCATCGGCGAGGGCCTCAATAGCGACTCTATCAACGCTGTTGTCGGCAAGGGCCAGGAACTCTCCGCGTGCGCTGAGGACGTGAGCCATCATGGCTCTGTGCTGTTCGCGGTAGGTCTGGGTGCGGCTGGAAACGAGTTTCTCAACCTCGACCTCATCCACGACTCTGGGCTGAGCCCTGATCCCGTCGTCAGACCCAGGGTGCCCAGCGGTGTTGAGCTGACGCTCCAATGTTTCGATCCGGATCCGCGCCAGCAGGTATTTGCCGCGAACGTTCACAAGGGCGAGCTGGAGTGTCGGCTTGGCGTCGGTTACCGCTGCTGTCACTTCCGCGACAATCTTGTCGAGTACCTGAGTCATGACGACACCGTCGCCGTCGCCGTCGCCGAGGCCGAGAGCCTGGGCCAATGCCCTTATGCCCTCATAGAGCTGCTTGATTTCTTTCAACGTGTGCTTGACCGCTTGCCAGAACTCGGTTAACGAGGCGCCGCCTTTCACAAAGTTCTGAGCCCATCTGTCCTTGTACATGTCCCTCTCAGCTCTAAGATCCGTGCAACGGGCCTGGAGCTCCGCAATGGTCTCCGGAAGTGCGGCGTCATCCTGTCTGAGCGGCGAGGGATCGTGTTTCTCCGCTAGCTGTCCCTCGAGAGTCTCCGCCGACTGGTTGCGCGCCTCGAACTGAGCTTCTAGCTGAGCTAAAAGCCTTTGGAGAACTTCAAAGGCATCGCCTTCTCCCTGCGCTGCCTCGGCGTCCCCGAGTCTTCCGATTTCATCTCTGCTCCCCTTGCCCTTCTGATCCGCATCATTTGCTTGCTGCCGGGGCGACTGAAGTTCATTGTATTCCCGAGGTGGAAATTGGCACGCACTGTCGAGACCACGATCGGCGAGTTCCAGTTCCTCCTGTAGAGACAGCGTCCGATCGTTGCGCTCAGCGGGTTCCTTGTCCTTCTTTAGAGTCTCTGACCGACCGTTCAACTCGGTGAGAGCTTCACCCACATCGCTGGCCCCTTGCGATCTTGATTCCCCCTGCTGACGTTCGTTTTTAAGCACTCGCAGCTCATCCTGCGGTTTGCTCCTGACCTGTTGCGACTTTTTCAATTCGTTCTTTAGGTTTTCGATCTCGGCGTCTTTCGCCGTGACTCTACGGCTTACCGTAGCTCTTATCTGTACCATCTTGGCGATCGTGCCCTCGTATTCGGCAGCCAGCCGGTTGAAGTCCTCGATAGGCACGGTATCCTGGCCAGCAAGTCGATATTTTAGCTCCGTGAGCCACCCGTCCTCTCTAAAGGAACGAATTTTGCCCGCGATCTTCTCTGCCTCTGCACCCGTTAGGCCCCTCCCTTTCACTTCCTCCAACTCGGCGATCTTCCTTTTGATTTCATCCTCAACGGACTCTTCGGTTCCGCTGGCGGGTTTCAAGAAACTGAGACTGGGATTGAGACTCCGACCTTCCGAAGATGCATGTCGCACTGGTACTGGGTTAAAGCCTTGCGGTGCTTTGTCAAATCCACTATCATTCCGGATTTCTAGGGCGCTAGCCGGGGCTCCAGGCTGGTTAGAGGATGGGTTGGCTAGGTTGGGGGTACGATACTCACCAGAAGGTCCGGGACTAGATGAATTGGGCATATTGGCTTGGAGGGAAAATATGATGGGAATGCTATATTCAATAAATGGTGCTTGACTCTATGGCTATTAAGACGTATGCGCTGAATTTCGACTGGAAGTCGTTATATAGTATGAAAATATGTTCGGCTACCGCTACTGGGGAGGAAACGAGACCTTGGGAATGACTACATGTCTACTATATATCCGCCCAACTCTGGGAAACCATGTTCTCGACTTAGAGTACAAGGATATTTCATCGTGTGCATATTAATGACTTGTTCTTAGCTGGTCTTTCTTGTGTGCGCTGTCATAAGTATATGACTGGCAGAAGCTATAAATAGATTCTTCCTCCTCTATATTTTGAGTAGACAAAGATATCCAACGAGTCGGTGTAGTTGGGAAAAACTGAGCTAAGACAGCAATGGAAGTATTCTCGGAGAGCCCTCTTTATGTCGTTCATTAAGGTGTGACACAAAAAAAGGGAGTAGAGTGTCCATGAAAGAAAATATCAAGAAATAGGACAATGCATATATGACTACTTACTTAACTAGATATCAACTCTAGCGGTACTGGTGTCGCTGAAGCAAAATGAAACAGCGGGGGGGTCATTTGCCGCATCACGGACGAGTAGAATTGGGTATCGAATATTCAGGTGATGTAAAACGTGGAGCAGACAACTGTACATCTGCGCAAAACAGAGTACATTTCCCAATTTCCAAAACGTCCCTAATGCTCACTAGATACATAACTATCTGGGATGGTATTGGAGTAGGTGTAGCCTCGGGCTCATACGGTCGAATCCCGACCTGAACGGCGGGTACTCACAACTAGTCCAAGCAGCGAGGCGATCTGTAACATAGAAGGCGTCGGCCTAGGAAGGCTTCGTAGTACCATATCGCAATTCACCCAAGGGATGGATATGACACCATGGTTAATTGAGGGAAAGTAAGAGGGGTGCACAGTATCCCCCAAAAGACAGGCGATCACTGGCCTTCACATGTTCAAAGAGGGAGTAGTGACGAAAGGGCTAAACTCTGCTTGCCTTGTTTTGCCCTGGCTCAGCCAATAACGCAGTACCACCGACCGCGTGGACTTGTACAGCGTCAAAAGTATTGGGTGGGTAAAGATCGACTAAAAAAGGGACCGCATGCGAGGATGTGAGCTCCCTTGGGTGTCTTTGTTCACGGTGGCCCGTTTCCCATGGGCAGGACAAATTAGACTAGTCTAGTGAGAATAGCTCTTTCAGGTACGACATAAAGGAACATGCCCAGATCGTGGAATATGTGATTTTTATTAGTCCATTTCTGTTTTCCTGACTCAGCCGTCCATCTATAGTATCTATGATGAGTCGTTTATCCGTGAGTGCACCTGTACACTCAAAAGGTATATCCTCCCAAAAACTAGGTCGATGACGCCTAGATAATGCATCGTGGCTATAAATGCAGCACACGTGAAAAAAACAACAACAACCACAGAACGTAAACGCCGAGCAATGCCAATATGTTTCATTAAAAATCCGTGAGGCAGCTTCGCCGTGTGCCCAATCGGATAGTATCACCCGAGACTTGAGACTCGAGGGTGCAACACGCCGTCATGTTGAAGGCAGATCAACCGAATGGTAGTCTGGATTCGCTTTCGTAGCCATTTTCTGTTGGGGCTACATCTTTGATCGGGTGCATCAATATAGGCGGCAGACATGGGCGGCCATGTATTTCTTCCCATTCCTGGCCGCCTATCTTGGTGTCTTCGTATCCCAAGAGATTGTTATAGAGTCGCTGGGGTGGACCTGCTCTGTAGTACCAAGTGCTCCCTCCGTACCTGGCCTCACGTCCCCATCCGATGGGAGAGTTGTCGCCTCCACTCTCGCCCTTCTCACCGGGGTTGAACCACCGGGCGATATCCTTGCCTTTCCACGGCCTGTCAAAGAACATCGGCATGGGTGCATATACAGCCTTGAGACCATGCAGGAGCGCAATGGTCTGACATGTCATTTCCGAGGCAATGTGGTTTCCGCGCAAATTTTCGACATGCATGATGTCAAGAAGCCTTTTCGAGATTCTTGAATGGGTTACGATGGTCACGCGTCGCGGCAGTTGCTGGGTCGCGTGAGAAGAATCGTTGAAACCCCAGAGGTCATTGGCGCCAACCCATCCACTGTAATTAACGTTGATAATCGGGGCCACAGTGATGAGATCGGCCTCTTCGCCGACACCCCATTTATAGTCATCCTTTTCAGGCCGTGCCACTGGAGGCTTGGGCCCAACTGGGTTGATGAAAGGGAAATCCAGAGGGCCCCAAATAGTTTCGTCCCCTGAAACGCGCTCAACCTCTTTCCGGAAATCTGTATCGTAATCACCGTGAAGAGAAGGGATGTAGTAGCGCTCGTTTCGCTCCCACAAACCACGTCGTGGCTGACGTTTCGCAAAGGACGACAACTTTTCTAGGAAATCATAGTGCTGGCCAGTAATCCTGGCATCCATCTCCCAGTTCCAGACGTAATCGAATTCGGGAAACTCTTGGATAAACTTCTGTACCGATAACCACTGAGAGAAATGTACCGTTGCCTTTTCGGGATCTAATTTCGGATACATTGCCTGCACGGCTTCGTCATTCCATAATATCGCAATGTCTCTAAACTCGGCTGGGACATTCTGCTGAAGGACGTATTGATAAGTCCCTTCGTCGTCCCAAATGGCATAGCCGTTGTCCTTGACATGGACAAACAGGTAAACTTGATACAGACCACCTGTTCGCAGCGACAATTCCGTAATGAGTGAGCGGATGACTTGCTTATCGTTCTCATTGTAGTCTTTCCCGGTATATGTCCGTAAAAGCACGGCCGTCCGGGACTCTCCGTCTTTAGAACCACCAGAGACAGCGTCTGAAGTGGGCCGCTTATTGGTAGTTGCAAAGGCTCGCCTGAGGTCGTCATTATGGTCTCGGTTCTTGGGTACCTCTTCAAGATCGTAGTCGCTGTCTGCACCGACAAATGCGGTTGTCTTCTTCTGCGCATATACGGAGTTGACGTACGGATTGGGGTGCCCTTGTAAATTGTATCGAGCCTTGTTCTTCTGAATGCACTTCTCTTGCAATTCGCCCCAGCGCACTCTATCCCAATCTACCAATGGACTGGAGGTATCGTTTGTGTTCTGAAAACCGTACATACCGAGGCGTGTCTCACGCTCAAAGCATAAATCCCCATCCATTCCCAAAACATTGTAACCGCCAATAAGGGGTTCGGGGAAGTCCTTGGGGAGTCCTTTGAATACGGCAATATCGGACGGCACCTTCCCTGCAGGGCCCTCGCACGGGACGTATGGGCCGGCTGTGGCATCTTGCTTATAATTGGGATATGGGTCGTAAATATAAGGGGTGTGGGCAGTGAAGTACGCAGATTTCTCGGCAGGAGTCAGCTGAGCTTCGAAGGTGGCCGCGCGGGGCTTGCTAGTGTCCAACATGTTCAAGGTCTTGCCATAAATCGCATCCGCTCCGCGTACACTGCGATGAGGTTAGTGGTTTCTCTGTCGGCAGATAGGTGATGTTTGCTGCGCTGGGACGCTTACCGGCCGAGCTGCTCATGTTCTAGTCTGAATTGCTGCCGAATAGCTTCTTGCTGCTCCTCCTGCGCCTCCTTCATCTTGTCTTCAAAGCTCGGCACGCGGTTTGGGTCGTCGGCGTCGGTGCCCTTCCGCTCGTCGAGACCCAACTCGCTGGGGTTTACCGCACCCTCTCCAGCGCCCTGCTTCATCACGTCTCCATATTTTTCTGAACCATGTAGCATGAGCCAGTAGAGAGTGGCGACGGTGAATGCGAAAATCAAAAGGCCTTTGGGCCGTGTTAGCCAGCGACGGGGCTGCACTGCCAACATTGCGGATGGCGACTCGAAGGGACCGAATACAGGATTCCAGTCAATCGGTGGTTCCGAGTTGTACCAACAAGACTTTTCTCAAGCGAATTAAAACAACATAAACATGGTGGACGGAACTGGTGGTCGTCCAGATATGCCGACGATGGAGTCGGGGATGAAAGATGCAGGGTCGGATCGGTTGATCGGTCGGTGCGACTCCCTGGAAGGAGATGTACTAGAATGGACGGCGGCGGGTGTAATGAGCGTGGTGACTCCTATCAAAGGACGCCGGATCTAATGTCTCTCAAGACAAATAATTTCTTGTTCAAGGCCAGGGAGACAACCATCTGGCAGAGGGCGTCGGGGGGGAGCCAAAGGCCGATTGCCACTGGTAAAGACGTTGGTCGCACAAAGGCCGGACAAACAACCGAGTTCTCCAGTTCTCGAGGGTAACAGGGCGCGGCGAAGAGATTGATTCGTTGAACGATCAATCAGGTACAAGCACAACACGTTTGCTCGTGCCCTTGACCACGGTTGGACGGGGGGCGGGCGAAGAAAGGGAAGAAAGAATAGGAAGGCCAAGACAATAACGAGAGGAAGGGCGCATGAGTAGGAGATGTTCGAGGAAGCCCCTTGCTAGGCAGCTATGTGGGCGGTGTCGTGGTATATACGGGGATCGAAGTGTACGGCGAAGGTCGAGGTCGTCGAGGTGAAAGCGCAAGAGTGGTGAAGATTCGCATCGCCAAGCTTGCAACCGAATGGAATGAGGTGATGGCGTCGCTGCGGCAGATAAGGTGCGCAGGATGGCGCCCGTTGGATGACAGGTGAAAGACTGGGGGACACCAAGCCAGGGTCCACAGGTCGGTTAGGTAGGGGTACCTGTAACCCGTTAAGAGTTCCAGTGCATGCAGCACGTCAGTGCGGGGGTAAACACCTGGACTAGAGCCCTGGTCTAGCGCCTGTAGGCAGGGAGACACTGTGAGTTTTAAATTAAGATCCCCTATTCTTCACTAAGTCCCTAGGCTAGGGGCAGTTGGAGTGCAAGACATCAACAACTACCGGTATCTGCTTGTGGATACTCTGGGATATGGCACTTCACCTGAATTTTCCAACCTGTGTAAAAAGAAATCTTGAATGTTCAGATATGGTGATAGTCTATATACGAACATCGAGGGCAGCAAGTAGCAAAGAGCACACAAACTAAGTAGGTAAGAAACAGTTTCTCACTTGAAACAACATCAACCGGCGCAGCAGGACTTGCTCATGATTATCAGGGGTTGCAACAATATAGCGGGTGGGATACGCGCTAAGCAAGGTGGCGCCTATAGGGTGCATGCTGTATACTATACTTGTATAGCCAATCGCCTCCCGATGGAATCATCCATGCTGGCTCCTGGGTACCTGTGTTTGAGATAGCCTAACAGGTGGTGCCTTTACTTACACCAGGTCTGTCTTATCATTCCATCTCATCGGTATATCTTATACTCAAGATTGCGTCGATACGTAGAGCCAACGGTATAGTTACTAACATAGAAGAGATGAAGGATAAAAATATCGACACACTTGTGACTGATCCTCACACTGTAAACACTCAACCAACATCACAGAGCCGTTGTGGTGCAAGCCGGTTCAACTAACTGCATTTGAGAGCATGGTATATCCAGTTGGCACTCAGTTATATTCCCCTGACAGATTTGTCATTTGAGTTCGCAACCACACCGCCCCAGAGCCCCTATAAAAGAAAGAAAAAAACTCGTCTCCTTCTCGTCATTTTGCGGCTTTTAACTCCACTGTGGGTTATGATAATCATTTCCAAGGCCAAGGAACCATGACTGCGGCGATCGTCGCGGGTTACTCGCTCTGCACAAGCACCCGGCTCAGTGCATAAAATACGAACCTGCTTCCCTGAAAGCTTGTCCTTGGCCCGCTCCTCTGTGAAGCTTGGACCTTTTTTCTTTTTTTCCTTTCTTTTTATATAATCCAATGCCGCCATCTTTGAGCACTAGGTATGTGGTGAAAGAAGGAGCAAGTTCGATTCTGATAGGCGATGAAACAAACAATTGTGGTGACGTAGGTAGATCAGGACCAAAACCAAGCCAAGATCATCAATGTGCGAAATTGGGGCTTACGCAATCCTCGCCCGGAGCCGTATAACGAGTGGCTGAGCGTTGCGCGCGCTCTTCCAACGCGCCCTTCTGACTGTACTCTGGGCCAAACCGGTAGCAAGGCTTACATACGCAGGTGATAGTACGAAGTAGAAATACCCCAGTGGTTTGCCGTACAAAATAGCAGCACGTACATACGTACGAGCATGCCATATTTATCGCGGTTTGGGAATGGGGCTCTCCATGCGGGCCGGCGGCGTCGCGGCAAACCCTCATCTCCTTGTCCGCCATGTAAGTATCCACATGATTGACATTGCGCCCCATGCATAACGTCATTTTTACCTACAAGCAGTCCAGGAGACGAGTTGGCTTGGCTTGGCTTGGCTTGGTCTGGTCCTGGCCGGGTCCCGGTCCCGAGTCACTGCCTGTGACAGATCCGCGTTTCTACATGTTTCATGCAATCGTGAAACCCACCGCCATCCCACAGCGGGACATACACTATGCGCTGTAGGTACCCACGTACTGAGTAAGTAAGTAAGTAGGGCTCAGGACATATAACTACCTACCTAATGCCAGTACTCGCGATGCCGCAACCCTTCCACCCGGCTTCATTTCCAGCAGCCGAGGGTCGCAATATAAAGAGTGTCGTGACTGACTTGTGGTGACCACGGCCGGTGACATGCCACCTACCTCGAGCTTGTCCAACAACACGCAAGCGCACCGACCGTCCTGAGATTTCCGTGCGCCGCAACCCCTTCGAGTCGGGCCTTGCTCGCACAAGATTAATCTTCCTCTGACTGTTTGCCACGGAGGGCAGCATCTGACGCGCCAACTTGGCCTGTGTTCCTCCTACCACTCTCTATCCGGCCTCGCTCGATCCTCGATCCTCCAACCACCAAAAATAGCTGACCCCGGGCTGGCACGCAGCCTACCTAGATAGCCTACCTAGATATCTATCTCCTGCTGTCCCATAAATACCTTATAGTAAATACTATGACTGATGGGCGTTGACTGCGGCGCATGGCGCTTATAAAGCCACGCGACCGGTCGAGCCCCTGCACTGGGCACTGGGCGTCTGTACATATGCACTGTAGACCAGCGCCGCGGATCCGCGAGATGCCGTGCGACGCAGCCTGGGTGCCACGACCGATGGCTGGCTGCGTGGAGTTGTGTTGCCGGTTTCATATGAGTGCAGGCCATGACTGATATTCGTCTAATACTGCCGGGGCGAATGAGTAGGTAACAATGAGCTTTCTAGCTGCCATTGTCAGTTTAGATGGGAAGAGGCGGGAAGGTGAAATAATATAGGTAAATAAGATGGCCCATCTGTTTGTCGAGGTTGTTTGGATACTGTGCGGCGTGCAAGTACCTAAATCCC
This sequence comes from Xylaria palmicola, assembly GCA_022385595.1. NCBI lineage: Eukaryota > Fungi > Ascomycota > Sordariomycetes > Xylariales > Xylariaceae > Xylaria > Xylaria palmicola. Next base: position 622,440 of record MU281337.1, on the reverse strand, counting down.
GTGTTTCTGCCTATCGCGGTTTCGATTCTTTGGGGAATGATGCCTATAACCGGCATTCTTTAACATGTTGCGTACACAAATCAGCGGACAAATAGTGCCATCAATTAACCTAGCTTATACGTAGTGGCAAGCAATGTTCTATTTACTCGCCTCCGCCACTCAGTATCAGATAGGATGACAAACAAAACTCTTGGTCCTTCTCTGCACAGCTGCCATCCGCAGAATCGGCGGCGAGAAGCTTCGGGATCAGATATGCATGTGTAAAAGTATTATTGCATTATACTGCCTAGTAGCCCAACGGACGCAAGCATTTCACTCGTCACCCGTGAATTTCTTTTCCGCATAGTAGTAAAATGCAACCACGTGTCTCGCCGAGATCACGCCCGTACCCGTACCAAGAGCCGGCCATGGCTCGATGACACAACCGCCTATCTCCAATACCTGTAATGTCGAGGGTAGGCACACTAGAGCCCTTGTATCCGCCTTCACAGGAGAGATGAGCACAGGGTACCGGGTACACCCGGCGGAAGCACGAATCTGTAAACGCGATAACTAAACCCTCCTTTCCTCCGCAGCGATCTCCGAACGGAATCTCTTCCTTCACATATTCCCCCCCCTTCCCAAGAAAATAAACTGAAACCAGCCCCCTGAAAAGACGGCTATGGGTATATACGGAACAAGAGATAGGCAATTGGTATCAACCCCAGTCAAAAAATAGGAAGTTAAAGAGGGCGATAGGGTATAATGATGGCCGGTAGAATAGAACCCAAGAATCCAATAGAATGCGAAATACCCGGAAAATCGATGGGGAAAAGGATCACGGAACGCCATTGCTGAATGCTGTGAAGCTGGTGAAAAAAAAAAAAAAGGATGATGATTAGATGGCGAGAGGTAAGGGCGAGAGAGGAATAGAGAGAGCGGCGTATTCGTCGTATCGTAGTAGAAACAAGCTGGCTACCCAAGGAGCTCTTGCGTTACATGGGAGCATGATGCCGAGTATGGGATGGGGGATGTTGGACACTCCTGTTCACATCATCCCTAGTCTGGTCATGCGCTTCTCCATCTTCTGCATGGGACCCAGCCCGCCACGGCCGAGGGCCTGGCCGGGCATGAGCCGCTGGCCCGTGGGCAGTCCAAACGGACGGTGGAGGTTCGATGACGGGCCCGAGGGGAGGCCTCTGGGCGGCTCGCGGATGCTGGGGAGTCCGTTCGGAGGCGGGCCTTTCATGCTGGGCCCGGACGCCGACCCTTGCCGTTGCGGCGGCTGCCGCGGCGGGGGGCCCAGCTGCTGGGCACGGGCGGCCGACTGCATCCGCCTCCACGCGTCTCGCTCGCAGTACGACCGCCCGTTGACGTCGAAGTAGCCGTCGCGCAGCACGACGCCGCAGTCGCCGCAGCGGAAGCAGCCCGGGTGGTACTTCTGCGGCACCTCGTCCTCGAGGTACTGGCCCTCGATGCCCCGGTTGCAGGACCCGCACAGGCTGCCGTTGAGTCTGTGGTAGTGCTGCTCGCAGTACGGCCGGTCCCCGTGCACGTAGAAGGTGGCCGAGCTGAAGGGTTCCTTGCACGTCGCGCACACGAAGCAGGCTTTGTGGTACCGTCCGGTGAGGCGCCCATCCGCCGACGCGATCGACTTCCCTGTGATCGGCTCCTGGCACGCCTTGCAGTTTCCCCGCGGCCGCGGGTTCCGCGACGGCTGTCGATTGAGAGAGCCCGAGCCTTGGGTTGAGGCTGTCTGTGATCGCATGCGACCCCGCCCGTCAAAGGTAGCATCGAGCCTGTCTGAGTTTGGGGTTGTCCCAGGTGAAACAGGAGAGTCAGATCGCATGTCTCGCCTTGATTGAGCATCCGGGTTCAGCCGCAGGTTTTGTACCGGCCCACGCTGGGCGGCGGCTGACCGCGAGTTGTCTCCGTTGGATATCGGTATCGGCCGTGTAGTTGACGATGCTTGCTGCGGGCCATTAATGGACTTTTGTAAATCGTCCATCAAGGCATCCATTCTGAACGTATCGGAAGGTCGGCGTGGTCCGGAACGGGATTGTATCGATCTCGCGGGGCTTGTATTTGAGCTCGTACGGCTAGTACGAGATTCTTGACTAAAGCCAGAATTGCTGGAGGACTGCGATATGGAGGGCGAGTGATAAGGGTTGCCGGAACCGAACTCGTCGGCGAGATTTATCGAAAGGTTTCGGCTACCTTCTCGTGTTGGTGGCCGTATCAGGCTCTTGCGTGGAGGTGGCGGGCGCGACGTATCTTTTATCACAAAAGAAGGGCGATGTTTGCGATCGCTGGTCATCGTAGGTATATCATCATTCTGGCTCGATGGCGTCCTTGATCTATCCGGCCGTAGGCCAGGCGCGGACGGGGCGCGGACAGGGCCATCGCTTTGCAACCCATCTTCACCTAATTTCAGCCTTTGATCCGGGAAGGTCTCCGACCGTTTCCCAAGGCCAAACGGTTGCCGGCCACTGTCTTCTCCTTCTCTCTGTGGCGGCCCGAACCCTCCATACCCGTTTTTCCGTGGCATTTTCGGCAATGCTATGTTCCCACTTGTTCGCGACGAGCCAGAGCCTGCTGTGCTTGGTCGGTCCATTGACGACCCTAGCCGCGAAATGTCATCACTGTTTTTTCTGCTAGTTTTCCGACCTGACGAGTTTCGAGCCACTTCAAACGGCCCAGGCGCAATACTATTCATTCTCGTCAAGAGACTAGATGCCTGCTTATTAGGGCTCGTTCCTAACGTTGCTTCCACGTCTTCGGGGTCAGGATCCGCCGAAAAGCCACCATAGCCGCCGGGTCGTCGTGGTGAGCCTGCTATAGCCGGCGAGAAGTACTCATCGCCTGTAGGCCCGGTCCCAAGGCGCCCATTCATTGGTGTCTTTGGCGAGATTGCCTGGGAGCCCGTTGATGCACTGACTGGTGTTAACTGATCCTGTATCGCAAACGATCGGTCTGTTGTACATGATTAGAACGTGCATCTCACAATATCTAGTACCGAGCAGTCCACTTACTTGCTGCAGACGTGTCTACCGTTGGCGGCGCACGAGCGAATTTATCGAATACGTTTAGCTTGAATGCAGAGAAAGCACCGCCGAGGACATCTGGCATTGGTGGAGCTGCTGCTACATGTTAGCAAACCTCTAGAAGCTTGACTGCATGAGTACTTTGTTAGTTGACGTACGCTCAGATGCTGCAGTTTCAACACCACCGCATACATGGTCGCCCATCTTAGAGATCTCTACTTGGTTGCCACAGTTAGAGCACTTTATTGTCGGCATGAAAGCCGATTGTCGTGACAGGTCCGCCATGGTTGGTTGTATCGAGAAACTCCAAAAGTTTTCAATATTCGTCTACCCCCCATACAATCATTCGTCCGCGATCGGTTGACGGTCGATTTGCTTCTAGACAATCATCGAGCTATGAACCGGGTCTGCTTCTTGTTCGTATATCTGGACATTCGTGAAAGCTGATGCTCTTGTGGGTAAGGCGGGAAAGGTTGTTAATCGTTGGGCGTGAGCGTTCTTCGACAAGGTCATGGGAATCTGGTAAGACTGGGGGTGGCGCGTAGGGAATCGAAGATCTCTGCTGTACTACGCTGGGATTGATCCGCACAGCACTTGATGTGAGTGTCACGAGGGTTTCAACCAGCAGTCTAATTGGTAGAATGTTTCCAAACAGATGGCTTGATTACCTCGATCAAGGCTGGCAGCGGTACCATGCGAGATAGGGTTTCGGTGATCGCTCACTCCGGATCTACGCTTAACGAAGCACTGGCGGAAAGGAGATCGTTCTGAGGGTATTCGGATTGTGTAGAGCTCGGTCAGGGCGGTTATACTCAATGTGTTGAGAATGCGTCTCGGATATCCCTGCACAACTACCCCTGGACAGGATCCTAACCTAGGTAGGCCCTCGTAGCGAATTGATATGTGCGGTTCTATCTGTGCAGGGGGGCTCCTCACTGGTTGTCTCGCTTGGCAGCTTTCTCTGAATAGGTATAGTATTATGGACCGGTTTCTGAGAGCCCCAGGGGCAGTACTGTACTACACTCCGTGATTCGATAAGGATGTATAAATGGTAAAACAAGAAGGGGGAGATGGCTCTGGATGAAGTTTGGGGGTGGGAAAATACGTATGTCTAGAAAGTCTAGAAAGCACAAGGCTAATAAGAACAAAATGTCTGCTGTTCTCACAGCCCTTGAACTGCCCGTTGGCTCGAAAAGGACAGCGAGCAGAATGGGCGGCCAATCATCCGGGCCCCTTGCTTTGTTCTCGGTGTGTCAACTTGCTTGTCATTCTATAACGGTCCAACTATAGAAGAGACCGCTAAATTCAGTTAATTCCCCGTCCGCAACAGGCAGCTGCAATGCGATCTTGCCTCGTAATGACGTTTGTTAGTTCGAGAAGGATTCCTTCGCTAGTCACGCACTCCCAATTTGAGATGCAGAGGAGCGCCGAGAAGACGTACGAGTTCGTCGTACAGTAACCGCCGCGTCGCTGGAAATGAACCAACAACGCCACTATTGTCCATGCAAGACTAGCGCTGCTGCAGGTGAGCTGCCTTTGTCTACTCTGTACCAAGTAATAGTAGTAGCGCGATCCCAGCGTTCAGGGTGGGCACGGGTACCTTACAGCCCCGAATACCTAGGTACTGAATAGTAGGGTGCCGCCAGACAAAGGGGGCATGGCCACCTTTGGTCGTGCCCCAGCTCTCCCTGTGTCCTCCTCTTTGCCTGAATCCCAGAATCACAATCTTGAGTCGTCGTCTCGCGACGCATTTGGCGGCGCAATTTCGAGGAACAATGCTGCCCAATAGTGTAGCCAATGAGCCCGCAGACTCTAGGGAGAGAGGGACGAGGTCTGACAATAAACATCACCATTATTGCTTGGGAGTTAATGCTTCTTGTCGCAGCAAACAACCGAAAGGGCCAGCCTGACCCGCTTCAGGAACCGCCCTTGCCCCAGCTAGGCAAGTGTCCGTGATATTCTTCTCCCTAATCCCCGTGATAGGTCACTCGGCAAATTGAGTGTCATTTCTGGAAACCATGGTTTTCCTTATTTTGTACGTACAGCCGAGGGGTGAAGCACATTTGAGATCCATATCCCACAGACGACGGCTCCCACGATTCCATTGGCTACGGTCGTCCGACTGGCAATGTCTCGTACTTGTCGTGTAGTACTACTACTAGGTAGATGGAGGCGGCTGGGAGGGGCAAGAAAACCTGCCTACCCTACCCTACCTTACGTCCATCTCTGAGCAGGTAGGCAGGCTCGAAACCCCCGACCCCATCACGAGGGCGTCTCGGAGGGGCCACCTACGGTGTACGGCGTAAGAGGATAGGTTTCACGGTCGCCCCGCGTTCGCACTGCGTCGCCTGCATTGGGTCGCGTGCATTGGCATCGGACGCTGAGCACTGCCGCGCGGGAAAAAGCATCGCCTCGCTCCGCGAGAAACCAGCTGGAGAGAGGCCGTTAGACCAATGTGTCAGGCCGTCCCGTCAGGACGACCCCGTTGCCGAACGAGACCCCTGTCGATCAAGGCCCCCTGATGCGTTCTCCACCAAACCGATCTTCACTTCTGTGCATATTGCCGACCCCAACCTTAGTGATCTTGGCCTCTCGGCTCAATACGGCACGGTACTTTACCTATTACACCGCATGGCGGGCCTGTTCATGGGAGCATACCTACTCTGGACAGGTCTTGGGTCGCGGGAAGCCGCAAATACGTAAATAGGCGAAAGAGGACCGGCCGATTGTGTTCGTCTCACCCGCCAGGTCCCGGCCAACTAAACACCGACCCTGATGATCTTCCGCTCTTGATCGGCGAGTTCTGCTATGCAATGTCTATCTCTGCCGTTCTCATGAGATAGCAGTTAGCTGAGGTTGGTACATGCTACTGTGTATGGGGTAAGCGAGTCGGAAAGTCCCTCAAATGCTGCACAAATGCAATGATGATCGTCGAGCTCTCGGCCCAAACAGATACATACATAGTAGGATCTGACGATAGCGTCGATTTAGCGATTTAGCAATCGCAGAGCCCACAAAGAGTGCACGGCGCAGCTGCTGACCTCGGAGCCACTACCTGCTTCTCAGTTAGCTCTGCCCGCACGCATCAGCGCATCAACACACCACACAGTAGTTCACCGACTAGGCACCGAATCCTGTAGCTAGTGTGAGTAAAAGTATCGACAACATTCGGCACGAGAACACCTAGTCCCATACCAGGGGCCTCAAATGCGGCGGGGATGGGGAAGGCCGGCAAGGTACGTAGTGGTAATTGAATTGTGCACGGGTGAGGATACCGCCGGTCATGCTTTGTGAACGAACCCCATATCTCGCGTCCCCCTTCACGTCCCTACCGCCATATGCATATGCCAGCACGAATAGCAGTGCAATGGCTCTTGCTTTGGTATTGTCCACAGCTGGTCGGCCTACAAGTATAAATGGGACTGCCTACTTGTAGAATATGGCGCATTGCTTTTTCTCTTCCCCACACTCTGTTTCTCATAGGAGCGGGTAAATTCCGATGACAAGATAGACGGTTGCGCGTCACCTACTCGTGCAGCAGATGCAGGGCGCCGTGTTCTTCTGCCTTACCAACTTGCATGCGTGCATTGGGTATTCTCCTACAACGCTCGCAAGTCTCCAAGTCTCCAATGGGCCAACGGTGTTCTGCTGGCACCGGCAAGCAGGCTGTGTCCAACCCGGCCGGTGAAGCGACGTCTGCAATGGCTTGCAAGACCTGTATAAGTGGTGTAGGCCCGTACTACTCGTAGATCAGGGCCCTGTTAGTGGTACGTGACAGCACACATTATCACATGTTTTAGCTGTGTCCTAGGCTCTTAGTTGCATAGCGCCAAGTGCTCGTTGAGAGAGACGGCCAATCAGATGCCCCGATAGCAGCTCGACCGCCGTTTACCCCTCCACGAACCTCCGGGTTCACAGTTCACAACTGGCTCACAACAGCGGGACAGCACAGCAGCTCAACTCGCCTCGCCTCTCGTTCCCAATCAAGTGCACGTCGTGGAGCATCGTGACTGCGTTGTCCGCTTTCCGTTGTCCGTGGGAGCCGTCTGCCCGCTGGCCGCATAGCCGTCTCGAGAGTACACATGTGCGATGGTGGCGCCACCGAGAACAACTCATCGAATCCACTTATCGGCGCCTTTATCCGATAACAACAAGAACAACCCCGCCTCTCCTTTCACGAGTCGTATACTCCGTAATCTCAGTGCAAGCCTACCTATCTAGCTCTACGTCGAGCGAGTCTAAATAAATAGTAGCTTTCCCTCGACGCGCCCTGCTCTTCTCGACTTCCCTCTCTCCTCTCACCCACACCTGTAGCTTCACCTCCCGATCCGCATCGCACGCCGTAGACTTCGGTCTCTCTACCCCCCCCTTTCGTCTTAGACATCCTCGAGTCGATCGCGCTCCCGGGCCGCGGTCACCCCCACCGTCAAGACGTTTTCAAATCTCCTTAACTCGTAGGTTCCGTGCCTGTCAAGAATCCGCCACCGCTATGGCTGGGCTAACCCCGTCGTCAGTGTCCATCACCCGTTCGCAGGAGCCCGTTGCTCTTCTCGAGGCGGAAGTGCAGCGGACTCGCCTTACACCTATTAACTGGGCACCCCTGCAACTTGCAACTTAACTACCGCTGTCCCTTCAAAATGGCGCCACACGCCGAGATAGACAGCGGCTCTGTGAACGGGGATGGACAAGCTCACGGACGCAACGCGCCCTCCGCGCCCGCCAACAAGGGGGACGTCTTTGTAGTAGACTCTCCCAACGTGACTTACACCGACAGCGAGATCCTGTCCAAGTATACCTATCGAACCACAAGCGTGGTCAAGGGCGCCGATGGTAAGTATGTTGCCACGCCCAAGGAGACTCTCTACAACTTCAAGGTCGACCGCAAGATCCCCAAGACGGGAATGATGTTGGTGGGGTGGGGTGGCAACAATGGTACCACCGTCACCGCCGGCATCATCGCCAACCGTCGAGGTTTGGTCTGGGAAACCCGTGAGGGGCCTCGTGCTGCCAACTACTATGGCTCTGTCCTGATGGGCTCCACCATGAAGCTCGGCACTGATGCTCACACCATGCAGGATGTCAACATTCCTTTCCATGATGTATTGCCTATTGTACACCCCAATGACCTCGTTGTCGGTGGATGGGACATTAGCGCCATGGACCTTGCTTCGGCTATGAACCGCGCTGCCGTGCTTGAACCCACTCTGAAGGCGCAAGTGAAGAAGGAAATGAGCCAGATGGTCCCGCTCCCGAGCATCTACTATCCTGATTTCATCGCTGCCAACCAGGAAGACAGAGCTGATAATTTGATCCCTGGTGATAAGGCTTGTACGGCCCATGTCGAGAAAATTCGCCAGGACATTCGGTATGGTCACCTCCTCCAATGCCGTGGGCAATTGCTTACCTACGATTTAGGGATTTTAAGGCGCAGAACAGCCTTGACAAGGTTATCGTTCAGTGGACTGCGAACACCGAACGATACGCCGACATCATCCCCGGCGTGAATGATACCGCTGAAAATCTACTGAAAGCTATTGAGAATGGCCACGAAGAGGTATCGCCTTCGACTGTCTTTGCTGTGGCTTGCATTCTCGAAAATGCCCCTTTCATCAATGGCTCTCCCCAGAACACCTTCGTCCCAGGTGCGGTTGAGCTTGCCTCGAAGCACGGTACTTTCATCGGCGGCGACGATTTCAAGTCTGGACAGACCAAGATGAAGTCGGCGCTTGTGGACTTTTTGATTAATGCAGGAATCAAGCTTACCTCAATTGCAAGCTACAACCATCTTGGCAACAACGATGGCAAGAACCTGAGCTCTCAGAAGCAATTCCGTTCCAAGGAGATTTCCAAGTCAAATGTCGTCGATGACATGGTTGAGGCCAACACTGTTCTGTACAAGAAGGGCGAGCACCCGGATCACACTGTCGTCATCAAGTACATGCCAGCTGTCGGTGATAACAAGCGTGCTCTTGACGAATACTATGCGGAGATCTTCCTCGGTGGACACCAAACTATCTCGTGAGTCCGAGCTTGTTTACTTTCTGACGAAGAAATGGCGAACTGACGTATTGGACATAGCATCTTCAATGTTTGTGAAGACTCACTGCTTGCCTCGCCCCTCATTATCGACCTTGTTCTCGTAACCGAGATAATGACGCGAATTCAGTGGCAGGCGAACACAACCAACTCGGAGGCTACAGATAGCGAGTTCAAGGGTTTCCACAGTGTCCTTAGCATCCTCTCCTACATGCTGAAGGCACCGCTCACACCGCCTGGTACACCCGTCATCAATGCACTGGCCAAGCAGCGTGCTGCGCTGACTAACATTTTCCGTGCCTGTGTTGGCTTGGAGCCCGATTCGGACATGACTCTCGAGCACAAACTGTTCTAGGAGGTGACCCGCCGCTTCGCCGCTAGCAACATGGCTGTCTAGTGCTGACTGGATTTATGAAGTCTCTGTGTAGCAGGGTGTTCCGTCACTGTCTTTCGTTCGATTTCGCTGCTGTAGCAGGTTATTCAACCCTTCTCCCTTGCAGCCAGGAATTCAACATCCTGGTTTTTCCCTATGAAAAATCTCAATGTAGCTGTCAATACACGCTTCACTTGATTTGGCTGAACATGACTTTGATTTCGCTCATGGCACATGTGATATGACCGAAGCGTGCGAGGAACTAGTAGGCTCATCAGGCTGATTATTTTATACTTAAAGTAGAAACTTCACCCTTTCGCGATAAAATGCCAAACCAAAACTGAACTTCGAGGCCTAAAAGAACTATTTGCGCATCGTGGTATCGCCCCTCACGTAGAATGGATAACTCTCAACTTCTAATGGCCGTTTTATGGCCATCCCACACCATTACAAATCTGGATCTATCACGAATTAAACACAACGTTATGGAACTCGACATTATCGTAGTGAAAATCTATAGCCAAGGCCGCCTCGAGCTGAGGCGCTTGTAGCTCTGCCCGTACCGCCCGTCCGCGTCCTCGTCGAGCAGATCCGCCCCGCTGGCCGTGGTCCCGTCCCCGGCCCCGACGACGCGTCCCTCCTCGAAGAAGTAGTGGTTCGCGCCCGCGGCGTAGCCGACGCGCCAGGGGACGGCCATGCCGCCGGCGTCGGGCCCGTGGCCGCAGGACCCGGCGAGGCCGCGCGAGGGCGGCGAGTTGACGGCGAGGGCGAACAGGTTCTGCGGCTCCGTGTAGTCCGTCACGAGGCCCTTGGCGGCCTTGCGGCGGCCCCCCCGACGCAAGCCGGCCACCCCGTCGTTCTCGGAGTCGCTCTCCGCGGCCCACGGCGGCGGCACCGCCGCGTTCGTCCGGCCGCGGGCTTTGGCCCCGAGGAACGGGAACCGCGGCGACGACGGCGACGACGACCGCCGCGGCGCGGCGAGCGAGGCGAAGGCGGTCCCCGCGACGAGGTACAGCAGGCACAGCACGTTGAGCAGGAACGTGAGGCCGAGGACGGGGTAGAAGATGACCTGCCACGCCGCCGTGTGCGCCGAGGCGTACTGCTGCGTCTGCACCTCCGCCCGGATGGTCTCGTAGACGCCCTCCCGCCGCGTCTGCTTGACGCCCTCGTGCGTCCACTCGGACTTGAAGGTGCTGTCGAGCGAGCCGATGACGAGCGTGCTGGAGACGTAGACGGCGAGCGCCTCGGCCAGGGACGGCAGCAGCGGGTCGAGCGCCGGCTCGTCGAGGATCAGCCTCGTCAGCGCCCTCGCGTTGCTCGCGTTGTTGTTCTGTACGCCCCCTGCGCGGAACCGAGAGGGAGAGGGGGTCAGTTCGGGATCTGCTAGGTTGGCATTCAAGAGGGCTGCCAAGCCCATCACGAGATAGATAGAGATAAAAAGACCGAGGGGGGGGGGGGGGGGTTTCTCAGTGGGCAACGCACCATTCAAGTCCATCGACAAACCCCATTCATCTGCGATGCTGAGCCAGTCGCCGGTCGGCGGCGGCGTCGTCGCGTCAGTCCTCTCGTACGCGTTCATGTCGTCCGGATCTTCACAGTGCGCCTTCATGTAGCCACCCGATGTCCCCGAGAGGTCGAAGCGCGTGGAGCATTTCGGCGTCACCCACGAGCGCAGCTCGCAGAGCGTGTAGTCGGCCAGGGCCCCCGACTTGGCGAGGATGTATAACGGGTCACTGAAGGCCACCGACTTGTTTGTGATCATGTTGTAGTCGTTGGGGTACTACCATGCCGCACATCATGGTTAGAACACGCGTAGTAAGGTGCAGAGAGTGTCAGACTGCATAGTCTGGTTCATCGGCGACCCAAATCAAAGCCAGAGCCGTAGGGGATCACGTACTAGTTGAAAGGCTGGTGGCGGACGTTGATTGTCGGGTTGCCCGTTCCATTTGAATATGTCGTCAACCACTGTACGGTTATACCACTCCGGACTTATATCTTGATACCAGTCGTTAGCTCCGATACGCTGTCCTAGTACCGCTGTGGAATTTGTCCGCGCATTCGGCCATGTCGTATAGACTAGGGGCGCTAGTTCCTCCTCGTTCATATTGACGCACATGACATTCACAACTGGAGATACAACGCTCGCCTTGATGGAGTACTCTCCCAGGCCCTGCAACTCGTTTGGCTGTAAGATGTAATTGATAGGGTCCGTTGCCGCCGAGTACACTCCAGCGTGAGGCATGGCGAGGGTTACGTTGTTGATCACTCGCTTGTGGATCTCGAAGTTCTTTTCCATGTCTCCGTTTTCGGTCTCGATCCACGACGAGTCCATCGTCGTATTGTCAAAAAGATTGTGCTTGCCAGTAGGTCTGTCGGAGAGCTCTGCCATAGTCCCGTTTTGGCTCGTATGTATGTCGTCCCATTCTGTCCTGTGTGAAAACTATTAGTATGTTTCCTGTTACGACGGGTGTTGAGCCGGATCAGCACACACAGGAATGCGGTGAGGCTCTGATATGCTACAGAGAAATTAGCCACACCAAGCCTTTTCCAGGAGTCTTTGGGCGACAATAGCCAACTTACATTGACCAGAGAACAAAATGTCTAGACAGCCTGTCCTCCAGGTTTTCTCATCGCCAACATCAAGACTCCTGAGAGGGGTCTGGCAGGCATCCAAAATGTAATATACGTTAGAATAGGATGCCTTCACCAAGCCTTGTAAATCACGCACGACCCATCCTTGGCGCGTGAGCTTCGGGCTAATCACTATAGCATTGAGGTTAGTAGATGGCATCCTTGAAGCGCGCTGTTGGTTTTCCAAACATCAAGGGAGGATTAGGTCAGTATGCAATCCCAGTCATTCACTTACTAGCATCCGACGCCGTTGTGTAGAACAGAGCACATATGGTGGCCGTCAATGTTAATGCACCAAGGAATGTGGTCGCGGCGCTTGGAATACCCTCACAGTGGGTGAGCAGCGAGCCAGGTTGCTGTGTGGGACTCGATCAGTCGAGGAAACGGCCTAGAATGTAGGATGTTCCGCGTATCAACACGTAGCAGCTGGCGACTTACAATTACCCAGTTTCGCATGGTCATCTCTGCTAGAGTCACACCTCGCGAAAGCCTGCTGAAGGCTCTCCTGGTTAAGACCTGGCCTAGTACTGCAACGAATACCGTGACGAAGGACAACTCGATGGTCTTAGCGGCCAGGGTGGCGAGGAGGGTGGCCGTTGAGGGTACAATTTGCCATCCGGGTCCAGTTGAGACAGATCTTCCATATTGGGGCTGCACGACCGAGACGGCAAACCAGAGTGCACTGAACGCCGTGGAGTAGATGGATAAGAAAATGAGTGTCACGTATAGCCAACTCCAACGCTTGACGTAGACATCTTGTCTGGAGTAGCAGTCCATGTAGGGTTTATCTATAATACAAGTCAGAAATGGGCGAGGCAGACTATGAGGCTTAGAGTGACGTACTATACCGCGGGGATAAGTTGTCTCGGTCGCCTTCGCCTTCACTAGCCATGCTGCTCGGTGAGGGTAGTGGACTGTATGTGGGTGGCATAGGAAGGGATGCAGCTCCCGGTTGTGTTGGCATCATGGCTGCGCTTGTTCCAGCATCAGCAGCCGAGGGTATCGGAACTCTCTGCTCGGTAGACGGCGACAAACCAAAAGTGGCTAAGACTGAGCGCATGCTGAAGTGCCTCCCGAGCTCAGACGAATGAAGACTGCTCACTGTTTCGGCCTTGACGGTTGATCCTGTATTCGTAGAAGGAGATAAGACGATCAGCGGCGGTGCGGTATTGGCCAATGTGGTTGGCGGCTCTTGTACCGTAGTGGGAGACGGGACGTTGACAGATTGCGGCATATAAAAGTTCGGAGAATCCTGCCATCCTGGTGTTGTACTCCTGCTATTGCTATCGGGTAGGTCTCCGGGTTCTTCGTGACGCCATGGCGAATAAGTTGATGGTAGCAAGTAGTCATCGTCTTCGTTCTGGGGAGGGGGTGAATACATTTTTCATGTGCCAGTCTACCAGCTCGACCATTTAGGTTGCTAAGATGCTTCTCAGAGGCGAGAGAAACCCCAAACGAGTGATCAATTAGCTGTTTTGAAGAGGAGGCAGATATGCCGATTAAGTGAACAAGGGATGAGGCTCCAGCAAACAAGCAAGCTGGGCTCCAAGAGGCTGGGACGCTGGTAATAATAAAGAGTGCGTGTTAGCTATCTATGTAAGTTAGCTAGATGTACCCGCCCTCCGTAATAAGTTGGCTTCTCCTGAAAGTGCTCAAGTAGGTGCTTAATATGCAGTGGCACTACTATTTCAGGGCATCTGGCCAGAGAATAGCTTCAGCGGTGGCAGCGCAGAGAGCCATAAGGTTTTGCACGGTGATGGTTGTTTGCTTAGGACCATGTCGCACAGCGCATATCATCAGACGCTAAATTTCACTAATGAGCCTGTTGGTTCCCATCTGATGTGTCAAAGCTGGCCTTTGTTCTGCGGCGCAAACCCTGGCATCTATCTGTGGGATAGCTCCTGAAAGCCCAGCCGGGCGAGGATATGAGCAATAAGGTACGTGCGTATGCTGTACACCCGGACATTTCATTTCGTACGCTTTCAATGTATAGTCCCCAGTGAATAGAGCCACGAAGCCATTGGCAAAGGGCACTGCCACGCAGCCCTTTCGGCCAGAAACCTTCGACTTGGTGTCTGTCTCAGTTCACCTGCCGGCGCTCGTCCCAGGCTAATTGGTTACTACTACCCACCACCAACGTCCCAAGTCCCACGTCCCAGTCACTGCTACTACCTACGCCGTAACATGACGAGTCTTGGCATATGCCGTAGTCCGTATAGCAATAGCATCGCGTCATTGATAGACTCCCCGCAGAAACCGGTTGGAATGTTGGTTCTAATTATAGCCCTCGCGGTGAACAAAGGCTAGCAGCTAAGCAGGCTAGGTTTAGTATACGGCAAGGGAATATCTCAACCAACAGGCCGCAACAGATCGACACATCATCTCAATACCTAGGTAGCCGGCGTTGGCAAGGTCGGTCAGTACGGGTAACTATGTGGGCAGCATATGTAGGTCAAAGGCACGAGTTCCAAGCACTCGTCCGACCTCATGGAAGCTATGCCGCCTGCGCAGAAGCGAGGCTGGCAGCGAGCAGCACCAACAAGCAACAAGGTCGGGTTTGGTTCTCTTGGCGAACGGAAACATAGAGTTGGGCTGAGCTGCAGCCACAGCCAGCTAACTGAGGGCCAACACCTAGACATGCGTGTGTGTGGAGACTTGGTTGATCATGCGCCTCTTCATGATCATAGGCCCGATCTACGGCGGTACGCAGTCTTACATTGAAAGGGAGAAGACAAAGCACAGAACATGATCTCAATGAGAATCCTAGATGGATGGGAACTCGTGGCTGGCGGCTGCAGCTACAAGCTCGGTACTGGCACTAGCTCGCCGTGTGGGGCATCATAAAAGCTCTGAGCACCTATTCCTATGGGCTAGAGAGGGTTCGTGTAGAGCACTCCGGAAGACCCGCTGCGAAGTACTGCCAAGGTACCTACGTCAACAAGTGGTGATGTAGGTACTTGTTCGTCACTGGAGATACTATAGCTCAGTATACGCTCTTCGGATGCGTTTAAATATTCTAAGGTGCTCTCATCCATCCCATAGTTGAGATCGAGACACCTTGTATCTCGGGTAGGGTGCCAAAGACGGCGAGAGATAAGCTTAATCCTAGATTTATTTGTAAGTTCTGGTTTTACATATCTTACTGCACAGTGACGAGCGATGATGACAACAGGGCGAATATTGAGGTACGAGTAAAAGCCCGAGATTTTACGGAGATAAATGAGTGAGCCTACCTAAGTGAAGCCCACCTTCTGTTTCATGCGGCATCTGCCTCTAAAAACAGAAAGAACAAAACGAAGACTGGTGTATCGGGACAGCAGAGCAAAAGACCATAATCATGATCCAGCGTGTTGATGTCCATCATCACTTTGTCCCGCCATTCTACGCACAGGGTAGGTAGTCGGAAATTGGCCTCCCTACGCCGCCCTCTCCATGCCTCTGTCTCCTGGGCTGACACGCGGGCTTATAGTATTAGTGGAGGGTGGTGGCGACCCGTCGGGATGGACGATACCCAACTGGACGCTTGAGAGAGACCTCGAATTCAACAAAGAAGAGGGCATCGCCTTTACATTCTTGTCCATAACCGCGCCGGGTGCGGAGATTGTGCCGCCGGAGAAGCAAGCTGCCTTTTGTTGCCAAGCCAACGAGTATGCAGCTGCGATATGTGCTTCGCAGCCCCAACGTTATGGCTTCTTCGCCAGCATCCCTTCCTTACTCGACCCAGCGTCAGCCCAGGCGGAAATCATATATGCGTTGGATGAGCTGGGCGCCGACGGGATCACTCTTTATACCCGGTACGGCAAGGACAACCACTATCTTGGGCATCCCGACTTTCGGACGACCTGGGACTTGCTCCACGAGCGCGGCGCTGTGGTCTTCGTGCATCCCACCCACCCTGTCGACACGAACCTCGTGAACCCAACGTTGCCACAGCCCATGATCGACTACCCCCACGAGACGACACGCGCGGCTGTCGACTTGATCACGTCGGGCTGCGTGCGCTCGCACCCCAATGTCAAGATCATCCTGTCGCACGCGGGTGGCACGCTGCCCTATCTTGCGCTGCGGCCAGCCGCAATGATGCCGTATCTTCCAGCCAACCTTGCCGGCCAGGACCGGCCCAACACAGCATTGACGGACAACTTTCTAGAGGATGCCAGAGGCTTCTACTACGATTCCGCACTATCGGCTGGGTCATTAACCCTGAGCCTGCTGAAGGAGTTCGCGAAGCCTGGCCATGTGCTGTTCGGGAGTGACTATCCGTATGCGCCAACGCCAACAATCAAGCAAATGAACAAGCTGCTCGATGAGTATCATGACAAGGATGGCACATTTATTTCGTCGGTCAACATTAACGCAGCGAAACAGTTGTTCCCGCGGCTGGCCGGCATACTTGATTGATTACCTATCTGGTTGAGTGAGATTGTCAGGGCTTTTGGCATAATGCTATTCACCCCATAGTCAGTCCAACTCAGAAAACCGACTCGAGTTGTTGTGTCTGAAGGAGCTATCATCTAACCTATGGGCAAGCTTAACTTGTTAGTCGTAAATATGCTGGCGAGATTGACTCGATCCGTCCAAGTCATTTGAATAGAAAAGGTATAATGCTATACACTCAGGTAGTTGACCAGTGTCCCCACGCACGGGAGCCATCCTCTACGGTGATGTCTGCAATGCGCTTGCTCTCGAGTCCCAACGTGGTGGAATCTATACTCCAGCCATCTCAGGACCGCGCCAGCTGGTCCATTGGAATAGGACGGCGTCCCTGGGGGCGGGCCGGCAAGATACCTAGGAATCTGTTGCTACTGGCGGAGCTACTCTGACTAGACAATTGGCGACACGAGCTCTCGGGTCGTCTTTATGGCAGCGAAGAGAAAGTCGTCCGTTGAGATATATGCTCATTCGCGGCGCAGTAGCAAGTCTCGTAAGAACAGCAGCACCAAACGACGTGCCGCCTTCTTTACGAGTCAGGGCGCGATGCTGCAGTTAGACCAGTCGTGCTGAGCCATCTCCTCGGGACGATAGCGAAGCTACGCAACTCGCGGACCATGTCTTGACTGCGCACGAATTCCGTCGCTGTGACCCGAGACGCGGTATTAACCTCGCCATCTACGTCCATCAGGGCGTCCAAGTTGTCGGGATGCAGCGATGCCTGGACAGGAGAAGTAAGGGTCTCAGCGGCACCCAAGGCTGATGTGAATGCAAAGACGCTGGCATTACTGACTTATTATCCGGTGCAGATAACATGTTAAACGTGTTTTATAGAGAGTGAGGAGTGCATCGATGAAAGCTTTAGACTTGGCTGGTAAAACAACCCTCCTCTCTAGCGAAGTTGTAGGCCTTCAACAGTGGAGGATAGCTGTGTTGAGCACCATGCGACAGTCTAGACGAATTCAGCGGCAAGGGAGAATTGCTGGTCCATTAATTAGGCTTAGATTTGAATCTCCAATTACTCGCTTTGGTGAGAGTGTGTGTTGCTGTGGTCCGAGATCACGGCCACATTCTCCCAAGTTATAGCCCTGCCTTGGACCGTGCAGGCCCCTAGGCGCGAGAGTGCACGAGACTATTGATAGAGCCGCTAAAGCGAGGTGTCCCATCGATCTCGCAAAGTGCATAGATTCAAATTTGACGACGAAATTTTACCCTCGTCACAGACGCTGAAATGAATAGCTGGGGCATCGCGTTCTGAGACTGCTCTGACATACGCAGACGTATCCCGTTCTAGGCGGCTGTTTTCCGTAGGCCGCAAAAAAGTGCCCCTCCTCGATTTGCATCCTCATGGTCGGTCGGTGAACTTGATCATCAGCCGTTGGCGCCAAGCTGTTTACGAAAGACGGTCTCAGGACCCTTAAGACTCACCAAATGCTCGCTGCTCTTTCAGTGGGTGTCGATGATCGAGACATTGCTCGCCATTGGCATAATCTCGTCAAGGCACTAGATGACCCGGAAGCAAACAGAATCATTAATGAGCTCTTTACAAAGACCCAAACAAGAACAAATAAACATCGGACCCTTGAACGGCATTCTGAGACAACCACTCTCGTTTGCTACCCCTAACAAATTCAAGGAGCGGTACATTCAATCCCAACTTATTAGCGATATATGCTAGGCTCGTGGCTACCTCTGCTATGCTCTTATCAGGAGGGACGGGGAGGTGAGTTAATACCCTTTCCTTCTACTAGCCGTTTTTCCTGTTATACGTACGGGCATTGGTAACAACAGTACAAGTAAAAATTGTAGTTTACAGAGTCTGGGCCGAGATGGCCCTACATCCATATTGCTAATTGGGCGATTGGCTGCAGCTTCTGGAGTCTAAAACCCCGCAGATAAATTGGCATGACTGTCCCCGGTGACTGCACAACTCTCTCATCTTGTTACTGATTCGAGGTAAAAGGAAAATCAGGGTGACTTGAAAAGATATACTTTGAAGTCACCATCGCCTGGGCAATTGATGAAGAGGGAGAATGGATTCATTACCGCCAGTCAAGCCCGAACAAACTACCATCGGTGGGGATACCTTGATCCCCCGAATGATATCAGGGCTATGGCAGCTTGCTGGGGGCCATGATAAGGATATCAATGTCGATACCGCCGCTCGCGCAATGGAGGGTTTAGCCAACTCGGGGCTCAACTGTTTTGACATGGCTGATCATTACGGCGATGCTGGTGGGACATGTACTCAGCAGGCTGCCTTGATCTCCCGCTAACCTCAATTACTAGAACTCGTCGTTGCGAAGTTCCATAGTACATCTTCTCTAACTATACATGCCTTTACGAAGTGGTGTCCGCCCAAGAATGGGAAGAAATCCTTCAAGACGGCCGAGCAAGCAGTCGATCTCGCTTTGCAGAGAATGGGGCAAAAACAGATAGAGTTGATGCAATGTCAGTCGCTCTCATATTTCGATTCTTACTTCAGGCGCATACAGGCGTCTCGCTGGCACATACCGGCTGGCTAGGGGTATGTACTTGAGCTGATAGGCTGTGCAGATCACATTTGGGATTATTCAGACGATACGTACTGGCACAATCTTACTCATCTGTCAGCAATGCAAAGACAAGGAAAGATCAAACATATCGGGGTCACGAACGTCGATGCCACACATCTCGAGCTCCTGATCGAGACTGGTTTCAAGATTGCTACAAATCAGGTGTCCTGCTCCGTATTAGATCAACGTCTTGTGCGCGGAAGACTAGCATCTGTGTGCGAGAAACACGAGGTGGGCGTGCTTGCCTATGGCACGCTACTCGGAGGGTTCCTTAGCGAGACGTGGCTGGATCGGCCCGAGCCTGAAGATATAGATGGTCTGAACTGGAGTCTTCGAAAATATTTTCGATTCATACGAGCTGCCGGCGGGTGGAAGCCATTCCAGGGCTTGCTGCGGGCCTTGTCATCCATTGCTCACCAACACGGTGTCTCTGTAGCTGCCGTTGCTACGAGATACGTCCTTGATATACCCGTGGTCAGTGCAGTTATTATTGGCTGTCGCTTGTCGGAAAAGTCGCCCGAGTACGCCAGGAGGAACCTCGAGGCATTCTCGTTTGCCTTGTCCGGAAATGACCATGCCCTCATACGAAAAGCGCAGCAAGCCCTGTTGGCTGTTCCAGGGGACTGCGGTGACGAGTACCGAAGGCGGCCTTACCTGACAGCCGCGGGGGACCTCTCACATCATCTGAAGGACCGCGAGGACGATGGGTTGAGCAATGCCATTGCTGCGGGAAAGAGGATAGAGTACTCGACGGGCAGCCCGTGGGAACCCATTGCAGGCTACTGCAGAGCAGTGCGGGCCAGTAAGCACATCTCCGTCTCGGGCACGACGGCCACCAGTCCGAGTAACCTGGACATCCCCGTCCTCGGTGGCCGCTCAGCCGGGTG
The DNA here is from genome assembly GCA_022385595.1 of Xylaria palmicola. Taxonomy (NCBI): domain Eukaryota; kingdom Fungi; phylum Ascomycota; class Sordariomycetes; order Xylariales; family Xylariaceae; genus Xylaria; species Xylaria palmicola. The sequence continues at coordinate 602,504 of MU281337.1, read as the reverse complement.
CCAGACAGTGGCCATCTTAGACACTATCAGCTGCGCAGTCAAGGCACTAGGCGGCACGCTCTCCGATGTTGTGCGCACGCGGGTCACGATTAGGAACGAATCGGACTGCGAAGAGGTCAGCAGGGCGCACGGTCAGGCGTTCCAGCGCGAGGGCGTTCAACCCTGCAACACATTGTTCGTAGCCGACCCAGTTGGCGCGGAGTATCTCGTGGAGATTGAGGCAGACGCTCTTGTTGGGCATGACGATGTCTTTCGCCTCTTGTCTTGACCCTGCCGCTTCAACAACAAAAAGGAGCTCCCAACATCCATTGCGAAGTATCAACAGGTACTCGTGAGTCGTAGGTAATAAGCACATAAGTTGGTACTTCAAGTGCCATAAGCATACAGAGTACCTACCTACTATCTAGGTAGCCATCTATCTCTCTCCGTGAACGGGCATGGTCTAGGCTGTTTTAGGCAAATCTCACCTCCGGTACCTACCTACTTCAGCTGGTAATGCCAGGTATTCCGAGGTGCAGGTGCTCAGCAGCTGGCCAACCGTAGATGCAGCCAGCACCTTGAACACTTTGACAGTTGTGACTACTTACCTAGTAAGTACCTACCTACTTACTTACTATAGGTAGCGAAGGACCTACAAGCACACTTGGCTTAAGTGGTTGCATCGGCAGTGGTACGCGCTAGATAGACTACCTAGATAGCCATCGCGAAAAGCAGTGGAGGCAGGTACCTGGGTTATCACAGGTTATCACATCCCACCCACGTACCGCCGTGGCCTTCCCCGCCGGAAGCAGCGAACATGCCGGCTTCATTTGCAGGTAAGTAGGTGCGGTACTCTACCCGTCGTGCCGCTACCGACAGTACCTTAGGTACTCTGTACTTCAGAGGCATCCCGCTAATTACAAGTATCCTGCGCCAGGGCTCTGGTCCGGCCCGCTGCCCAGCCACGTGGATGCGAGACTCGAGGCAGCCAACCCTCAATCGCCCGACAGCCAGGCTTTTGTCTCCCAAGCGAACCACGAATACGACCGACTGGGAGCCGACGAACCTCGGAGAAAGCGGCATCGTGTCCACGGGCCCCTGTTGCCGGACTCCGAAGTAGTCAGCCTGCTGAGCTCAGGCTCGGAGGACGAGAGCCCGGCCCAGCAGACATATGAACAGGACGACATCTGCAATGTGTACTGCTCCGGTACGGTCATCCCAGACCATTCTGGACGGGCCGTAGGCGTCACTGGTATTAGCGCTGCGTCCGACGCTGTTGATGAGGAGGTCGATGAGCACGCAAAAGACAAATATCCCGGTATGACCTCGAGCCCGCTCTGGGGTCGGCAAGCATATGCGGGACCTTCAGTCGTCGCCCCAGGCGCCGTTTCCGCGTCGGGCAGTACCAACATACAGACGACAGGCCAAGACGAACCATACCAGGAGCCCTCTCAGTCCCGCGCGCCCGTAATAGATCCCCTACTCTGCCCAGAGCAAGCTGAATTGGTTGACATCATCTTGTCCGGACGGAACGTCTTCTACACCGGGTCGGCGGGATGCGGCAAATCGACTGTCCTAAAGGCATTCACGAGACGCCTGCGCGAGATGGGACGGAATGTCAACATCGTTGCACCCACCGGTATCTCGGCCCTGGGCGTCGGCGGCTCTACGACGTATGTGTATGCAGGCTGGAATCTGAGTAGTTTCAAGCAACCGCTCAGCAAGGTCCGGCTCGGCGCCCATGGAAAGTACGTCCGCAAACGATTGAAGGAGACGGATGTCCTGGTCATTGATGAGATTAGCAGTAAGTGCCCGGCAAGGCTCTCGTCTTGTTCTCCCGGCCGTTTTCAAGGGTACAAAGGCTGTGATGTCGTGGGACGTAACCTCACTTGAGGTACCAACCACTAATCCCGGGTGTCTGCAGTGGTGGAGAACTTCCATTTCGAACGACTCAATGCTGTCATGCAAGAGGCCCGTAACTCCTACCAACCCTTTGGTGGTGTACAGATCATTGTCACTGGAGATTTTCATCAGCTGCCCCCCGTCAAACCTTTCGAGTATTGTCTTGAATGCGGGGATGAGCTCGTGGCCGATCGATCTAAAGAGTCATATGCGGTGAGTACCTCCCGGGCTCATCGCCTCCTTTTAAAGGCACTCGAGACAGACGAAGCTGCCTTTAAGAGGTCACGCCCAAGTGGCGAAGCTGACACCATGTACTGCAGTGCAAGAAACATGGCATTTTCCACGATGAGGATAAATGGGCGTTTAAGAGCGAGACATGGGCTTTATGCGACTTTGTCTATTTTCACCTACAGACGATCCATCGGCAGAATGACGAGACTTTCGTCAAGATTCTGCAGAAGTGCCGGATAGGACAGCCTTTGACCGGCGAGGATACAGACATCCTTATAAACCACCCGTGTACAACGGGAAATGCGACTAGGCTTTATGCACGGCGAGATGAGGTTCGTCGCGAGAACAGAAAACGCTTTGACAAACTGTTGTCAGAGAAGTTCTCATTTCCCTGCATGGATAAGTTTTACATGCATCCCGACCACCATCACCTCGAGAGGCATAGTAGGCGCTCGAACGATGGGTCATTAGATTCGCTTAAGGACCACCGTTATGAGACTCTAGTCGAGTTTAAAAAGGGTATGCTGGTCGTTCTCCTGACCAATCTCGATCTGGGTCGAAAACTCTGCAACGGAAGCCAGGGTATCATATGTGGCTATGAGGAATATGACCCTAAAAAGCTACCCAAGGTAGCCACAAAGAAAGACCCCACCCCGGAACATGGGATCCACGGCGATTATGCGGAGATGAGGGAGATGTACATTCGGACCTACATGGAGCGAGATGATGTCGTCAAAAAGTGCTGGCCAGTGGTCAGATTCCACAACGGTGAGGTGCGGACCATCTTCGCCGACTGCTCAGTGCACACTTTGGGAAACAAGCAGCCCTACAGTCTCCTAAGCAGAACCCAAATCCCGCTGGCTCCGGCGTGGGCTATGTCCATTCACAAGAGTCAAAGTCTCACACTCGACCGCGTCATTGTAGATCTAACAAGTGCCTGGGAGGAAGGGCAGGTTTATGTCGCCTTATCTAGAGCAACTAGCTTGTCTGGCCTCAAGATCGAGGGTGATCCAAAGGGATTAGCCGTCGGTAAAGGCGGGAACTTTGAAGTCAGGAAATTCCACAAAGACAATTTTGGAATATGAGCTGAAACTGACCGGTTTTACTTGTGGTCTTATTGTATGTTGTATGCTTGGGCTAACATGGGAAACCCGTAGGAAGGGCAAGGATATTCCCAACAAGCCTTCGGTGCTAACAGTATGATCGAGGGCACAGGAGTTAAAGCGAGTGAGTTGGCCTAGTATCGAGAGTTGACTAGGCTGATACATGTGTTAAGCGCTGCGCTGACTTAGATGTATATATAATTCATTGTCTTTATACACCTCCTTCGCTAGGCATGCCCCCGCTTTGGTAGTTTACACTTCGTGTTACCGAATGATATTCAATTTGAATGCTCCTTGATGCTTAAAGCGAACTTTTAAAAAGAGAGAACGGAGAAGAAAAATAAAAAAATAAAAATAAACGCCAACGCTAGCAGTAGGTGCAAGTGAGCACAAGCAAGTGTAGTAAGCAGACGGCTGAGCGCTAAGGTCTACAACCTACTGAGTTTTCGATAACAAACAACATCTTGGGTAAGATATAGTTGTTAATACTCCTTTACATTTCTCATATGGTTCATCCCCATTCTAAATTTGAACGGAGTGCGTCAATTCTTCAAAGACAATTACATTCATTCTACCTCATATACATGGAACTACCCTCACGTAATACTAAGATCGAGCAAAACGCTTGCGCCAATCCTTACTAATCCACTGACATGCCACCAGGAAGTTCAGTGAGCCCTAAAACGACAATGTCAGCATATTTCCTCGCGAGATCAATCGAATCAAAAGAAAAAGCTCGGATAGTCTTACAGCCATCGATTTCCTCACTAACAGTAGCCTTGACGGTGCACTGGTTCCCTTTCTGGATGGTCTGGGTCTTGAGCTCCGGGCAGTTGATGTTGCAGTTGCTGTCCATGGCTTTCTGCAGGGCGTCGCCCTTCCACCCGAAGACGTAGTCGCCGTGGTTTCCGTAGCCCGAGGTGTCGCCGAAGCTCCAGACGAAGGGCTGCGAGCCATCCGCAGGCCAGTCCGCCTTATTGTTGAACTTGGTCGTGTCCCAGATCACCTCGTAAAACAGCTGCGGGATCTTGACCGGGTGGGTCGAAGGGCACTGTATCGAACGGGGTCAGCCACAGAGTCTGGACGTCTACAGACAGCATGGAGATCCCCCTTATAAGACCAAAACGCTCGACATTACTTACCGGTCCATTTGACTCGAAGGTTCCGCTGCTGGGATACGCGACGTGGCTGGAGTGGTCCGGGGGATCAAGTGTCTTACCATCCCAGCATCTGTGTTGGGTGTGCCATCAAGTCAGTAAAAGAGCCCTCATTTACACTTTCAGAGACAGGAATTGAGGTAGGAGAGACTCACGTAGGGAAGCGCACGTTCACCATGATGCCAGCAGGGCATGACTGCTTCGGGAAATCAGGTGTCTCGCCAGTGCGCGTCATCGGGTCTTTTAGACAGGTGTATGTGAGTTGGCGGGGGACTTGGCTCTTCTCGCGGTTAACCGGGTTCCCAACGATCATCCGGAATCCCTTTCCAAGTCGCAGTTAGTTTAAATAAGCCGTTTCTCAATGCGAGCCGCATACGATTAGGGGTTACACGTACGGGCTTGAACGCGGTCACCTTGCCCTTGCCGCTGATAACTGGCGTATAGTATATCGTCATGCCTCCATTGGATTGCTCGAACCCGACGTTGCCCTTCTGCGCCACGCGCTTGAATGTTCCGTTACGGGCCCGGAAGTACATCACCGCCGTCTGTTTCGTGTCAGCATCGTTCGTAATTTTTTTTTTTAAAATTCCCGACATACTATGCAGAGTCAGCAATAATGTCGGACAGAGAACTCTGCATACTAACCCCAGTAGTTTGAAAAGTCCTCTGCAAAAGTACAGGTGGTGCATGTCGCTTGCGAGGGAATATCAACATTCGCCGGGTCCATCGATGGTTTGAAGGCATTCTGCAACAGACGCGTCAACTTATCACTTTCCTCGCTCTACCATTTTGACTTCAATACGTACGCCTCCAATAATCTGGTGGAGATGCGGACTGGCGGTTACGCCTGGGTTGACCAGCGGGTCGAGCCGCTCAACAACGAGTTGAGAGCAGGAGAAGCGAAGAAGGGCCACGGCATTAGACACCAAGAGTGCCAGCCCGGCAGCGGTACATCCAGACCGAACCAGCATTTCGAGTTTTTTTCTTCTCCTCAAAAACTAAGCGTTAGGGCAACGAGATCCAAAGTTGGCGAACCGAAGAGCAAATACACTCGCCTGACGGGTTGTGCTTAACTACCAGATGCGCGGGGGGGTTCGGCTGTTGATTTATAGTCCGTGAAGAGCATGCCGGGGACTCGAGGTGGTATCGCCATCGCGCGGTCCGCAACCCATTCGGGTAATAAGAGGTCGTCGTTCACATTACCCGGGTCGTTGAACCAAACGCAGCGGGAGGGCCATTTAAATCGGGCGGTTCGGTACCTTAACTGACTGCCGCAAAAGGAGAAAGATGGACACTCATACATGTCATCATAAAAAACCGCAGGGAAGCCGCCTGCACCCCATGTTTTCGCCCTGCCCAGTGCGGCAACGCAGAGCAATAAACATAGAACACCACGATGCGCCGACTCGCCTAAATTTACCCGTCAGGTGACAGACGTATATTAATAACAAGCAGTATGCCTGAGCTATCGGGGATAGAAAAATGAACGCTTCGTTTTCTATGGTCAGAGTACGAGTGGTAAGAATGTACTCGCTATTCCTTCGTATAGGTTGCTCCTCGCAAGATGACTTTTTACTCGTCGGGATGCTATATGCAACTTGCAACTATGGCAATCCTGATTGCATAGGATGCGAAAGCAGGCGAGTGGTTATATATCCCTATCAGGTGGGTTTGTCTCCGGAGTGAGGTTGGTAGGTCGTAGATCACAGCTAGGTCGAAATGGAGGATTCCAGAGCTTCTCCCAAGGGGTTTGGGGGGGAGTCTAGCTTTATATATGCAGGCCTGGAGGGTGGCTTCGACCCACCAGCGACTACGATCCCTGACATGTCCGAGCCGTAGATACTTGGCAATCAAGACGTAGATATGACACCCCAACGCAACAAGGCTTTCGAATTATAAGTCTGATATTATTGATACCATCGAAGACAGTCCGAACCCCTTTTCTCTTCAAGAGTCTGCAGGAAAAGGTGGCACCAGTGAGCGCCCACTCGCCCACTCTAAGGCCATCACATGGATAATATGTTGTGTTTCGTCTTCGTTGGCTCACATACCAAGCTCTACCTCGCCCGGTTCTGCTTCAACTGCCCGGCACCAGAATTCCACTCCGTTGCGTTGAGGCTAAAGGGAATTATAGGTTTCAAGTTGGCGCTGTGCTCATGACGGGTAGTGTGCGTCTCCGATCTCAGAGACGTGACAGTGAATTCTTTCATAATCCCCGTAATGAGTGGGAAATCGTTACATTGATGGGGCTTAAGGAGATACCCTACTAGGCGTGAAGGATTCGAGCCTTGGAGGTTGGTAGAACTAGCTTCAGATCCCTGTGCAGGTCGCGATGCCACTCATAGTCTGGACAGACTGCCCATGACAGAATGGCCCCTGGCCTCATTCAGGGGGTTAAAATAGATAGGTATCCAGATCTAAGGAGAAACGAGGTGTTAGTAAGGTGCCTATATTAAAGACCACTCAGTGACGGGTTCGTTGTTTGCAGGAACGATCATTGAATTGTGCAGGGGGTTTAGCTAGTTTCAGGCCGTTCGGTTGAGTTTGCAGATTGGCGTAGTATTCTCCTAGGGAACCGAGGTATTTCGTAATGCAGCTGTGTCTCCCGCATTGGAGTTGACTTGATATACCTTCCCGTCCTATGACTAAGGCTCTATGTTGGTGTTGGAGGGGCACTGCATCAGCCTTCCCTTATGCCAAGGACGGTAGGCTTCCTATATAGCTAAGTACTTAGAGCACTTAGTCGTTGCGTGTTTTGATAATTATTCTAATTCCCGAGGAGCATATTGTTGCTAATACTGTAGTTGTAGTATTTTATTTTTCCTGCGCGGCCGTGATGGCCTCGTAAGCCGCCTTAGACGATTCTTCCGGACTCGAAATTCGCACTCAGTACCCCAATACTCCCCAAATTTTAAGTAACAGCAGTAGCTAAGCCTTCTATATTACAAATTAGCATTACCCGCACAGCATCTGTAATGATAATACCTGATAGTTTATTTAAGAACTCAACATTGCATGATGCTACATGTCTAATACTTGATACCGAAGCATCCATAAGCATATGGTACTCCCAGCAAATTCATCACTATACGCACAAGAGTCTAGCTTTTCTCTATCCTCTTAACACTGGAGTAGAACCTAATTGTCTTCGTGATTTTGTAGGTAGAATCGTATAGAGGACGATAGTCGTTAGGTGCTAAGGATATCTGAGACATTGTCTCAGATTAGCCACACTCCACTTCTATAAACATCGAGAGGCCGGGGAAGTGAACTCAACTTCTGATTGCACCGGCGTGAGCTCTAGACCAATAGGATGTAATGTACCCGAACGCCACGGCTGCTTTTAAAGCAGCCATATGTGTGCGGAAGACACAGATGGCCGGTACTTGGAAAGAGACGACTAAAGACATATCAGGCAGAAATTATAACCACTTTATGTCATGTCTATACTATATTGCCTAAGCAATGCTGTAGAACAGTCTTGTCTATGGACAACAAGTGAAATGTCGAGGGTAGTTTGCCCATTCAGCATGGCAACCAATGATACTAGGGAACAGCTAACCAGCATCGAACTGAAGCCTATAAGCTCTCTAACTAAAAGACTAATCTCGATGTGCGAGAGCCGCGAGCGGTGATTGATGCTATGACCGTTCATGCTAGCTTCGACTCCTTAGGTTCCCTATCACCGACTTCCTTGACGGCGAGTTCTCTAAGCTGCTTCCGCAAGATCTTGCCAGACTGGATAGCTCTGTTAGCTTTGCTCGCTCAATGGATCCACGAGGCAGACTTACCGGGTTCTTTGGGATGGTGTCGATAAATCTGACACCACCCTTTAGTTGTTTGTAGTGAACAACCCGTCCCTCCATCCACTTCGCTATTTCCTTCTCGGTCACCTTGACCGCCGGATTCGGGACGACGTATGCGCGCGGGACTTCGCCTCCATTGATGGTCACGCCGACGACGGCCACGTCTACGACAGCGTTATTGTCGAGCAGAACAGCCTCCAGCTCTGCAGGCGCCACTTGATTGGCTTTAACTTTAATAAGTTCCTTAATCCGGTCAACAATGTAAAATTTCCCTCCCGGCTTATACTCATCGATATAAGCCACGTCGCCTGTTTTGAGCCAACGTGTGCCGTCGGCATCGATGTGAACAGTATCGGCCGTGGCCTCGGGCTTTTTCCAGTAGCCCTTCATCATCATAGGACCTGTGACCCAGAGCTCCCCCCTCTCGTTGGGTTTGGTTATTTCACCGGGGCCATCCGTCCTCATGATGCGCGCTTTACTGTTTGGCATGATCTCGCCCACAGAGGACTTGAGTACGGACTCAGTAGGATCCCAGGTAGTGGCAGAGCAGGTCAACTCCGTCATGCCCCAGCCCTGACGGACAGTCATGGCGCCTGCTGGCCATAGCTTCGCCACCTCGTCGGAGACCTCGGAACCGAGCGGGGCTGCCCCTGAGCCGACGAACTGTACACTACTCAAATCATATTTTCGGGTCGCTGGATGTTTCGCGAATGCGACAATAATAGGAGGGACCGCTACGATATGCGAGATGCGGTATTTCTGGACGTGTTGCAACATCTTCTCAAAGTCGAATGAAGGCATTATATACACGGGGGTGCCCGAGTGAGGATAGTTCGACGAGAAGAACGTCTGCCCATATGCGTGATAGCATGGTAAGAAGCAGAGATGGCGATAGGTCTTCCTCTTCTCCGCTATCTCGGGATCTAAATTTTCCACGTACTTCACCTGAACGCCGTTGGCCACGTATGCGTAATGAGTAACTTCAACGCCTTTCGGAACGCCTGTCGTTCCCGAGCTAGAAACGTTTGAAGAAAATATTGTTAGTTGAGAAACCCCAATTTCAACATCGGAAAGACTAGTAGATCATATGAAAAGGGAGGTTGGGAGGGCAAATGAGGTGGTTTGGATACACACCTATAATTCAAACAACACGTAGTAGTTTTCGGGTCTGTTGTTTCAATCCAGTCAAACTTAGCGGCATCGGTTTCGGACGCGAGAAGGCTCGTCCAATGCTGAGATCCAAGACGAGCCTTGCCTGCCGGCTGGTCCAGCCCTGTCGCATCAAAGCTGTATACTCGACTCTTAGGCAGGCCCGCCTGTTCCGCAGCCTCCATAGCAATCTCCATGCTGGCATCGGCAGCAATGAGGATATAAGCTCCACTATCCTTCAGTTGGTAAGCGAGTTCACGAGCGACAAAGCTGGGGTTAGCGCCGGTAAATACTGGAACACAGGTAGTCAGCATTCTTTCTTCGGCCATGTTTTGGAGCCGTGGAGCTTCCAGGCATTGGTTTGGCCAAGTTACATCAACCATTGAAGTCCTACGTAGAAAAATTGTCACCCGAGGTTACTTACTACCGCCAGCCATGAGGACGCCCATGAAGACAGAAGGGAAAAACAGATTGTTCCCCGAGAAAAGCAGCACGCGATCGCCAGTCTTTAGACCGGCCCTCCGCAATCCCAAAGCGATTCGCTTCGACCATAATCGGTAGCCAGCCCTTGTGATAACTCGGGTTTCCGGACGGTCCGGATCAATAAATTGAGGCGTGTCGGGAAGGGGATCAAACGAAGAGCCGAAGACCCATTTCGGCAACGAGCAGATGGGTATCGGGGTCGCCCATCTTGAGTGGATAACCATGATGAAGCAGGACTAGAATTCTGAGAAGAAAAAGACAGAATAACAATAAACAAATCGTTTCAGGCACACGGCGTGGTTCGTGCAACAAACAAGAACGAATTCGCCTTGATCAGGAAAGAGAGAGAAGAAGGCCTATAAACTCATCCCAGCAAGGATTATTAGCGAGGTATTGGGGAAAATGAGGGGAAAGTCTGCTTTCCCCAGAATTACTAACGATTAAGCTGCTGGGGAACGATGCCGAGTGACCAGGGCTTCATCTCCACGGCTGCTTGAAGCGGTAAAGGGGAGCTGGGGTCTGTAATTGGTAGCATACATACCCTTATCACGTACTGCCTATCTAGACCGTATCTGTGCTTCACTATCTTACTATTAGTACAGTAGTAGCGGCAGGGGCCGCTACTTTGCGATAGGACTGTGCTCTTTTAACGCCATGTACTGAGTATTTCACGAAACAACGGGCTTCCATTGGGCGCGAAGTAGGTCTCACCGCGCACCAGTCCACGTACTTGGTGTCACTTTCTTACTAAACCGTGATAAGTAAGTACAGCATACTATATGGTGTAGGTATATTCTCTGTAGGCGTGAGATCGATGGAGACACTATGCTGGACCGTAGCTAGTGTCGACTACTTAGGTAACCTTGCTGCATTAGGGTGGCGGAGTAACCAGGGCATCATTCTACAGCTCGCCGAGGTCTCCACCGGAATGTGGAAGTCTGCTTATTACTTTACCGAGTTAATCGGTTATACATGTGGTGCTACTCAAGAATCCAACGCAACGGTTGCCCGTTCAGCGCGGGGTTGGCAGCTATTCTAACAACACTATTCGGAGTAAAGGCATCATTGATCGTATATTCTCGTTTTGGTTAGTTAGGGATTCGTTGTTTCTTGGTTTCAAGTCCCGTTCTTGCTTAACGTGGAGCAAGAGTATGCGATTCTTCCTTTGCTTGTCTCCCGAGATCGAGGCGCTGAATAAGATCTCCTTCTCCTTGGGGTTTCGCGAGGCTGTGAAACCAGTGTGTGCTCATAGTGGGAGCGTCGCATTCACAATTGCGAGTACATGTCTAGCCCCAAGCCATTAATGTTCCGGGCCCCAGAAGCAATTTTAATAACAATGCCCTTTGCCGAGGATTGTAGTAGAGATCTACTGTGGCATATTACATTAAGTTATTATATTTGAAGTACCTAGTTAGGTAACAAGTGAAAATGATGCAGTCCAGTCGTTAAATGATTACAAATAAGTACATCTAGTTCGAGTTTTAAATCATCACATGAAAAGACCAACCGAAACTGGTAATAAATATACTCATACCTAGCTGGTACCTAGCAGCGTTATATTTACCACAACCAGCCCTACTGAAAGCTAGCAAATGATGACCTAAGCTAAGTTTAGGCGCCTTTTCGCTAAATTCTTCTAGTCAAGAGGTGATGACGTACTTGGGCGGCATTTCATAGTTCACCCTGATTCCACATTTGCCGAAATCCTCAATACTTCGAAAGATGACTGTGTTGTTAAGGGCGACTCGATTAGACAAAAGGCTCGGTTTGTCTTACCCGGTTTACATAATGCAGTAGAATTTCGATCCTTCCACTCCCGAAGTCTATAAGCTTCAAGTCGGGTTAGCTAGCGTGTTGCATTTGGTCTTCTTATAGTATCGTAATGACCCCCAAACTGACATTCTGTAACAAGGGCGAGGATCGAGGGCTTGGCAGGTAGGTCTTCTGTTGATGCGATAGTCTAATATGGTGTCAAGCTGACCTCTGGGGATCTATTCTCTCTGCCCTTCGTGAGAGGACTTAGCTAGGTTTGTTCTAATACTCTGAATAGCCTCATTTTCCTGGCTGGGTATTTCCTTCTTAGGCCAGTGTCTCATAACTTCGCTTCGGACCTCGGACCTCCGGTTACCCATTTCAACTACCCGCGATATCGAGTATCGCAACCTATTCAACCTCCTCAGCCGGTGTGCGTGTAACATCCTTATTGTAGGTAAGCCCAGGTTGTGGCCCGTATCTGCGGACACTGTTGATCTAGATCCGAATAAGTAGTTATCAGGATGAGGCGAGCGCTAACTCAATATGCAAGGAGGCATGAAGACTATCGAGATGGCTTACAGCAAAGCCACATGCTCCACTGTGAGCGGTAAGTCGTTAGCCATTTCGTCTTGTATAGCTTCGTGGTGAACATGGTGAGCGTGCTATACCCAAGGAATTATATGGCAAAGGTATAGCACTCCCAAGCTCTCGAGAACTCTGCCCTCACCTGCTCCCCTATATTTCTTTAGACGGCACATTTGCCAGTGATCCCCCAAAAGCAGCCGCCCTTTTGGAAATGCCTGGAAGGCTCATTGAGCAGTCGGCCAGCGGACCAACCGCACGATATGCTTGGCGCCTCTCAGCAACTGCAACCACTTATACTCGTTTCTCGGATCGTTGCCGGCATTTAAACCCTCATAAGGACAATTCACCAAGCGAATACTTGACGACCAGCTTGCCAACCAGGCGGCCATCTTGGTCCTTCTCCAGTATTAGAGCGCGCTCATGACGGCTTACATCGATCACCTTCGCCTAGAACAGTCGTCATTACTGCAGCTGGATTGTGTATTACTTTACATAAGCCGGCCGCCTTCCAGCCTGTGAATTCAACACCGGACTGGTTGGTGAAGTACGGCTACCTCACTCCCAAGTCAGCGTTGTTCTTCTTCACCTTGCTCATTGTCCATTGAAGCACGCATATGGGGAGCGCAGCCAGCATGTATTTCACGATGACGAATCATTCGAAGTTGAAGAAGGCAATACAAAACCCCAAGGTAAATAAGTATGCTCATCTACTACTACAAAGGCTTATCATCTACAGAGGCTCTGGGTCAAGGAGAAGGTTGTCATGTTAACTTTTCAAGGCAACATCGATATCATCAAGGACCAGGTTCCTATTGCGTGTTTAAATTGACTCTAGAAGCTTCACTTTAGCGAACACGAGTAGTGAGATTGATACTATAGCCGATGGGCTAACAAGGCCTATTTAAGAGATTATTTATTACCATTTATTTACGCTCCGCTCTCATCGGGCCGCTAACTTCACGATAGGTAGCCACGTTGCCAACTTCACCATACATGCGACACAACGTTAGGGGAAGCCCGACGCCCGGATGGCTTTCCCTCATAATCGGAATGACGTGGGTGTGCGGGTTTGGCTCGGTAAGATCCTTGGCTTGTGGTGGCTTTTCGAAGACTACCGATGCCACCCTATTGTGCATTGGATGTGATGGAGGTCCGACTCAAAGGCTATCGCATACGGAAGGGTGGATTGGACTAAGCTTAAGACCTCTGATTGAGTCCACGCGCATCGTCGTCACTCAAGCTAGTGCGCAGCCGCAATTCACGCGATCGATACCTAGAAAAGGCGTGCTAGATGTACGATAGAATTTCGACGTGCCCGCTTCGTCCAACAAGAGCTCTCAATCTATTAAAGTCACCTCAAGCCTCGAGCCAGGTAGATCGGGTTCATTAGGCGTTCATCGCCGCTCTGCCTCAGGTCGGGACAGTTGGCTGTTTGAACCGACGGGCTGTACGAGAGGCTAGAAGCTAATATTTCGTCTTGGGAGAATGTAATTGAAGACGGTGGCGCTGGCCACCGATTTCTCGACGCGCAACTAGGCCTAAGTGCCGTGTACGAAAAGCTAGTGAGGAGCAAACGGCCCGCAGATGGCCTGCGGACGATGTCTCGGCGTCCTGCGGAACATCATCGACCTAGCTCGCAATGCTGCCCTCCATCGTACAAGCCTGCCTCTGTCTTCTCACGGGGAGATGTCAAAGCCTTGACGGCTGTATGACGTCTCAGTTCACCGCTCCGCACCGGAATCCCGCACCTCTGCACACCGGCTTCCCCATCACCGATGAATGGGCGTGCATATGCTACGTGGCTGTACGGGCGGGCACATGGTAGACGGGACATTGCACAAGGTCCCGAGTCCGGACAGGCAAGCCACGGGAAATTGTTGAGCGAGTACCGGAATGGGAATACAGGACGACAGGCCTGTTGGCTAGGTGGTTGGGCGCGGGGGGGATAGGTACTCTTCTCCAATTGGCGGATTCCGCCATGGAGCGAAATTCTATCCGCGCTGGCCAACGAGCCGCCTGACGGGGCGGTGTGCAGCCTGGGTCACCCGAGGATAATCCTGCAGTCGGACCAGCCGAAAAGATTTCCGACATGATAACATTCTCGGTTTCCCCCGGGAAACAGGAAATCATATGCACAGTCTCGTCTACTATGAGAGCCTGGGCCTCATCTATGAGGACATTGTCATGTTGCATGGTGAAGGGCTGAGGCTTTAAGTGACGGGGTGAATCACCTATTGCTAAAGAAAGGACCTTGATATGGAAGGCGAAGACTATTATACAATCAAGCATGGCGTTCAGGCGAAAGAATATTCTCCAATATGGATGACGCGGATCTACGGGTAGATCCGCCACGCTACTACCTAACTTATAGGTACTATCTAAATCTCTCACTTGCCTCGATTGAGCTGTCAGTGGATCACTCCCTACAACAGGCTCCGTCTTAGCATCTCAAGTCACAAGATAAAACCTTTTGATCACTTCGCTAGCATGTCCTCTCATAGAATGGTGTTGTTATTGTTACTTCGCTCTAGCAGTCGCCTAAATCTAGCTAACGCCTCCTGCAAGGCGCCGGCTCTGTGCTCCTTGACATGATTCATACTGATTTCTGTTGCGCTGTGTTCCTGTCACCCCGTGAATGCTGGCGATACCCAGGCCTTCCGAGGTGTTGGGTTGGGGCGGGGATGAGGGGCTTAAAAAAACTGAGGGAAGGAAAAAAAAATAGAACCACTATGGAGAACGGATGTCGCTTTAGGCAAAAAATAAATAAAGTGTTCCAAATCGTAAGCAGTTTCATTCTTTCAATATGGCGCTTTAACGGACTCGAGGCGCTGGTAGCCGATAGCTATAACAAGGGTTTGTATGGGGGACTTGGAAGGGTGGTCTTCTATTCATACGATGGTCTACCTACGATGGAGTCAAGGTGACCTGTGTCAATCTATCTCCTGGCCCTTCGCGAGGGGATTTGGCTTAGTTCTAGTAGTCTGAATAGCCTCATTTCCTTCGCTAGCTATTTTCTCTTCGGGCCAGTGTCTAAGACCCTCGCTTCGGACCTCGGACCTCCGGTTACCTTGCCTGAGGCCGTATTCAACTACCCGTAATATCGAGTGTCACGGCCTATTCAGCTCTTTCAACCAGTGTACGGAGTACGTGTAACAATAGGGAAAAGGAGCAGCGCCGGCTACAATAGCACGACGGTTACAATGAGTCAGATACTTCGTGCCGAGGGAGAAATGTTGCATGATGGTCAGGGATCCTTAAGTAAGCTCAAATATCTAGTGAAAATACAAGGTAGAGACGGCTTATAAACTTTTCCTTGTTCGATTATACACTGCTGCTGATGAGTTGTAATTAGAGCCGCCATAGAGAGCTTTTATCTACTGCCAAAAAAAAAAAACCTCGAGAAAAGGTTACCGGTATTGAGTTGCGAGCCATCATCAGGTCAATCTAGACTCATGACTGGGTGCCAACGGGTTGTACGGCCAGGGGCACGATAGTTCAGGGTGACCTGAATGAATGATGTCATCTGCCGCGCAGCGACACTCAGTGCAACCTTACTACACCAAGATCTCAGGGCAGATTGCGCCCATCCCAGCTGGGAAATTCTTGGCTTTAACAAATCAAGCTGATGATATCCTGGTCCCATGCAGTACTATGTAGTACTTGTAGGGTGGCAGGTGACGACATCCTGCGTGCATGAGGGCAATGGTGTCTTCTGGCCTGACCATTTGAAGACGTGTCCGAGCTGTGCTCGCGAGGATCACAGCTTGCCCATCTCGACTAGATGCATGCGCAGCCAGCCCCAGCTATATATTCCTGGCCTAATTGAACCATGTGGGACTCCTCTGTCCATCCCGCATGGGTAATTCTGGGGAAATATTTGATTGTCTTGTGGAATATGCAGTGCGCTCGGTAGTTGAGTGCAGTTGTGATCTACGGGTGCGTCTTGGCAGCATGGCTTCACTCCAAAATAGGCTTGAGTGAATCACTAGTGACTCGAGGAACCATGGAACAATATTGGGACACGACAGCTGACGGGCAGAAAGTGTTGTTTATTGATGCCACCCCCAATGGTGATCGGCATCACACCCGAAACACTGCGCTGCCATCGTACCATATAACTATTACAGGTGGCCGCCGTCTTTTGAGAATTGTCTCTGGACTACCGGTATCCCTAGGTTCACTTCCCAACACCTAACCCGTCGTCGAATCTCACCATGGGCCTCGCCAAGGTCGCAGTAGCGCTGCAGCTCCTCCTGTCGTCGATTTCCACGGCTTTGCCTACTGCAGTAGTCGGCCGCGAGAGCAACATAGCCACTCCTAGCTCGACTATCTACGATGCTGTTGTGGTAGGTGGCGGACCAGCCGGCCTGAGCGCTTGTAAATGCTCCCAAATGCTTTTTTCCCCGTTTGAAGAATGGCGCCTCGCTGACTCGGATATACACACTACTAGTAAGCGGTTTGGCGCGAGTGCGCCGAAATGTGCTGCTCATTGATTCCGGCGAGTACCGTAACGACCCTACGAGGCATATGCACGATGTCATCGGAACCGATGGTAAGCGACGTCGTCAGACTCCAATGGAGCTGTCTTGGCTCTAACACAATTTGTAGGCGTGAGCCCTGCATATTTTCGGTGGAAGGCTCGTGGCCAGCTCGCATATTATCAGTCGGCCACCTTGATCAACGGAACTGTGACAAAGATTGATGTCGCGGAGTCGAACACGACAGCTGGCGCGTCTGCCCCTCAAGACGCGGCATTCACCGTCCGGGCAACGTTCCCCTCGGGCAAGGAGTTGACTGTCGGAGCGCGGGGCGTCATCCTGGCGACTGGTTTGACTGATATTGTCCCAAACACGCCGGGTATCCAACAGAGTTGGGGAAAGGGGATCTACGTAAGCTACCCTAGAGTCATTTTCTTCATGTTTTAGCTGCTCGCGGAGGCCGTAATTGGCTATCACGTCGATAAGCGCGTCTCCCAGGCTCCTTCAACCTGCTCCAGTCTTATCTTAAAGAGTAATTACTGACTTCAGCGAACTATAGTGGTGCCCTGTGAGTAATCGAAGCTCGACATTCCTTTTGACCTGTTTTCCCCCTTCTCTTTCCTTTTGTTTTTCTTGGGGAGGGGGGGGGGGGGGCTTTGTTTCGGTTGTCTCTCAGATGGCGATCCTATATCTGAAGCCTATACTCAGAATGGCCTCGTCAGACAGGTTTTTCGCAAAGGAAACTAACTAACACTTCTAATTAAAAGTGGTGCGATGGCAACGAGCACGCAGACCAAGCGCTCGGCATCCTTAGTGACCTCGACGAGGCAGCCAGTCAAGTCCAGGAAATCTCGACGTTGAACAATGACATCATATGCTTCGTAAACGGAACAAATACGCCGGAGATGCGCGCCGCAACCGACAAGAGGTTCCCCGGCTGGGAGCAATACCTTAAGCTGCGCAACATCGCGATCGAGAACCGCACCATCGCGGGCCTCGTGCGGCTCGCGGACGGCGGCGCCAACGAGCATCCCGAGGCGCCCACCTTCCCCGAGCACGACCTTTTCCGCGTCGACTTCACCGAGGGCCCGAGTGTCGAGCGTGCGGCCTTCTTCGCCAGCTTCAGCAATAGGCAACACTCGAGCGTCGGCGCCGACATGGGCGTGAGACTCGACGGCGGCAGGCTCGCAGCCGACCCTACCAGGGGTCTGATGACGAATATCCCCGGCGTCTATGCCATCGGCGACGCGAATGCCGACAACATCACGAACGTCCCACACGCCATGTTCTCGGGGAAGCGAGCGGCCGTTTTCCTGCATGGTGAGTTTGTCCCCCTTCCACTACCGGGCCTGCAGATATGCATCAGGGCCTCGAAATATGGCAGAGGTGAAGTTGTGCTGATAATGGATTCTGAACAGTCGCACTTGCTCGCCAAGAAACTGCTACTCTCTTGGCTCAGAATGGAACCTCGGTAGAGGAGAGAAGTCTTGATTTTGAACCCAGGGCTGTGTGGGAGACAATGAATGGCGGGACAACCGATATCCTCGACGCCGGCCGGTTTGACCAGTGATGCTTGAGCATAATAGCCTTGCGGCAGATGGCGATGTTAGCCCCTGAGGCATACCAACGAAAACAAAAAACGGCGCGTCTGAGGAAGGGTGTCGGATTATCTAAAACTTAGAGTATGTGTTGGGCCTCACAAGTCCCACCTAAACAATTAATGTCTTATACATAGTACTACACCTACAAATAAGGACAACTCCCTGAAATGTTGGGGTGATGTGCTTACTTCAATGGACGTATCTTCTGTGCCGATGAAAGACCTTACCCGGCTGGGCTCATAGTCGCCGCCTCAGATCATGGGGCAAGGCTCTTCAAAGGCGCAGTTGTTGCTCCTGTGCGAGTGCACGTTATACTACCCCGTCATGGTATTTAGGCGCGGTCTGCTCGTTCAATTGCTCGTGCGGTGAAATGCGGCCTATAGGTGGCATGGGTGGTGTTATCCCGACCACAGTGGTAGACGCTCTAGACAAGCGAGCCGGCACGTTTAGTTGAAAGGTTAGGCAATGTACCAGTCTCTATCACTTAAGCAATGTTAATCGGCCTTGGTAGCAATAAGACCGACTAGAATATAGGCCCGGCGATACCCAGTCCCCTCGTTCGCCGTACAGAATACCTACATCTCTTATCAGCTGTACTTTCATTATATGGAGCAGACGTAGCCGAATTTGCCAAGGTCATTTAACCACGGGCCATTACATGGCTTTCAACAGCTCGGATCCCTGATGACGCTTTTATTTGCTTGAAATCCATTTGATCACAGTCATCGAGTACCTGATGAGATTTTCCCTGCCGAGTATTGAGTGCACTCGAAAGCGGACGGCCAGGGCAGTTCGGGCATCATTCCCCCGGCGCGCGACAAGAGCACAGAAGCGGGCGACACGCAAAGACGGAATAAAGGGTATTTCATCGCCCACATGGTTGACCAGGTACTCGGCGCCACTGCCTCCATCTCGATTTCCCGTCGTTTCACGATGTCGTGGCTATTGTTCTGGCGTGGGACCAGGGGCGCCTTGCTGACTGGTGGGATTTCCCCCTGCTGCTCCGTTTTCTCCGGCGCCGAATTAGGCATTTGCCGCCGGCAGTGGAGCGGGCAACGGCATCGTATTAATGGCGTGCATGGAAAGGAGGGAGTAGTGGGCGTGGCCTCGGTTGGTGGTTTCAGCCGCCCTATATAGGCTTGCGTGCGCGCCGGCTCGACCGCACGAGACGGGCAACTGAGCAGACGAAGAACTCGTCACACCAGCCAGGCACTAAACGCGACCGACGCAGTCATCATGAGGTTCTCATCGGTATCCGCCGCGCTGGCACTCGGTGCGACGACGGCTTTCGCCACGCCCGTGACGCCGGCTGACCTGGCGCCCCGGGCGACGCCCACCGTCTACCTGTGCGGCGATAGCACGATGGCGAAGAGCAGCGACGGCCAGATCGACGGCTGGGGCCAGTATTTCGGCCAGTACGCCACCGTCAGCGTGGTCAACAAGGCCATCGGCGGCCGCTCCGCGCGCTCGTACTGGAACGAGGGGCGCTTCGCCGAGGTCGCCAGCGCCGCCAAGTCGGGCGACATCGTCGTCATCGAGTTCGGCCACAACGACGGCGGCTCGCCCACGTCCAACGACAACGGCCGCTCCGACTGCCCGGGCAGCGGCACGGAGACGTGCATCTCGGACAAGACAGGCGAGACCGTCTACACTTTCGTGTTCTACGTCGCCCAGGCCACCAAGCTCATGCTTGCAAAGGGCGCCACCGTGGTCCTCAGCTCGCAGACCCCGAATAACCTCTGGGAGACGGGGACCTTCTCCGCCTCCGCGCCGCGGTTCGTCGGCTACCAGTTGACTGCACAGAAGGCCCTCGGCACTGGCGTCTACTTCGTCGACCACTTTCAGGCTGTGGCTGCTAGTAAGTAAAACTGACTCGTTCGGAATTGCGACTGGGGGATCGTTTTCGCTCTACCAGAGCAATGACGGTCTCCCTCTCATCATAAGCTTTGAAAATATGCAGCGCATCTCTAACTTACAATGTCTTGTAGTGTACAAGAAGCTCGGCAACACCGCAACAAACGCACTTTACCCAAATGACCACACCCACACTAACCCGCAGGGTGCCAATTTAAGTGCACAAGCTTTTACGCAAGCCATCCATACGAAATTGAACGGGACAACGTCTCTGTTTGACTACATCGTCAGCAATCCACCAACGGTGTACTGAACACCCAACCACCTGGTTGATGAAACAGGAGATGTGCCCAAAGGAATGGTACACCACTGGGTTACGTGGTGGGGTGTTAGGCGGAACTGATTATGTACGCCGTAGGCACTTGTACAATAAAGATCACATGAAAATTTATACATCCTACGTCACATTGAGAGGCTGTACGGATTGAACAATAATGGTTATAAGCGAGAGTATCCAAAGAGCGGTTGCCATGGAGAAAGATCGACGCTACCCGTAGCACTATGAACCCATGACGGATACCTAGCACACCTGTGCCCCCTCTATCGTGGTATCATATAATCCCAAAACGATCGTGATCATGAAGCCCATTCCTTGCGGGGCCTCGCACACTGCTAGGTCAGAACCAGCACGACCATCAAGCAGTTTTTATTTCCTTTCGCGCCTCACCAGCGAGGCTTTTTCAGCCAGGGACCGGCCCCAGCTATTCACATCCCTTTACAAGCTCACGGAGCTTCCAATCCGAGGGTCTTTATCGAAAAGACCAGTCGACCGTGGTCCGGCCAACCGACAAGTCGGCCAGCGACTTGAAGACGGTCGACGAGACGTCGATCGCCCCGCTGGCGCACCCCATGCACTTGTCGACGATCTTGGCGTCGATGGTCTTCCCATCCTTGCTGATGGTGATGTACTTGCCGCAGTTCCCCTCGGCCTGGGCCGGCGCCAGGGCGACGACCAGCTCGCTGTCCGAGTTGGTCTCTCCGCACGCGCCGAGGCCCGGCTCGTAATATGTCATGTCGCCGGAGAAGATCTCAGAGCGGCCTGCGACAGAATTGTTGTTGTATAGAGGCGTCGCGATGACGCTGCTGGCAGCGCCGAGGGCGAGCAGAAATCGAGCGAGTGAAGGCATTTTTGCTGATATGTTGTTTGCTTAAGCGAGTGATGGAAGGTAGTGATCGACTCGTTTCTTGAGTGCGGTGAAAGATTGTTATTGCTTCTTATCTCCCTGAGATAGGTGTAATGATTGAATTGGAAATGAATGAAGTATAGTAAGCCGCGAAGGTTGCGGCGGATAGAGCGACTGTGTGATGTTTGTTGGGTTTCTGAATTCAAGCCGAAATATTCCAGTTCCGGATCGCATACTTATACCTGTGCCATTCTATACTCGGCACAGCCATATTCTCAAAGACTGACGCAGAACAGTTTACAAACTCTTCTCGACTGAATCATGTCGAGTATGTGAGAAGTCTGCCCTGTTTCATGTGCTGTCATGACTTATCGTCAAGAGTCAGTAAAACAGGATTAGACTAGATCCTATCTAGATTACCATCTCAATTGCCGTCGATCTAGATTAACTGACTGGCACCATCCAACTTGCTCCCCCAAATGAGGCATAGGACAAGAGCTGGGACTGGTGTGCGAGTCAGGTAGCCGGGCAAAGGCCTCTCAGTGTCCTGACTAATGTCCCAGAGCGACGCGCAAGCAACTGAAGAGGCAATTCTTCTCGAAATCTCTATGCAGGTACCGAATCATATTAACTGGGGCGATTCTATTGCCACGTGTCGTGGGCAGTGAGTAGCAAGACACTACTGTACGCCTAACAGCCTATGAATAGTACAAAGTGCGTTCTCACCCTCTTAACGACTAATAGCAGCAATGAGATCATTCGAATTGAGATATAAAATTTTTTCACAGAGGACATTGAGATCAATATCTTCGATAGTCAATTATTTCATCTTGCGAAGCAAATCATTCTATATATATATACATTAATTAGGCCGTGAGCATGCACCGTATTGGCGACCCGGCCAAGAAGTGGGTTGTTGCTACTATATGCCAGAAAAAGTCGATTTACGGGTTGGTTACCGCACTTGGGCTCGCCCGGCAGACTATGGGGAGGAGCAAGTACTGACGCGTGGAACTGATAATTGTGGCATTACGTCAATGACTTCCGGCGAATGAATCGATAAAACGCCGCTTCCCCTGATCGTATTCGACGGCAAATGCTCCTCCGCGCCCGCTTCGAATAACATAACTCGTTACAATCCTGTATAAACCCCCCCAATTGCTTCAAGTGTGTGGTTTACCCGCTGTGGTTTTTCCCAACGGCGCTATGTCACCTAGCAAATGTACCTCCGACAAATCTGCTTGGCTACTTGCAAGGGGTTCTTGTTCAACTGATGTCTCGGAGAATTGCCGTCTCGGTGGGTTAGGGCGAAATGTCGATGGAGGATGATAGCCTGTTGGATATGTTGCCCCGTCGAAATCCGTGCTGTGTGAGCGAGTAATGTTGGAGTTGGAGCGAGTACGTTGCCAAGAGGCAGGGGAGCTGGATCTTGACTCAGATGGATCACTATAGAGCTCGCCATCACCCCCGAATTCACGGAATTCCTCACGGTCCCGAAAGTGCTCGAAATTCATTTGAGACTCATTAACAACCTCGAAAGTGGCGTCGCCTGTAGTGTCACCCTGAGCCGTTCGGTGTGTAGACAGCCTATGCATTCGGTACGTATCGCCATAGACGTTTGTCTCCCCGAAATCGGCATCTGATGGTTCACGAACGATTTCCTTGAGAAGGTGGTTGGCCTTTTCGTGGACCAGGGGCACTATGAGCTTTTTGAATAATGCTGGATGGCCAAAGCGGACCCCGACGCGGTCATGCTTTGGCTTCGTAGTAGGTTTTCCGTCTTCTGCGTTGTGTGGGCCCGTCGAGTAGAAGCGCAAATTGTCATCAAACTTGCGCCGGCAGTACCACTTAAAGCTCCCTATAATGACGAGGAGAGGGGCCATTAATATGACTTGAGTGATCGATTCTCGTCGGTCAATAATGAAAATGGTTGTCACCACATTGGCAAGCAAGGTCGCGAAGAGTAACCTATTCACGAGTACTCGCCAAAAGGCACCCCCGCTTTCATGCTTCGTCACAAACACATATCTATTCCCATGATGTTAGTCAAGAGAAGCGTCATGGGTGCTCATACCAAGACTTACAGCAGCAGATAACTTTTTGTAAAGGTGTCGAGAGTGAAGTAAAATGCGGTGACAGGAAGCACCAATGGCTGGAAGGGGGCGAAAACTAAGGCGATAGTGGAGTAGAAGAGGAAATTGTTGTAGTAGGAGGCATAATCAAATGGGGGTGGAGCTGAGAGCTCTATGCGCTCGCGCGGAGTCGGACTAAGTAGCTTGCGCGTAACGTATCCTCTGGCCAGTTTAATGAGCTGCGATAGATCGAGGGCAGCCCCAAAATTGCGTTGGAGCAAATAATTAAGCCAGAATGGCGAGACATCGCAGAAGGCGGTGAGTAAATTTCCAAATGGATGCGAGTTGCGAATGGCTGCCCAGATATCACCGTCCTTCTCTGCTTCCTTTACAGCAGCAACGTATTTCCAGGCCGTAGAGAACAGAGAAAAGACGATAAGGTTGTTGAAGACGAAAAACGCATAGAGCTTTTGTGTGACGTGTCTCTCACGGCCCGTCCTCGAATAATCGCCGGCATATACTGCAAGTCGGCGGAATATAACGGGGAGAACTAGGTAAAATAGTGTCGTGACTAGAGGTGCGAGAATACCTTGGATGGAACCCCACGTTTTCGGGTTCCGCAGCAGTTGATCTTGAAAAGTCGACCAAACAGATCCGAGATTGCTCAAGTTGGCTAGGAAGACGGCTATGAGTGCATTGGGCACCGTCCACACAATAGTGAGTATAGCAACCCAAAAGTTATTCATGAAGGCACCCCATCGACGGCGGTGGCGGTCCAAGGGAAGGTTTTCCCATATCAGGTCGCTTGGCTTCGGTGCGAGTTGGATGGTCGTGCCATGAGGATGCTTGTTCTTGGCAGCGAATGCGACGTTGTGCGCTTCTTCGATGTTTGGATAGCTGGAAAATCCATAGGAGAGTGTCTTTTGTTGGTCTACTGATTTCCGCTTCTCAACAATATCCGTCTTGAGTCGTTCAATCCGGGACGTGAGATAGTCAATGGCGTCGACTTTTGTCACCACACTGTAGCATGGGTCGCCTTTCTGGGTTTTACATCGAGGTCGCTTCGCGGGCAACTTATCCGGATTCTTTAAATACTTGGCGAGGACGGATTCGAGTTCCTTAACAACTTCATCGTGCTCCTCAATCAGTTCCGGAAGACCTCTGACATTGCGGGCAACAATTCCGGAGTGATTTCCAACGTCATCGACTTCATCCATGATTTGCGAGACCCCAGCATCAGTTCTGTATGTTTGTGGGATGTCTGTAATCTTAAAAAAAAGTCAACACTGCCTGTGGTGCCTGTGGCCTGGTGGGACTATTGTCATAGATAAGACGGCTGCCCATCAACAACCAAACTCACCATTAGAGTCCTGGCGTGCAGACTTTCCTGATACTCGGGGCTGTCCAGGTATTGGCGCCGTAGGCGGGTGACTGCTCGGTAGTTCCACCAGATAAAGAAGCATACCACGACGTCGAACACATACGAGACAATGACATGTGCCCAACAAGCAGCACCCCAAACACCGAGAGGCGTGAGCCGAATAAAAGCATTTGTGTGATCGAGGGCCAGGTTCCGTGCATTTTGAACAAGATTTAGAGGGATATAGACGCCGCAGCCAACCACGGAGAGAACAATCATAAGATTCCGAGACATTTTGGTGAATCGCAGGAAAAGAGTAGCATCAACACCGATTTTCTCAGCGAGGACTTGCTCACGTGTTTTTACCACGGGCGAGACCCAACTGAAAACCCCCTTATCCACTGGCGGGGGTGCATGCTTTTCATCAGCATGTTTGAGACGAGGCGCATATACGGTGCCATTATAGGGTCGAAGAAGACAAAATAGCAACGCGAAGAGCAATGCGGCACCAAACGAATATCCGAAGGATGACCAGAACGCTTTTTCACTCAGCTGAATCCCGGTTAGATTTGGCAATCGGCATGGTTTGAACGAGACGACGTACTTCTGTATTGAAGGGATTCTGTATGAGATTGAGGAACTGATCGGTCCCGCTGTCGCGGAGTTGTAAACCCACGCTAGACAACGGGTAAAACATACTCCAACGTCGGGTACGAACGGAGAAATCGGGTCAAGACGTCCCGGCAACCAGGCCAAAGACAACTAATATGAATTCTGTAGTGGTGAGGGATGAAACACCAATACCAATGAATCGTAGGGGAATCGCGGAAAATAGGATATAAGAGGACAGGTGATCCGTGTTACTCAATGACGTCGAGGCTCAGCGAAGAGCTCGAGATGGAGTTGAGGGCGCGTCGTACAGATCGGTTCTTGAGACAAGAACATGGACAAAACTATTATTACAAAAAGAGACGTGTTTGTGAGCTGAAGACAATAGTTAGTAAAAAAGAGAAGTCGCTACCCCCTTACGCCCTTACCGGGTCCAGGGATAGGCCAGGGCTCATTACGAAGAAAAAGTTGTTGCCATATTCCGGGTAGGTTAAACCATGCCAGGGGCGTGTGGATGACTGCTGACGACGGACGCCACGCCTGTGGAGAGCAGCTCTTTCTCTGAGACGAGACTGGCCCCCCGGGGTGCCTATTTAGTACTAACACGACGTGAATAGCGGGCGGGACCTGGCCGGGGATATGAATCGGAACGAGCACAGGGATCACTGCTGGCCACCTAGTGCCTGTTCTAGAACCTAGCAGCGTGATATAGGGCTATTGATTGGCCGTGGACCCTTGAAGCATATTTGCCCACGTTTGAACGTGTAGAGGTAACTCGATTGCTTCCAGTGCCCAATGAGAAATTAGGGAACATGGCACCACTGAGCCGCTTGGTTGACGACGGTGACAGACTTTGGCGCTGTATCGCATCGAACGTCGGCCAAGCGGGGCTATCTATGGAAGGCATGCTCGATAACTTAGCAGTCCGATCCGCAAGCCGTGTCTGTTGTTGAATAATTAGGTATGCTAGCCGTTTCCACATCTGCCACGGATTCCTAGAGCGTAGACATCCGAATGGTGGCTTCCTTGCATAGGGATGGAAGGGCAAGTCTTATCGACTCAACTCCCATACTGGAGACGATCCATGCATCGTGATAACTTCATATTTACCTTGTTCCCGGTAGAACAGTCCTCCGACCATCTGGGTGTCCAGAAAGCGAGCAATATCATCCACGCCTGCGGACTCGTTGATCCAATGCTCGCCATCTTGATACTCCTTCCACTCTACTTGAAGCCGTTGCGCTTGCAAGAAGTCTCCGAGTTCTCTCCCATGTTTTACCAGCACAACATCGCCATCCGCGAAGCGACCGAGGAAAACGAGCGTTTTACAACCTGAGCCTGCGACGACGTCAGGGAAAAATTGCCGAGTATCTTTTGTAAAAATGTGATGGCTTCCTTTGGCAAGGCATGTGCGGCAGTCCTGGGCTTTTAATGATACTCAACAAAGCGCTATTAGTCCAGCGAATATCTCTCCCGAAATTGGTTCCGCGAAAAATGTGGCTAGAACGGTTGGAAATCCCTGGCTATTTCCTGCGAGAAATATCTTCCCTCGTGGCACTAACTTTTCTTCTCCCCTGAAGATGGCACGATTTCGCTCGCCGTTTTGTAGTAGCCCCGGCAGCCGTAATTCCGGCCGTTCCGGCGGGTGGCCAACAGACCACATATTGAACCACTGTGACAGATTGATGCGAAAGGGCTCTGAAGGTAGAATAGGCGCACTGGAAAATGCCCATCTCATCGCTGGGAGAAGATCCAAGAGTGCTCGAGGCTTGTCCACTGGCCCAGAGGCAATTCGCTCTCAAAGAATTCTTCAGCGACGTCCTTGGCGTTGCTGCCGCGTCCGTGCAGAAAGATGACTGTATGTATGTCCTGACTCCGGGTACTTGCCTCTAGTTTGTGCCGAAGCCATCCAAGAAACTAACTTGGTGTACAAACTGGTGCCGTACTCCGTAAGTTCGAAACATCGGCGTTGTAACCGGCAAAGACACTAAGTCTAGATTACCAGATAGATGACGTTGGCGTTTCGATTGTTTGGGGCACCTGATGAAACAAACCTAGCATGGCAGGGGCCCACTGATTGGCTGGGACTTTTAACGCTTGCCCAGAGCATTTATCCCTGCAGTCTACAGTACATAAGTACTTAACGTCAGGTACTTTAAGTAGTGGACCCGATAGATGAACAAGCAACACAGCCCCAAACACTATTAAAAGATCTCGTATTATGTGTTTTTTAACATTATGCACATAAAATTGTCTATCATGCCCATGAAGAAAATGCTTACGTATACGTACACCGAGCCAGATAAGGATACTGGAGTTAGTTAGTATGCGTACCTGGTAATTCACCGGTCCTTGCTTGCAAGTTGCACGTGCTACTTACGTACGTACGTAACGTAGAGGGCGTGCTACCTCAGCTCGGTAGTTGCTATTCAAGGGCCGACGGCCTCCTCCAAAATCCCCCGACACCCGAAATCATACATTACACAGGCCTACCTTCGTAGGTTAAAGGCAATACGTATGACGAGGACTCCCCTTGGACTCTTCAAGTGGTGTCTACAGTTGCATTTCTCAGTTTTACAGTCACCTTCATGCGAGAATAGGATTGTCCGCAAGCTCATGTGACAACACTGTCATAGATCACAAATCTGCCTATCCCATCCAGTTCACCTTGCAGTCTTACAAGGGCATCCGTGGTCTACTGGTAAGGATTAGGTGACATTCCCCGGGCATCCTCTTGTAGTACCAGCTGTAGGACGATGTTACTATTTAGTATCATCGCCAGGCACAGGTTTAGTAGGAATCGGCCAGGTACCAAGGGCAGCAATGAACCTACCAGGTGGTGTACCTACGAGGAAAAGAAGGTTGCGGCGATCCAAAACGCTGCCATGGGATTTTCATAATGCATCACATGCTATACACAAATTCGCTGTAGCTCCCACGTGCTATAGTGGTAGGCATTACGCTAACCCGAGAGGCTCCATACGCAGCTGGTACCTCTTCCAATGCGCCTGCATGCGAGACATGCGTCAGTATTGATTGCGCTGCAACATGCCAATGCGACGTTGCCAATTTACGTATCAAATGTTTAAAATTTTTGTGGCCCTTCTTACGCGCATATCTAAGTTATCGGACCCCCAACGCCGAGGGGAAGTCAGAATTGTTCAGCTAGAGATTATGGTGCGGATAACGCAGGTGAGCTGCGTCTGGACAAGGCCAATGAGGACCTGTCAAGGCCTCGCGCTCCAGAGTTTTCGCTTTTGAGTTTTGAGTTGCGTTGCGGGCACGAAGTTGGGTGATTGGAATTCGATGTCATGCCGACTCGGCGCCCTGACCTGACAATCCTATCCCTTTCCATCCTCGCCTTCATTTCCTCCTTGCTCGTCTTCCACGTCCGCGGATGTTCGGCGCCTCAGCACACGCACACCAAACAAAGACACTGAGATCTTCGAGACAGCCAACAACAAAAAAAATAGATTATAGAATATCTACTTTGTTAACGCAGGCTGAAACGTCAGCAGCCTAAGCCAGCTGTGGCGGTGCCGAGGCGATCGATCCACACAAAAGGCCGGACTTGGGACCTGGGACTTCCCAGATCTCACACTCACAGCCCGCCTACTGCCTACAGGCCGCCGGTGCCCACCGTCGTCGACTTCCCCAGATCTACCTCCACACCCGAGCACTCACCAAGCAACCATGTCCCGCGACGACGGTGCCGGTAGGCCTGGCCCGCAGGCTAAGCCCCGTGAGCCCGCGAAGCACCACGGCCTCGACGCCAACGGCACCAACGGCCGCACCAACGGCGACGGCACCGCGCCCCGTCGCAGCCTCGCCGACCTCCCCGACGACGTGCTGGCGCAGGTGTTCCAGCTGCTGGCCCAGGCATCGTCGCGCGACCTGTGCAGCGTGTCCCTCGTCAACAAGGCCTGGCACGACATCGCCGACTCGATCCTCTACCAGGACGTCCGCTTCGAGAAGCCCGAGCACCACCTCGTCTTCGGCGAGTCGCTCACCCGCCGCGAACGGCGCGGGTCCGCCATCCAGTTCGCCAGCCTCGAGTATCCCACGAGCGAGCTGTCGCACCTGAGCCTCAACGGCCACATCGCCAACACCCACTACGACCCCTCGCACTTCGACAGCCTGTCGCGCACCATCTCCACCATGTCCAACCTGCAGGAGCTCGAGATCGCCGTCCCCGCCACCCTGCTCCACGGCATCGGCGCCCTGTTCAACGGGCCCTTCGACCTGGCCTGCCTCAAGTCCTGCAGCCTGTACTACCAGTGCCCCGACAACGCCTACTGGGACCTGCGCGAGAACATCCACATCTTTGCGCACCCCACGCTCGAGACCCTCTTCATCCGGCGGGCCAAGCTGGACTACCGCGGCTTCGACTTCATCGAGCGCCCCCACGCGCTGCCGCTCAAGACGCTGCATCTGATCGAGTGCGACATCAGCGACGACGCGCTCGGCGACGTCCTCGAGCTGCCCAAGGCCCTCAAGGAGTTCGTCATGACGCAGCGCCCCGAGCCCGCGCCCGAGCTGGAGGAGAGCGCCGACAACATGGGCGACTACATCGTGGCGCTGCGCGAGCAGTGCGAGTCCCTCGAGAGCATCACCATCGACTTCCCCACCATGGGCAGCCGGCGGTCGCTGCGCATGCGCGAGTTCGTCGCGCTCCGGCACCTCCGCGTCAACTGGGACTGGCAGCTCTTCGGCCGCAAGTCCAAGAAGCCCCGCCTCGACTCCTTCGGCATCCCGCCCAACCTCGAGACGCTCGAGTTCTTCAACGAGCTCGGCACCGACGAGGAGGTCACCGAGCTGATGGACTACCTCATCCAGACCAGCCACGTCGCGGCCAAGGCGATCAAGACCACCCTCATCAAGTCGGTCAACAAGAAACTGGCACACGGCCGGCCCCTGCTGTCGAGGAATCGCAGGGACAGCTATACCATCACCTTGGCGTAGCGGTGGGCTTTATTGGCGTTTATTCTGACTGTCTAGCATGCACTTTTATTTTGTCTCACGGTGTTTGGCCACGCTTTTACTCTCTGTCATTGTTTCGGGCTTGTTTGGAGTAGACGGCGCGCAGTTATGGGATAGATACCTAGTTAGTGTACATCTATATAGAGCAGACACTACTTCGGTTAGACTGGAAAACTATAGAGGCCGCCATAGAGGCCATAGATGGGTAGACGGCCTAGATCTGGCATGCACACCAGGGTCATTCTGTCGCGGTTTGCTTTGGGAGAAGTTTCAGGTTGCTCAACATACCCCCCCGTATTTTCAAAAAGAAATAGAATGATTAAGTTACTCTTATTATGCTCACATCTGCCTGCTATAGACTTGGTGACCCGCCTGAACTCTTGTATCTCCGTCCCTCGGTACCTAAGTTCACAGTGTGCGCCGTAGTACCGTGTTTGACCGCTCTCCATCTAGTGTGCGTGCGTAGTACGTGCTACTGACACATGGACGTACCACTTCCATCCCAGCCAAGAGGTACCTAACCAAGGCTAGGCTATCCAGCTAGAATCCAACCTACCTCATCGAAGGCGACCGAGGCTACCTAACCCAGTATCTGCTGTAACGGGCGGACCCCTCAGGGGAATTAAAAAAAAATAAGAGAACGACGGCGTTATGGGGCTAACCTATGGTATGCAGTAGATCCGTTTTAAGGGTCCAAAAGATTGCCACTTTTTTTTTCGACTCTCTCTCTTCCACTCTACCCCTCCTGCCACGTAAGGGGAGGGGGGTGGAGGGGTAAATAGATCGGGTATGGATGGGATGTGTGAATAGAAAGCCGGCCAACAAACAGAAAGGACCAAATAAAAATAAAAATAAAAGAAAAACAAATAAAGAAAAGGCGGTTTGGCCCGGGGGAAAACCAGCCCCGCCCAAGCTCGGACAACAGTGCATCGGTGAACGAAGCAGCGCTATGGACGGAGTGAGTGAGTAAGTAACGGTAACTAAGTGAGGGGAATGGTGAAGAAATGCACGAATAGGCGGCCAACCAGGGAAGCAGAGGCAGGGGATTTTCCGGTCGCCTCCAATCAAGACGGCGGAAATGCCGACAACCTGCCCCAGCGAGGTAGCACAGGAAGGGAGGGCAAAAAAAAAAAACGTTGTGCATGTTGGTAAAAGTGGCGGATACCACAAAAAGTCAGTGCTAGAGTGGCATCATCTTTTCCCGTCAAGGTGGGACCGAGCGACACCCCCGCCAATGGTGGTCGGGTATCATTTAACAGATTTTTTTTTATTATAGGTATTTTATTTTAGCCTTGCCTTGTGAATTTTTTTTTTACCTTCCTACCCCGTCTCTATTGTTCTGGAGCCCCTCTTATTGTTGTGAAATAGAAACAGGCGTTTGCGTTGTCCAGGTGAATCGAGGCTCCGGCGGTCCTGTTTATAAGTCAGGGCACCCCTTCCTCCTTCGTCTCTACTGCTCCTTGATATCTTTTCATACCTCTCCTCTCTACACCGTCTCTTGCTCCCATCTATCGCTGCCTTCATACACACAAAGGCTCTTCCTCTAATCCCGTCAGAAAGACTTCATCACCCCCCCACAACTGCCCACCATGTCTTCCTCTGACGCCGACGTCGTCATCGACCCCCAGACCATCAAGCAGCTGCACCTCCTCGAGTCCGCCATCTCCGATGTCGACACCGAGGTGACGGCGAAGCAGTACCTCATGTCGCGCGACATCTTCGCCGCGCGCCAGAAGACCATCTCCCAGATCCCCAGCTTCTGGGCCGTGGCCTTCGACAACGCCGCCTCGGAGCTCGAGGCCACCGTGACCCCGGCCGACCTCGAGGTCTTCTCCGCCGCCCTGACCTCGGTCGAGGTCACGCGGCCCGAGATCCCCGCCGCCGCCACGGCCTCCGACATGGGCCTCGACAAGTTCGGCGAGCCCCGCTCCCTGCGCTTCACCTTCCGCTTCGCCGACAACGAGTGGTTCGCGGACAGCGAGCTGGCCAAGACCTTCTACTTCCGCTACGGCAAGGACGGCTCGGCCGGCCTCGTCTCCGACCCCATCAAGATCCACTGGAAGAGCGCCGACAAGGACCTCACCCAGGGCCTGACCGACCTCGCTCTGGCCTTCTGGAACGCCCAGAAGGCTGACGCCTCCCAGAACCTCGACGGCGTGCTTGCCAACGACGCCCGCCACGCTCGTGACGCCGCCGCCAAGAAGCTGCCCCAGTACCAGGCCTTGGCCGACAAGCTCAGCAACAACGGCGAGGGTGCCCTGAGCTTCTTCAACTTCTTCTCCTACCGCGGCCGCTGGATCAGCGCCGCGGAGCACGTCCAGGCCAAGGCCGAGTTGCTCGCCAAGCGCAAGGCTGCCCAGGCCGGCGACGAGATGGAGGAGGAGGAGGACGACGATGAGGACGACGACGAGGACTTCACTGAGGAGGCCGTCGAGACGTTCCCCGCCGGACACGAGGTCGCTGTCACCATTGCTGAAGACATCTTCCCCAATGCCATCGACTACTTCATGGGCAACACCATTGATAGCGATCTCGAACTTGATGACGATGACGACGAGGATGAGGAGATGGAGGGCTAGGTGCTCGATTTAATGATTTCTTTTGTTCCTACTTCATGACTCGGCAGGGAAAAAATCTGGTTTGTGCAAGAGATTTACTCAAATGATTTAATGACGGGGAGCGGGCTGGCAGTTATGAGGCTGCGACGATGATTTAGATAAGATACCATTTGAGCGTGCTAGAGTAGATGGCGGCAGTTTATCTCCCGAAGATACACACAATATACATCACCCATTGCAGTGGTATCTTGATCAATCATATTCTCCTTCCTAATGGCATTGCTTCGGTTATCTTGGGTGCGTTCCTCGCCGAGTCTGCGATCCGTTCCAAGGTCCATTCTCAGGTCCCAATAAAACCACGTCTAGCAGGGGCATACTTAGCGCTCAACGCCGAGAATACAGAGTCTTCCCATTTCAATTGACCATCCGAACGTTAGTACCACGCGGGAGTATAATAATTGGGCTTCTAGGTCTCTCAGCAAGTTTGTGTCGAACGTTGCAATATCTCGCCAGGACTGCTGGACAGGGGTATCCTGTCTGAGCATCATACCAAATCCTGCACCAAAGAGGAACTGGGTCCATGCCTGATTGTTCCATATCAGCTTACTTCCAGCAACCATGCCACTCTCATCAAGAAATGAGCCAACAACACGGGGGTTCAAGGAGAGTTCACGCTGAGAGTCACAGTTTTTGCAAGTGGACGTTGGCCTTTTCGCGTACAGGGGTATCGCGCAACTACATCTCGTTTAGCCTCGAATAGGTTGTTGAAAGAGTAGTAAGTCTTACCATTCGGTGCAATAGACGGCAGATTTACGCCACAGATCCATCAGATTCATCTCATGGACTACCACACTCAATTTTCCCGTGAAATTCGTAGCGGGATGTTGAGTCCGTACTTGTTCCTCGACTTCCGCAAGCGTATACAATGTTCGGCCTGGCCCGTACATGGCTAGCTGCAAGTCCCAGGTATGCGCAGGAAAGGGCATATGCAAGCTTTCTTTCTTGGTCATGTCCTGGACCTTAGTCCGTAGCCACATTGCATCCGGGAACTCGGGATCAACGTCGACAATTGAGCTATATCCTATGCCAACCTCGACGAGAGTACCGCCCTGTCGATTGCTGCTGTCGCAGTACCAAGGCTGAGAGATGAGCAGGATTGTCTGGTTTGGGACCCAGGACTTAGCCGAGGGGATCTTGTCTTCCCATAGCTTCAGTACGCAGTGTGCAGTGTCGTCATAGATGCCCACCTCCACCAGATCTAGAGTGCTTTCTCTTTTCTTGGAGTGGATGGTTCGCCGTGGCCCGACACTTCGCACGCAAACTAGAATCTTGCCCTCCCCCAGGTCGTAGCCGCTCGCCAGGAAAGATTTCAGCGTCATCAGGCCTGGCATATAGTCGTCTCTGTCCATGTTGACCTCTAGCGGGCAGCGTAGCAAACAGTCTTCGTCAGAGCCAGCCTTGTCCACGTGGAACTCTAGATGAGTTGCACCGTCGCGTCCGGGATATATCGTAGTAGCGATAGAACAGTACGGAATATGCCCAATTTCGGCTTGGTTACCAGCGGATATGGCTGTCGTCCAGATTGTGGCTCGCTGGCCCAGGAGCGGCTGGTACTCGGACGGGCTACAGTATAACTTTATCTGAGTGTACGATCAGCATTTTCCCAGAGAGATAAGGTTGTTGCCCGAGTGAGGCATGTTGAGCTTACCGCTATCGCTGCAGTGCCATCACATAGGACGAGGAAATAGTAACCGCCAGCGCTTGGTGGCGTTCTATGAGGGCCCCCTGCAGACGAGAAGTTAACCAGCCTCCCCGTGATCTTATAGTCGTGCGGGCCGGTTTGGAGCTCTACTATAGAACAGGCGTCATAATGTCTCGAGGGCCGAAATGGCCGTGAAAGCGGGCGAGTGACTGCTTCCACTTCCGAGGATGTAAAGCCATCGCCGGCTTTGGTGGGAGTGGAAGTGCCGTTGCCGTTATCCGAGGTGATCTCACGTGAGTAAAATGACTGGATAGAGGGAAAGTGAGATGCCATGGTGATGGTTGACGATACGCCTGCAGGTCTAATTTGGCTTCAAACACGCCGCTGGTCATACCTATTGTGCAGGGCTGTTGCAATGGCGGACAGAACGAGAGGCGAGCACCTGAAGCCAAGATGCCATGTGGACATTTCCCGGGGCGTTTTCAAGCCTCGAGCCCCTTCCCGTCCCTACAACCACCCAACACGCCTTCCCTTCACTCCCCCCTCCGTTGGACAGCACGGTCGTGCTTTCCTCGCATCCCAGAGCAGGGGACAGTGCACAGATGGGATGTGGCAATACCCGCCGCTGGGAGGCAGCTTCTCTCTTACGGATGACCCGCGCAATTCTCAAATACAGCTAGCTGCACGAATAAAGATCGAAGGTGCGTTCATCACTGTTAGTTATCCGCAGCCACCACCTGTACCTACCTAGGTACCTACCTACCTTATCTCGACGAACACTTCGTCACCGCCCATTGTACCGGCCCCTTTGAGCGATGCGACACAGGGGCTTGTGGTCCTTCCTCCTTCAACAGCTGGAACAGCGGCTTCTCTTGATATGGAGAACGGGCATAAATCTGCCGTTATTGTGTCCTACATATTATCATGGTAGGTTATGAGATCTCATATAAATGCTAAGTTCGGATGTCTAGGAACATGTCCGCCCAGGGAGATGATACACCG
Organism: Xylaria palmicola; assembly: GCA_022385595.1. Lineage (NCBI taxonomy): Eukaryota > Fungi > Ascomycota > Sordariomycetes > Xylariales > Xylariaceae > Xylaria > Xylaria palmicola. The sequence continues at coordinate 566,954 of MU281337.1, read as the reverse complement.
GCCAAAATGGCCGACTTTCGGCCGACCTGGTAAACGCGATAGACGATGCTCGCGATTCCTAGCTATGAGAGCATGATGAAATCATCAAGGTATAAAAGACGGGGGCAACCTGGACCAAAGAGTGCCTCAGAGCTCACCCTTTCTCTTGTCACTGTCGCGACTATTTCACGCCGATAAACTTGGACTCCATGATGAGCGCTGAATCGCCAAAGACATTAGCCGGCAAGGTAGCTTTAGGCAAGTCGGGCATCGCCTCGTCCTCGTCAGCTCATGGCAAAGCATGGACTGTATCTGACTTGGCTACCAGTGACTGGCTCCAGCCGTGGCATCGGGGCGGCCATCGCGCTGCGTCTCGCCCAAGATGGGGCTGATGTGGTCATCAACTATGTCTCATCGGAGTCGGCTGCCCAGAACGTAGCAGCAGAGGTCCGCAACTTGGGAGTCAGGGCTATCGTGATCAAAGCCGATGTATCCAAGGCCGACGAGATCGCTACAATGTTTGCGAACGCGAAGGAGGCGCTCGGACGCATCGATATCGTCATGAGCAACTCGGGCATCGAGCACTTTGGCTCACTGGAGAGCGTTACCGAGGACGAGTTCGATCGCGTCTTCGCCGTCAACGTACGCGGGCAGTTCCTCGTCGCCCAACAGACCCACAAGTACATCGAGGAAGGAGGCCGGTTATTCTTGATTGGATCTGTCTCCGCAAACTGGGTGAGCTCTTGAGACTTACCGCGGGTGATATCCCATTCTCGAGTATCTGACGTGTCGTGTCACAGGGTCTCAAGGGCCATGCCGTCTATGCTTCGTCCAAGGCTGCCATACAGGGCATGGTAAAGTGTCTGGCGTGGGATTTCGCGGATAAGAAAGTAACTGTCAATCTGATTTCACCGGGCGGGGTCCAGACGGACATGGCCGCTGAGAACGCCAAACATTACATCCCAGGCTCTGACAAGATGACGCACGACGAGGTTGTCGCCAAGGTTGGCGCCGCAAGCCCGTTTAATCGAATGGGGAAAACAGACGATATTGCCAATATCGTGGCCCGCTTGTCCTCACCTGACTCCGCGTGGATGACTGGCCAAACCATCCACTGCAATGGCGGCGTGTTCATGGTATGATTTGATACAAGAGGGCGACGCTATGGGGTGCGTTGGGAACAGTGTTCTGTTCTACCTATATTTGAAAATAATATCATCATCTCTCGGTTTTTTTCAGACTAAGCCATCACATTCTTGTCGATTTAACAATTGGCCTTTATCTAAACATCCCGCATATCGCCTAATAATCGCCTGTTGGCAAACTGAATAGCTCCGCCAGAATTACCTTGGACTCGTCTCACGAGACGTGTTACTGGCTCTATTTGTCAAATCTTATTCATCTATCGCTCCGCTTGGGTCGTCGCTAGATCTCATTACGTGACCTCACGAGCTCGACCTATGCTCCACCTCTACAATATTCCGCCGCCAGGCGCTTGACGTGTCTACTTACAGCGCCGCCAGCTCAGTGATAGTGTCTCGATAAGTTTCTCTATCATGATCTTGTTGGCACGAGCAGTTTCCATTGCACACTAAATGTTTCAAAAAAGATAGACACGTCGCCAGCGTTGCTTTGACAACGACTTGCTCTACCACAATAGGCCGTCGATATCGGTATGACTGTATCGTGTCCATTCTCCGATGGCTAGATAGTACGTACGTAACCCCTCTTCCGCTACAGATTCAGGGTGTCAAAAATAACGCCACCTGCATGGACCCCTCTATGGGGTAGCAATGCATGGCATCCTGCGCTTGCCACCCAGCTTGTCTCTCGTCTGAAGATCTCGGTGGACCAGACGACGCTCGACTTTGACCGAAACAGCATAAGCGCCACGGGTCTCACGCGGGGAAAGGGGGACGAAGCTAAAGTTCCAATCACGTACATGACCATATGCTAGGTAGTATGACCTGCGTTGTTGAGATCCCGTCCTTACTCTGAAGAGTATAGCGAGCCCGGGACGATGATCGTACAGACCAGGGCGAGCAAACAAAGGTCAACAGGTGTGGTGGTGAAGCGAAAGCGGTGACGGCTCATGGAGGGGAAACCAAGGAAAGGGACGGTACACAGCACGCCAACAAGGGCTCGCACCAAGCGTCTACTAGCTGATAGGGTGTGTTGCATCCACGCGATCAAGGGTATGCAATGCAGCTAGATCTCTATCCGGGTGGGTCGAGAGGCTGGCCCACGCAGATGACAGGCCAGGCGGGCTCATTGTCCCTGCGGCCAATGCTGCACGACCAACTGGCACAGAAGCGGTCAAGCCAGCTATCTCCAGCGCAACTGCAAGGGGCCGTGTTGTGGCGATGATGCCGCTTTCGGACGACTTGCTGCTCTCGCGTGCTTCAGTGAGTAGCAGAGGGGAATCTATAAGTTAGCTACCACAGTCCGCCTTTGGGACTGTTCCTCTGGGTATGTGCAATACTACTCTGACCACACGATACTCTCACAGAATAACCAAAGTCGTTACCAAACAGACTCAACCCTGATTATCTTGTTTAACATACAGAAATAACGAGAATGGCCGCTGCTTCTGTCCTTATCCCTCTTTCAGTCATCAGCCAGAACGGAGGCGTGCTCCCGCCCAGCGCGCTCTCGCAGCAGAGTCCTCGCCATGGCCGGAGTAGGGGTATGAGTGTGAATGGCAAGAGTGCAGGCGGTAAAGGGTATCGGGTTGTTGAGAATGCCGATACCACTGTCGCCAAGGCGGTGGCCTTCGTGCTGAAGCGCGCTGTCCTGCCAGAGGAGCTTGACGACGAGGCCGAGAAGGGTGACTTCCTGATCTGCAATGCAGAGGGATGGGTGGGAGTTGATGACCTGGTATGCTTACAATTTAATACTGCTTCATTCCAAGCAGGCATTACCGTTACTGACTCTATGCACCAGTTGGAGCAAACCAAGATGAAGGACCTCGGAGTAACGTTGAATGACATTCGCCACGCCGCGTCCTCGTCGAAGGCGCGTTTTGTACTCCGACAACTACCTGAGTCGGACGCAGAGCAAGCCGCATCGTTCCAAATACGGCAGGACTCCAAGCGTGACAGCACATCCCAACCACCTCTGATCCCAGAGGGCGAGCCGCTCAAGGCCGACTCTGAGAACCTCCCAGAGTACATCGTCTATGAGACAACCTACCAGAACTATCCGCTTGTGGTGGCCTCAGCTAGCATTAAGCGGGCTGACGGCGCGACACATTTGGCCTTCCTACCCGTTGCGGCTGCGACAGCAACAAGCCGTCCCAGCAAGGCTGATGTCAGCATCTGGATCCATCTCCGGACTGTGTTAGAACAAGCCCCAGAACTGACATGGCAATTCACCACATCGGGCAGAATTGTGACCACTGCCGAGGAGATACCGCAGAGTCTGTGGAAGAAGGCCACTGCTCGGCGCCCAGATATTGGGCTGCTGTTTGAGGACGGCGTGGTACACAAGGAAATTCCCGAGGGCCTAAGGGGCAAAGGTGCCAAGGGCAAGGCCAAGAAAGGCAAAGGATTACTAAAGCAGGAAGGTCAGGGTCGCGCCGGCAGCGAGACCGACAGTGTCGACGAAGAAGAATAGAGTATTGTATGATGTTGTTACATCCCGGTTAAAGAGTCCTGTAATAGCGCCGAATATGCTAGTCGGCCCGCAAGATGAATATATAAAGGCATCGCATCGCCTCACACATACGGTAAAGACACCTAGAAAAGTGAACAAGTGAATGCAATATGTTCTTTTTGTATTGAAGCCATGTTTCCCTAGCTTCAAAGTCGTTAAACAGGTGCGGCTGGTCATTTTTACCGGGCCTGGGGTAGAAAACGACCTGTATATGCATCTCCGTTGTAGAAGATAGACATCCGTAGGTTTCCTGAGATAGGCGGCGGCGTCTGAAAACACCATTAGCGACTTTTGCAATAGCCCATTCCTCATAGCAGTCTTAGAGATCGCATTACGCTGAACGCTACTCTACGGCCCGGGCGCCATATCTTCTTGTCACCACCATATTTGGCATATGCGACACCCAACGCAAGTCCACTCAAGTGTGCCCCATGCGCAAAGCGGAGTAGAGGATACCGGATACAGACGCCAACTGCCTCAAAGATGGCTAGGTATGCTATAGCATCAGCCATGGAGACTGAACCGGGAAGGAAGAGTATGCCTGCGCGGGCATCGGGGGATGAGACGCCAAAGACACCAAACAGAGCAAAGAGTGCACCGCTGGCGCCTAATGCAGGTGCATTGAACCTGGGTGCCCACCGTGCCGTCGCGTGGTGCGCAAGGGAGCTCAGAACACCAGCCGAGGCGTAGAATGCGGCGAGATGTGGCGCACTGTCGTTGAAAACGGGCGTGGAGCCGGCGTAGGGGAGTAGTATGTTCATCGCCCACAAGTTCATACCCAGATGCACCCATCCGCCGTGCCCGAAGACCGAGGTGAGAAGGGTGTAATGCCTGGACAGCATAGGCACGTGCGTGATGTGCAATCTCACTCGCGGCTCGACGAGAGAGACAAGGTGAATGCCGGCAGTCAGGCACATGGTGCCCAGAGCCAGCTTCCTGGCATCAGTAAGCCGCGCCTCGGGTCGTTCCATCTCGGGTCGTTCACGGGCACGGGCGCGACGCGCCATGCGGCGGGCGCGCTCGCTCTCACTCAGGCGCTCCAACTCTTGGAACGTCTGAGGGCTTTTCTGGCGGGTCCAAGACGATGCGCCGGCTCCGGCACCGCGCACATCTTGGTAGACCTCGTACGCGGCGCACCCAAGGTAGATGGTGCCGCAGGCGGCGAAGCTCCAAAGCGCGGGGGCCAACAAGCGAACGCGAGGCAATAATATATGGTAGGTGGCGTACGGGCGACTCGGCGGCCTGGATGCGGATGCAGCGAGTCGCCGGGGGCTCACGCGTGTCCGGAACATGTTGTCACGCCGATGTGCAGCTCATTGTGCGTGCAGACGAAACGATCAGGGGGGCCAAGCGATAATGGAGACGCGAGACTGAAAAGCCACAACGCGCCGTGGGCTTGGTTTTGTTGAGGCGGCCTAGACTAAGTAGGTAACAGGTCGCTGAGGTGTACTATACCTATACTGGGGGGCAGCCACGGATGAAATAAAACCCCGACGCACTCGCCTGCAGAGCGCCCATCGCACATCGCACAACAGCACACAGCACACAGCACACCACACACGGGCAATTCTCACCTCTTCAGGCACAACATGGCTGGCCATGCAAAGAAGGCGAACGGTAGCGGGCTGCTGCAGAGCCCGACTCAGTGGCTGTTTGAGCACCAGATAGGTACGTACAAGTCATCACCCTACCCGAAGCTCAGGTCGAATTAGGGGTCTGCATAGCTGCCGACCACCAAGTAGACCCCTATACGACACTCTCCCGCCGCTGCAAGCATCGCTAAGACGTTCACCGAAAGCCGCTTCGTGCAATCTGCTGCTGGCGCTTCTTCTCGTCCACGCCGGCTTCCCTTCCGCCCGGCCGTGGACATCCCGCTTCTTCACTCTATCGGGCTACAATCCCGCCACCGGCAAGTATGCCACTGGCCATGATGACTTGTATTTCGTCGGCTTCTGCGTCGTGCTGTTCTCCGGTATCCGCGCCGGCTCCATGAAATACGTGCTCGCCCCCTTCGCCAGATGGTACGGCCTATCCAGCAAGAAACGCATCACGAGGTTCTCTGAGCAGGGCTGGATGTTGATGTACAATGCCGTCTTCTGGACCCTGGGAATGGTGTGTATCGACTGAGTCCTCGGCCCCAGCTTCACCGCCTCGCTGACCCCCCGTCCTCACCAGCGCATCTACGCGGCGTCGCCGCACTTCTTGAACCTGTCTGAGCTGTGGACCGATTGGCCCCAGAGAGAACTTGACCGTCTTACGAAGGGCTATGTCTTGGCCCAGCTCGCCTACTGGACCCAGCAGCTGCTCGTCGTCAACCTCGAGGCCCGCCGACATGACTACTGGCAGATGATAGCCCATCATTTTGCCACCATAGCCTTGATAGCGTCGGCCTATGCCTATCACCACATGCGCGTCACTAACCTCATATTTGTCCTGATGGACGCCGTCGAGCTAATTTTCCCTGTAAGACGTCTATTCCACCACGTCGATCGCTGCTAACGGCCAAGAAGCTCGCAAAATGCCTCAAGTGCCTAGGGTTCACCACCATTTGCGACATTGTATTCGGCATATTCTTGGTTACGTGGCTGGCAACACGCCATGTATTCTATCTCATGGTTTGCTACAGCATCTATGCCGATTCGCCCCGTCTTATGCCAGCATCATGTTACCATGGCCCAGCCGAGAAAATCCAAGGCCCATTCCCTGTCTCTGAAAGCACTTCGCACCTTTTAGAGCCCTTTCGCGATTCCGCGGGTACTATCTGTATGACTGAAAGTATTCGCATGGGGTTCTTGGCGTATCTGCTTGTCTTGCAGGCTATCATGATCCCATGGTCTTGGGCTATCGTTCGAGTCGCTATTCGGGTGGTAAGGGGAGACGGCGCCGAGGATGTTAGGAGCGACGATGAAGGAGAAACGGACGAGGTCGAGGAAGACGAGAAGGACGGTCTGCTGAACGCGCAGGTATTCGAGGAGGAAGTAGGGGCTGAAGTCATCGATTTCGACGCATGGAAACGTCGGAACGGTATTAAACAGGCGGCCAAATCGAGTGGTGCCAGCATATCAAGGCATAGTGATCGGAAGGAGCTGTTGAATCGGATCGGATGCGAGCGACAGATTGAGTGAGAATCAGGATCATGGGTAGGTCATATCATGCAACACCCTTACACAGGGGAATTTTATCCGAGAGACGACTTCAGCTTGCGATGAATGGTTCTGGCTATAGCGAATCGACAATCAATGATTAACTACTATCCTACCCATGCTGCATGGTCATCACCAGCACCAGTGTGTCCTGGTTCTAAGACCGAGCCATCCGGCGCCCGGCGGGACCGAGGCGGGATCCGCGGCCTCCCGATCTTTTAGGTGTGGTTTCAATGACAGCGATTGAATATCAAGTAGAACAATCACATAGCTTGCAGCGCGTCATCAACCTTACAAAATAAACTAAATCTGAAGAAAAAAGAGAATAGTATTGCAATCTTATTAGCATCTATTTTCTCGTAATCTATTTACAGTGTAACCCCTGAATGGGGTTGTGTCTTAAAGTTAAGTCATCCTACGTACACAAAACCACTAACATAACAACAGCAAGCGGACTTGGCACCAAGGCAGGTGCCCAGACGCTTCGCAGTTAAGCCACCGAAAGAAATGAATGTTGGTGCCCAAATATACTTGTAATCCGATTCTTTAGTAGACAAAACATCGTGATTGTAATAGCGCACGAACTTGTAACCCTTAATAGCTGGCGGCCGCCTAATTAATACCTTTTTTTTTTAGACTAGTCTAGCTGCTCAGGGATTTCTTATCGAAATGACATAACGTGCTTTATTTTGTCCTAGGTTTCTCTTCAAGCTCGGAATTTCATTTTCCTTGACTAGGTACTTAATTTAGCATCAAATACTGTGTCAAAGCTGTACCGTATCGTCCTAAGTGAATATCACGCAGTTGTTTAGCAGCTATGCAGAAACCGATATGAGTCCTCCGCTCCAGAAGTGTACGCCCTAAAATCAGTGTTTTTCAACCCAAATGAGAGCCTCGGATCGTACAATTCGTCGGCGATATCACGACCCGGTGAAATATTCTATGATAGTAAGGACTCCCCCATCCTTTTATAAGAAGTATTGCGTTATCGCTATTTACATGTATAAAGTCTTTCAATACCAACCATAAGTATACCCGAATCCATGAACCTGGGTGCCCCTGTAGCCGCGAATCCATGCGACTGAAAAGAATGCGTGGACACCGTCTATATGCGAAACCTTCAATCCACTAATGATGACAAAGGAGATGCATAAAAGGAATATGAGGAACTGAGTGTGAGAATCAAGCAAGACGCGAGCTTTTCAGAGAACTGTGTGGTGAAGGAAGTTAATTCAAAGTTCAATGGTCATTCACGTCTTCGTCTCGCCCGGGGTACATGATATCCTGCCTGACCAGCGCCCTGATGTGAGAGACGAGCACGAAGATGTACATCAGCACGAGCAGTATCGAGAGGGCCGAGGCGAACCTCAGGGCGTGTGGGTTCTTGAACTCCTTGGCAATCGAGATGGTGGCCAGGATGAAGCCCGTGTTGGGGAAGACCATGGCCCACCAGCCGAGGTGGAAGTGCTTGGGCGGCGCGCTGGCCACGGCGACGGCGGCGATGAAGAACCACCAGAGCGCCAGGCCCCAGAGGAAGATGGCTGCTATGAGCGCGAATCTGCGGATTATGTCGACCTCGGAGATGGCGCCCTGCTGGTGGCCGAAGGAGCTGGGGAGGCCGTTGGCCATGCCGATGAAGGCGAGGGCCGTAAAAGCCGGGGGGCCGACATTCATGAAGAGACCGGGCCTGTGTTCCCTATTCGGTAGCTCTGAGGGGGGTTAGCGATTATCGAGACAAATCATCGACTATTGCGAAGTCTTACCGGCTTGCATCAGCCTCCCTATCATGTGCGCATACATCATGCCGGCCACCCATATCCCCAACCCCTGAGCAGCCAGCCCGCCGATGATGATGGGTATGGCGGCGATACCTGGCTGCGACTGGGCAATCACCGAAGCGATCGTGCCGGACAGCATTATAGGGAAGATTGGCAACACCCAAGCGGGCATCATGGTGTTCAGCGCAAACTTGTGTTTGGCGAATAAATGGCTGTATTGTGCGACGGCAAGGACGAGCGTAACGAGCAGGTAACCCCAGAACGCACCGAGAATCAGCCAGCGGAGAGGTGCATCATTGCGTGGCACGACGGTGCGCTCTGTGCTGGTAATGATCGTGGCAATGGCCAAGAAGAAGGTGGGCAGGAAAAGCCCCTCGCGGGCGTGCGTGACAGATTTTCGCAGGGCGTCGCGGTATAAACAGAAGCGGGTGACCATGCAGGCGACGAGTGTAGTGAAGATGACAAGGTTTGCAATATATACAGCGAAGCCTATTTGTCGTAAACCGGGGAATTGATAGGGCTGAGAATATATCACTGGAGTATGCCTTGTTAGCCACCTGAATAGCAGTATCGATATCAATGTCTTGGGATCTGATATAATTGCTCCCCGGGGTGATGCCTGGGTTGGCGGTTCTATACAATCATGACAGACAGTTTTTTCAGAACCAGAGTACTTACAAAGGGACAGTCCGCCCGTACTCATAGGCCATGTAAACCACGCCCAGGTGAAATGATGTATACGCTGACGGAGACCAAGCTTGGGCCGGTTCGGGTCGTAGATGTCAATATCGTTGTGAGCATCTTGCTTCTCTAAATCTGTACTACAGCTTGGACGTCTGGAACACACTGCAGTAGGAACATCCTCGATGGGACTACTGGATCCGCTGGTAGCCATGGAGTCATAAACGTTAGGAGAGAACAGTGGACTTGGTGACTCGTTAGGACTATGTGATGTGCTAGCCATTGTGTCTGCTGTATCGGTTCTTGGTTTGGGACGTATCGTGGGAGCTGTTGTCTCCATAAGAGGTGTTTGGATAAATTAAATTGCTAGCTTGGTGTGGATAGGTTTCTAGGAATGAGCGGCAGTGGGAGAGGAACGAACTTGCCTAGATATACTAAGAAAGACGCCCTGAACCTTCCGGACTTCACGGCAGTCCGGCATGAACTTTATCATACGTGTAACTGTTAATGTATGGTAGTTCTTGGTACCAGGGGCCAAGAAGGACTTGCGTAACGTCGAGATAGCATGTGAAGCGCAAACTTAATAGCACGTAGGCCCATAAGCTATGCATATGCACCGGAAGATCTCTGGTCACCCGCAAGGCTTCCTATGCCAACGGGGCTGGCGGCATCCCCTGTCCTAGCGTCCCTTCAACATATGATATATACATACTAATATAACTCTATCTGTATCGTAGTAAACCCCGTCCGAGTAGTGCAGACCTTTGGGCCTAAGAATGGGCCACGAAAGCAAATGGCTTGGATGTGGGCCAGAGAATAATGCCCAAAGGCCTACAAGCATGCTCCTGGCAAGGGAGTAGCATATTGAGGTTGCAAATCGCCACAAGATAATGAATGTCCGTCAAGTGGATCAAGACGAGGCCAAGCGGGGAGACCGCCCAATGCCTCGAGTAGGTTCTGCATCGTATTGTCTCAAGGCCGGCTATCCATTATCGACCTGTGGGTTCTTCGCCATACATGAAACATCGTGATTCAGACTTCATGTGTTTCATTGGGTTCGTCGACGGCGATATCAACGTTCAAAGTAGCAGCAGATCGCCCCCAGTGAGATCGATTACGGCGTGGTGAGCAGTGTTGGCTTGGGACTGAGGAGTTAGTTAGGACCTAGGTAGGCTCTCTGCTTGATTTCACGACGCCTGATGATTGTCTCGGTCGTTGAACCAAAGAGCCAAGACGCCAAGGGGCTAGAGCACAGCGCCTCGATTGGGGGGAAAACTGCAGCCTCAAGACGGCTGCTTATCATCTTGGCATGCGAAGATCGCCATGAGCCGCAACCTGCAGTTTAATTGTCGTCCCAGGGGTTGGTGGGGATGGAAACCATTGGCACCGGCATGGGCAAGCACCCTTCAGGCACCCTCCTTCTAGAAGGGAAGGGGTTTGGGGGGTGCAGCATTCAACATAATCGCGTTAGGCCTGCATGTCCGGGTCGGATTTGGAGGCAGGAGAAACCACTATCAGGGCAGGAAACTAACCGCCTGTCATGATCTGAACTGGAATACTGCCCCTATATGAATAACACCTCCCACCCTCCTCCTACGTGAATATATACGTGTTACTCGTTGTACTTGATCTGATATACTTCCCCATTGTGACGGATAACACTAAGCGAAAATACACAACTCCAACGAAGCTGGAAATTGTATTTGTACGCTTAGTGTTCTTGATCAATTAATACACTAAACTTTCAGTTCTGTATAGGCCTATTTGTAATTTACTGGTTTTGCCGATCTGATCAAGAGGGCGATCCGGGAGGGTGATCCGGGTGGATCGGGGGCTTTCTAAACGAGACGTAAGGTGTCGAGATTCGTCGAGTTGCGTATTTGACAGCACGGCAGTTGGCCGATCTTGGCTGTTTCAAGGTATGGATAGTGCCGCAGGACACGGATTGCGCGTAGGTCGTCATGTTGGGTCCCGTTTGACGAATTTTACTGTTATACTGCGTTGGTGATCGGCGCATAGCCACTTGGTACCCGAACATTGACGACGACGCTGTCGCAGCCAGCAGCGTGGGGACGGTCACGCGAACTGCAAAGTCTAGAACCCATGGCGAGAGACGCGCGAGGATGCTGTACCTAGCCGCCGGCCCGAGACTCGTTGCACAGCCAAGTGGAATGGCAGCTCATTGTTGCAGTTCTCATAAAGAGAAAAGGGCAGTGTGTTATGGCGGACTTGACGGAAATTCTGGCCGTTACCACCCCTGGACAAGATTCCTAAAATAGGCAATCGTGGGACCTAAGTAATTACCCTACGTTAGAGAGTTGGCAACCCTCAGTGCCAGCTTCACATCCTGCTTTGGGCCTATGCCTTCCGAGGTACCGGGGTTTGCCGAGCCAAGGCCGAGAACCAGAGTTCTGTCACACTCAAGCATCAAACGCCAGCCGCTAGTGGAGTCGGTGTGTTATGTCTTAAGGTGAACTCTGGGCACAGCGGGTGGTGGTGTGTCGTACATGATTGTTGACAATCCTAGAGCCTAGATTTATCAGTCGGCAGCCTATCTATCGGCAAGGAGGCGCCGAGGATGCATCTGGCCGCCGTCGCGAAAGTCGTATCGAGATGTCTCTCTATCCGCCGTGACCCATCGTTTGTACGCCACGGCCTCGCCGCAATGCGTCCGACTCCGGAGAAATCGTGGGCGGCAAATGCATCATCAATGTAACCTGTCGGACTGATAAAAGTTTCACGGTGAGAGAAGCTACGGCTCTGCTTCGGAGCGTCAGCCAATCCTGAAGCATACCGAGCCCCGGAACTGGCGGCGTCTGGTAGCTTAACAAAATCACATGCCGATTATCCGAGTGTGCTGCCATCATCCTATCTACATGATCAATTCAAGCTCTCGGCAGATCCAGCAGATCACGATCTTAGGTCTCATGAGTAATTGTGAGGATCTGCCAAGGCTCAGTTGATATCTATACGTGCCACGATGTCTGTATGATTATGTGAAATGCCCACTGACTTATCAGAAGATAAAGGTTATACTGCCGTGTCAGCCGTTGACGGTGAGTGAAATGAAGTAACGCTGGAGAAAGTCAAGCACATAGTTATCACAATATTGAACATTTCAAGCAAACTAAGCAGTATCAGGCTGTGCAGGCGCGTTCGTGTGCCTTGCAATCAGCCAGTCTGAATAATGTAGCTATTCTCAGTCCCTTTCACTCTTGTCAACGTTCATGGGGTGGAGATGTCACTTCGCCGATAAAACTCGCATTCACATTCTTTCTCAAGATGGAGTGTTGGCCTCATTATTTCCTACTTAATTAGTCGGATTCGACCGAATCCTATTTGAATATTCAATCTAAACGCATGTCATTATCGGTCATTGTTGCGTATAGTCGTTATTACCAACACGGTAATAACGACGTCGTTGTTCCGTGACAGTCATTAATAATGGAAATTCTACTAAAAGACCCAATACATCTCCTTGGTAGCCGTGTAGTATTTGAGCACTAGCTGATAAGACATCATTCTTGCTCATGGCTATCATAAATAAAGACAAGCTCCGGTTCACCACATGTCACGCTGCTGAGGGGAAAAGTCATCGCCAAGATTGATGTTGCATCTTCTATGAAGCTTCCATAGGATTTACCTATTAAATGATATTGTCAAGGGGATCCGAATATGAGGCTCTTATCCTATAAAGAAAGGCCTGTCTTCTGTGATCCGGATGTAGCGACACGAGTAGTGGCAATACTCCACTGCATAGCTATCAACTCGTACGTGTCTCCTTTGCCCGAAACAAGTTCTGTAGCAGGTCGATAAGGGGTTGCGACCTGGCTTGCGTCCAATTTGGGCTTGTTGAGCTTTCCTCTCAATCTTCATTGTCATAGCCCGTTTTCTTTCTCCCCCCCCCCTTCTCTTCTTTTTGCATTCTTTGAAGTTATAAGGGTTAAATCAAGAATGGCTGTTGCTGGGTAGACGGTAGGTTTCCCGGGACCGGTGTATATTGCTCTTGTGTCGAATTTCATGGTCACTCTTCTAAGGAGGTACAGTTTCCCGGATGTTCAGAGGTCCAAAAGTCATTATGGGCTTTGTCTTAATGCTTCAATACTGATCCATCTCCTAGGATCTCATTGATACAGCAAAAGCAAGTGGCCCTCACGCAATTAGCAATGTCATTGAGGTTGATGCAGTCACTCCCCTTTTATCAGTAGGCCTGAGTGGGCAGCGGATACACTCATCGGAGGGGACTCAAGCAGTGGCGTTATCTCAGAAGCTGATGATGCGGAATTTATAGTCGCATACTTATTCGCAGAAGCTGTTTCAGTGGGATTCGATACGCGCTGTGAGTCTACTAACTAGGTACCTAAATCGACTAGACTGATAACGGTATAATATAGAGGGATTTATTGACCCTTACTCCCGTATTTATAGGGGATGAACTGCCAAGACTGTTCAAGACCGGGACATGGCTTGGGTCCTAATCGCTCGACCATGCATTAAGTACTTATTTACATAGCGCATTGCTCTCAAAAAAACATACTTCAATCAACGAGGCAGTTTCGAATTCGGTACTAATGTTCTTTGCAAACGTTGGGCCATTAGACGCAAGGGTTATACATCATTAACCAGTATCTGCCAAGTTTTGCATTGACCCAGAGGAGCTTACTCTGTGCACACATCGTAACATCACAGGTCTGGGCACAATCCCCTGGCACTTAAAACCCAACACTTGCGCCGAGTCAACTTAGATGCCTGCAAGACCTTATGTCGCAGGTTCAGCATTCTCTGGTGAAATTTCGTGAGTTCAATGCTGATTGTGCTGGAAACAGTTGAAAAGCATATTCAAAAATCGAGATGTCGGCCGGTTCGCCGTACATACCCCCAGGCGAGATTCGCGACCAAATTTACGACTTCTAGCTCACTAAAGATCATAATGACTCCGCGTAAAAGAGCGATACCTTTAGCAATGAGCCATACTCGCGACCTCTTCACACATCGGCACTCGTATGAATGCGTATACTTGGAGATTACGCTCGTTGTTCACAAATAAGCCATAGTGTGAGTTGATAGTTACCGTGGTATATCGCCCACCACATTGGGCTCAGAGTCCATAGCACCCTCCACTTTGATCCCTTGCGCGAGTTCTGGCGTCTAATGCCGCTAGAGGATTCAATATGTCACCGTTCAGTACGCGTCTTCAGCCAGGAGGCTCACCGCGCCCTCAGCCTCGAGGTTCCAGCGATAGGCTGGATCCCTGGACCGGTCTCGGGGTGAACTTGACGGCGCGTGTCAATATATTAAGAGAAAATGTGCACTCTCATAAAACTTACAGAGCCTCTGGGGTTTCACAGTGTCAGACCCACGCCGCCATCGCTTCTAGGTGGATTGACGGGTTTCGGACATCAGTACCGTTGCCGTTGGTGGCGAGAACCCGGACTTAGACTCGCGAGTACGTAGCAGCGGCTGGCAGACCATGTCTGTCGTACCCTGATACTAATCAATATGCAAGACTTCTTATCAATCATGGCAATTGTATCAAAGCTTTTGAGGATGCCGCAAGCCTGCTACCACATGCTATCGATTGATGACTGTGTGATGTCTGGTGCAGATTACGATACTATTCATCGTTGTGCCTTAGCCTAAGTATTTGCCAGGTGTGCGAGACCTAGGACTCTATCTAGGACATCTAACCGCTATAACGGTCAGGTTTAAGAGCTTGCTCACAAAAGAACAATGATGTTATCTCAATACAATATTGCTAGATGCGCAGAGAAGAAGTAATGGATAGGATGACCCCCCCCCCCCCCCAATATTAACTACCTACACTGCTACAATGACACGGCTGGCTCACCCAAACTGAGTTTTAGGTTTTCATACTGCACGCTTCGATTGGCAACTGCCAAACGAGGAATTAAGAGGTATATTGGCAAGAAAGAAGTATAAATCATTGCTACTAAGCCCAGTTTATTCTCGCCACCGTCGATGCTTTGCGGCTTATCTGTCAATACAGTTTCTTCGTCTATGCGCTCCTCCCTATCGTCGGCATCGAGAAGTCCGCCACATCACTAGCTTGAAAACATCCGGGGCAACCCTTCGTATACTCAAACTTTCTCCAAATTCTCTAAGCCCGGGCGGGGATATCGTTATTTGCGTCATTGTCCCCAGAACGTCTCGCTACGAATGAAATACGTTGCGCATTGCGAGCTTTCAGGGGTATCTTACCTGCTTAGAATCCCCGCGGATGAGTGGCCCTTGATAACCACCAGTTTTCCGACCTTCGCTGCAAATGTTAGTTGAGATGTTCGTTTTCGAAAGCGCATCTGCAATCCTATCATGGCATCATTGGGGGTTGAGATGAGCAATCTGCGGGGTTCAACAACGATATCTCGGGCGTTCCCGAAACCAGGCAATGAAGTAGGCGGTATTTATAAAACATGATTCAATCCCTGAAACTTTTGACTTTCATTCAATACTTAGGTAGTCTGTCGCGGCATCATGGCACCATCAGTTGCAGAAATAATCCCAACCGCCGCTGAGCTGGACGATATCGCCAAGCAAAAGCTCAACCACGCGTTCGATGCTGCGCAACATGCGGCAGTCAGTCAGCCCATCGAGCATCATATACCGGGTGTTGAATAACTTACTGAATATGGTACAGTACGCATACGCCAAATATCTCCCAGTGTATGATGAAGAGACCAAATTCTCGCCTACTGAGCTGTTCGACTTCGTTGATCGAGGGCTGGCTGCCGACAAGGCAAAACCTCATCTGCTGGGGTTGAAAGACCCCAATGTGAAAATCGCGAAGCTCACTCCTCGGATCGGGACGGAGGTCAGCGGGCTACAGCTCTCCGAGCTCAGTGATGCCCAGAAAGATGAGCTAGCACTACTTCTAGCTGAGCGCGGTGTGGTCGTGTTTAGGGACCAGGACTTCAAAGACATCGGTGTCGAGAAGCAAAAAGAATTCGGACGATATTTTGGTAGATTGCACGTCCACGTAAGTCAGTACAGAGGCGGGGGGGGACATCGACTGACACTGCAGACCAGCCCGTCGGTGCTCACGTCGACGGCGCGCTCGAGTTCCATAACATCTACCTGGGCCCGGATAATCTGTACCGCGTACAGTTCAAGTCAGACTCTTTGTCGACGACCGGCTACCACTCGGACGTCTCATACGAGCACCAGCCACCTGGGATTACGCTCCTGACTCTACTCTCTGTGCCCGAGACGGGCGGCGACACGGGATGGGTGTCGCAGGTCGCGGCGTATGAAAGGTTGTCTGAGCCAATTAAAACCCTGCTCGAAGGGCTACGCGCCGAGCACAGTGGTTTCCCTCAAGCAGAGAAAGCACGCCGTGATGGGAAGTTTGTAAGACGGGAGCCCGTTAAGTCTGAGCACCCAGTCGTGCGAATACACCCAGTAAGTTATGTCTCCTGTCAGAAAGAGTAGTGGCATAGTGCGCTAATCACGGCGCAAATACTAGGTGACTGGGGAAAAGGCACTGTTCGTTAATCCAGGGTTCACGAAGCGTATCATCGGCCTCAAGAGGGAAGAGTCTGATGCCCTACTCAAACTCTTATTCCAGGTATGTCCATCTACAGGAGCAGAGCATACAGACTACCGGCAGTGTACTGATTATTCGTATCAAGCATATATCCCAGAGCCAGGACGTGCAGGTGCGCGTTAAATGGGACGACCGAACTGTGACACTATGGGATAACAGAGTCACCGCGCACACCGCCATCTCCGATTATGATGTGCGTGAGGAGACTGAGGGACTTCGACATGGATTCAGAATCACGACATTAGGCGAGGTACCCGTTGGCGTCGATGGCTTGAAGACAGTGTGGTAACTTTTAGACATGGCTCGGGGAGCTGTCAGTCTTACAATATTGCTAATATTGTGATTTATCAACTACACATTCAACTCTTCGCTTCGGCTTGTGATACTTTGGTGAATTCTAGCTTTGGTTGTGAGAGAACATAAAATTTCGCCGATTAATCTATGATGTATGTGCTGTTGACATCGTCTCGAAGTCAAATCAGCATGGGGCATCCTATCCTGTAGGGAAAACAGTAGGCTCCGTGTAAATAATCACCTTGTCTCATTTACGTGCGTCATCGCCAAACCACCACGCGCTCACAAGAGAAACAAACTCGTGTGGGCGATAGTCCTAACCCAAGCTCAGTTCAGTGGCATTGGTTAGTTATTCTAGCCGCAAAAATTATCAAAAGATGAAGACTTGGGCTCAGCCGGGATTCGAACCCGGGGCCTCCTGCATTCCCATGTAAGATGGAAGGGTGCGACCCGAAGCAGGAATCATACCACTAGACCACTGAGCCGATTATCGGATGCTCGATGAGTAAATTGCGTCACAACAAAAACTAAGAGGCACAGTATTGAATGGGAACCCGTTGACAGATTGAGAGCCACTTGCAACGGCAATCCGTCCCCAGACGCCACGATGTGACTCGGAAGATTCATAATAGCCGTGGGGGCGTAGTGTCACGTCCATTTAGGTACTAACTTGCTGGCGAGGGCCGGGATTATGCCCGCCAAGAATGCCCCAATACAACCAACCGATAGTATTCTTTGCAATTCACGGGTTTTTTAGCCAGTATCATGAAAGCATCACGAGAAGAGGACATTTTGTTGGTTTGCTGCTGATACCAAGGCAGACTGTGTTGTGGCACTCAATCACGGCCAGCCAGATCATAATATTTACCGAAATCAGTGTTAATCTCGGATCTACCTACATAGCTTAGTTTTTTTTTTTTTTGGCAAGGCGTCTGCCTGTAGGCAGCGTATGCAATGCTACTCTAGCAAGATAGTTTTGGGTTTAAGTGAGTCGCAGTCAAGCAAAAGGTTGGCGTCACATCTTTGGAGAAATGCCAGATTGCGTTCCTGCTTTGCGAGATTCGTATTTACCGAAAATTTCCCTGAGTTCTAAGTCGCGATAAAATCTCTTTTGGCGCTCTAGCTGATATCACGACTTAATGGTTTTGCTGCCACTGGATATATCCTGGGCTATAACAGACCTGCCTGCCTTACTCTGTTTTAATATTGCCTTCCACAGCAGTGACAGTATACAGTTTATGAACGTTTGAGTACTATATTTGCCGGTATGATCAATTTGGGCCGTTCTAAGCCGGATTTTGTTGCGTCCAATTGCGCAAGTCTAACAAATATGAGATGATGTTACCTCGACACCTCTGTCTGTAGTGTTACCGCAACTGTGTACCCTAAAAGGTGGGGTCACACTACTTAAGTACGGAGTACTCCGTACCTGGTCTACATTGCTTTTGATGATTGGTCCACAGATGGAGAACCGTTATTACCTATTTTTGTTTATCAATCAGACCCACTTGCTATTATCGTGCCTAGTCTCGAAAGGTGATAGGGGCTATCACAAGATAAATGTTTTTCTGCTAGCCGTTTTGCACAGCTTACAAGCAAGAATAGTTCTATCTGGCTTTGTCTGCTTTCTGCATATCAATCTTTTCTACTACAGACACACAAGCAAGCAAGCAGGCAAGCAGGCAAGCAGGCAAGCAGGCAAGGCCCCAACTCTATATTGTGCGGCACTAGGTACTTAATACAGGTCTCGTACCTACCTAGCCTCTTTAGATGCCCGAGAAACAGGTATGGGCCCGGTTATTAAAAGCAACGGAACAGCCACCTGGCAACATTATTTTCACTAGGAGGTACCTAAGGCAAGCTACAGGTGGGGTATGACTGTATCTTGGGTAGGTACGGAGTACTAAGGCTAGCTCCCTAGGTAGGCTAAGTACCTACAAGTACCCAAGGCAAGTAGCACGTAGCTGCAGGCGGGCTTCCCTACCTACACCTCGTACCTAGTATAGGCGCCTTGCTCCCTGTAGAGGTCCTCGCCTCATAACCCGACTTTAGGTAACCTAGGAGGTACACCTGAAATGGTGAAAATGAACCTAAATTCTCCCCTCCACACCACCTGGCTACTATTGTAGTCCAGTTGAAACTTGAGCAGATAGACAGCTGTCATTTTGCTTTGGCTAACATTATCCGCTGCGCTCCCTGTCCACGACACTCCTCCCTCTTCCTCTGCCTCTCTCTCTGCCTACTAGATACATAGCAGACCTGCTCTGTCGACCGTCTCTCTCGACCGCGAGATCACCATACCAACATCCCACCGTGAACGCGAACCTGGCCCGCCATCACGCCATCGCCGCCGCACCCGAGCCCTCGACGCGTATGCCTCGACCTCTACGACGCTAGTCCTCGCTTGTCGCCCTCGTCCCCTCGTCGCCTCGTCGATTGCCATTACAGCGCCCGCCACCGCCCTGGTTCCTCCTCTCGCCGACCACACATCCATCGCCCTGGCCAGCCGCCTCGCTCGCTCGGCGCGGCTCCAGCCACCATAACCGCGCCCATGTGGTGGTTCTTTCGCATCGTCTCGAGTTCCATCTTTCTCTTGACCGTCGTCCTCTCCATACCCATCTCCTTCGATGTAGGCGGACGCGACACCGGCCTGGCCTACAGCCTCGCGCTGTTCAGCTTCTACTTCGTCTACAGTGCCGCCAAGCTTGTGACGCCCGAAACCTCGCGCGTGCGGTGGACCTTGACTAAGCTGCTGCAGACCTCGCAGTGGGTTGTGGTACCGGCCCTGCTGATCTGGTCCCTGCACAACTTCGCCGTCGATGCCAGCAGCACCGACTGGGTGTCGAGGACCATTGGCGGGCTTGGCCACCGCAAACATACCACCTGGGCCGACTGGATCTTTGGGAATGGCGGCCTGGTTGAATCCATCACCCTCGGCGGCTGGGACAAGTCTTTGAGCTATTCTATCCCTGTCTTCCAACTAGCCGAGGGGTTCTGCACCCTTCTGGTCATCCAGGCGGCCGGCCAGATTTCCAGATGGCTCGTGAACAGAGGGCGGAGCGACACGTGGGTTGTAAGCTCATACTCTCACAACCCCCCCCTCCGATATGATTATGCTGATCGTTGGCTCTACAGCTCCTACTCCTCATCTTTTCAGCCTCCATCATTGCGAGCGCCGTCTATTTCCTCTGGCGGGTGGCCCTCTTCCCCTCCGTCGGCAACATCGACGCAACCCTAATAGGCGTGACGGTTACCTCCGCCGTCTTCTTGTGCGCCATCGGCATCGGCACCGGCCGTGGAAATCCTGTCGAGTCGTCACTCCTTTTCGCCTACATCGTCCTCTGCGTCTATCAGATCTTTACAGATTACGTCCAATCGCCTGAGGCCCAAGCGGCTGCTCTGGAACAGGCCGCCAACCAGCCCGAATTTCCTCCTTTACCGCCCATCATCATGGCAAGCTACTCGACACTTCTCCACTTACTAGGCTCGCTGCCCTCGGCCGTCTATTCGTCATTGAGTTTTCTCCATGCCGCTTTCCAGACCATCGCGCCCTCAGTGATAATCTCTTTGGTCTATCGGATAATAGTCTTCTATTGCGCTACCCGTATCATTCCAGCTGTGCGAGAATCTGGCGCCAGAGCGCTTATGGAAGAACCTTCACTAGATGACTCGGATGGTGCGAATCGACTGCTTGGCGTCCTGTCCTGGTTCTCACCCTCTATTCTCATCGCAGTGTACACCAGTTTGCTCTTACAGCACTTCTCCGCTAGTGATAACGAGGGCTGGACGCTACGGAATGGTGATGCTGGGGGCAACACGTGGCGTTGGATTAACGTGGCTGCAACCATGAGTCTATACGCCATTGAACTGTACCTGGGAAATGAAGATGCAGACGGTGGCATGGTCAGTCATTGGAAGACGGATTGAAGGGAGAGCTCGACGGTTTTGTGTCACAACCACGAACTTGTCGGACGGTTTCCGCCCACGATCTCGAGAGATGGACGAGGGCGCCGACTTGCAGATACTACTTCAGGTGGATATCATAGGACCCGACTGCTTGGGGGACAGCTGCGCAAGAACTTGGGAGATTTGGGCTCACAGCACCTGGCGTTATGGAGTAGGGGCAATTATACCACCAGTCCGACCGGTTTTATTTGTTATATCATCAATACCAATTCGATTCAGTGCGAAACACAAGTGTACTTGTCGTTCTTGCCAGTGCGGAGCCAAATTCAAGACCGCCAGAAGTATAAGATCGGCCCTGAGACGGCCGAGCTCATTGGGGGAGAGTCGGCAGTGATATAGGCTGACGGCACTTGCAGGTAGTGATAATCATGGAAGCAATACGTACGTATAAGTTAGGGTTGAACTTGTGTGAAACTGGTGTAATTCGTCCGTTTGGTGTCCCAGCCCATGTTTTCGCGCCCTCCCGACGGTCCCAGACAGCCCCCATACCCCTTTTGTCATTGCATCCCTGCGAGTAACCGTCCAACGATGGCAGGGGAAATGGCGTTGCAGCTTCATTAGCCGAGCTCGGCCAAAGGGCAATCATTACAACGCGACATTACGGGACCACTATTACAACGCAGTGATGAGAACGGGTTGCGACTCGGATGAAGGGGTTTCGGTGACGCCTAACCTCGGCCAGAAACCCTGGCGATACAGATAGTTGAGGATTTTGGGGTAGCTACCCACGCACATCGTGGGCATTGTTTGGGGTCCCCAGAAGAACAACCGGGGGGGTTTCGTCAGAGTCTGGGGAGTAATGCGGAGCATCCTTGTCCCGTACACTATATATACTACGTCTATTAACTATCCTATCCCCGGATCTCGGGTCCCTTCACTCGTTGAGAGACGAGCATTTTCGAAGGGTGCACAAAATAATTACCTAGGTTGGTGATTTACGCCAACAAGCATATGTCTGCACCCGATCCGAACTCATGAAGCACTTACGCCTCCTCGGACTAAAACTAAGCATACAAAGAACTATATCGTTTTGCCAAGTACGGAATAGAGGAGGGTACCGCATCTGACCTGGGGATGACAAAAGGAAAGCTAGCTAACCTTAGATAGCAGCTTGTCCATCCTCATAGAGTTAGGGAGCCGCCTCATTGCATCAGCACCGCGGACCAACACCAGGGCTTTCTTTCCACCCATATCAGTTCAAATCCCTTTGTTTATCATTTTATTTCACCCTCTGCCATCCATCCCCTTCACCTCTTTCTCCTGTATTGAGAGAAAATGACGAAGTATCTTCAAGATGACGTGCAGTCGCACTCGCTTAGGAACCCAGAGGTCTTTTGGTCCGCACAGGCCGCTCTCCTTCATTGGCACAAACCGCCAATGGCCACCCTGACAAAAACGACGAAAACACTGAGGAACGCGGTTGAGCATCCGCACTGGCGCTGGTTCGACGGCGGTGAGATCTCGACCTGCTTCAACTGTATTGATCGACACGTTCTTGCGGGTAACGGCGATAAACCCGCTATTTACTCGGATAGCCCCGTCACGGGCGCCAAGCAAACGCTCACGTACGCTCAGCTTCTAGATGAGGTCGAAACTACGGCTGGCGCTCTGAGGGAGGAAGGGGTCCAGAGAGGAGATGTGGTGTTGGTCTACAGTGAGTGATCCTCTTTCTACCTACTTTATCCATCCGTCCAACTCTCGCACGCCAACCTTAAAGAGGTGGTGGTTAATAGAGAACGGAACCGGCTTGATTGCTGCGGCCAACTCACACTGGACTCAAGTGCCCATGATTCCAGCCGCGGTCATTGGGATCCTCGCAATCAATCGTCTAGGCGCAATCCACGCCGTCGTGTTCGGTGGATTTGCACCTGCGTCCCTTGCTCAGCGCATTGATGCGTCACGGCCTGTTGCCATCCTCACTGCTTCGTGCGGGATTGAGGGGAATAAGCCACCCGTGAGCTATAAACCCTTCATCCACGAAGCTATTCGGCTGTCTAGTCATAAGCCGAGCCGCGTCATTGTCTGGCAGCGGAACGAACTGAGATGGGATGACTTGAATAAAGCGGGCGGGGAGCGGAACTGGTTCAAGATCGTGCGTAGTTGTAGGGCGAGACATGTAAAGGCAGCTTGCGTGCCGGTGGGAGCAAATGAGGGAATATATATCATCTATACGAGGTGAGAAGCGACTAGCCGGCTTGTTTGGGATATCTAGCATGTCAGACGACTAACTACACTTTTAGCGGTACAACGGGTTCACCGAAAGGCGTTGTCCGCCACGCCGCCGGTCATGCCGTCGGCTTACATCTTTCCATAAGCTACGTGTTTGGAATACACGGACCTGGAGATGTGATCTTTACAGCTAGGTAAGGGGTCGCTCTTCGCTTAGATTTCCGACTTGGGAACTCTGACACAAAGCCAGCGATATTGGTTGGGTTGTAGGGCATTCGTACATCATTTACGCTCCGCTTCTCACGGGCGCTGCGACGGTTCTTTTCGAAGGCAAGCCCATCGGAACGCCGGATAGTTCTGCCTTTTGGCGGATCGTACAGGAATACAAAGTCAATACTCTCTTCACAGCTCCTAGTAAGCAACCCATCCGACAGTATGACTGCATCAAGCGGGAGTTAATGATGAACAGCTGCGCTGAGGGCCATCAAGCGGGACGATGCCGAAAACAAACATTTCAAGCGGATTGGGGAGCAGGGCGGACTGCGAAGCCTGAGGGCGTTATTTTTAGCAGGCGAACGGTCCGAGCCTTCGATCATAACCATGTATCAGGATCTCGTAAGGAAATATGGGGCGCCCGGTGCTCTGGTCGTTGACAACTGGTGGTCTTCGGAGTCGGGATCACCTATTTCGGGTATCAGTCTAGTGCCTCAAGCTGGAAAGGGTAGACGATATGTCGAGAAGGATAGCGATCGGCCACGTATCAAGCCGGGGAGCGCAGGCAAGGCTATGCCGGGATTTGATGTCAGATGTGTCGACGACAACGGTGTTGAGGTCAAGCCTGGCAAAATGGGGAACATTGTCCTTGGCATGCCTCTGGCTCCGACGGGGTTCACAACGTTATGGCACGACGAGGAGAGGTTCTACAAGAGCTATTTAGAAAGATTTGATGGGAAATGGATTGATACGGGCGGTAAGTGCCTCAAATCGTAGCCGCCTCGATGCCTATCATCGCCCTAACCACCAGCATATAGACGCCGGTATGATTGACGGCGAGGGGTACATCAGCATCATGAGTCGAAGTGATGACTTGATCAATACTGCGGGTCATCGACTCTCAACCGGTTCGTTTCATATCTTTCTAGCTGATTCGATTGTCACTCGAGATAGCTGACGTACAAGTCTTGCAGGATCCATCGAGCAAGCCATCACAACCCATCCCTTAATCGCGGAAGCGAGCGTAGTCGGGATTCCGGACTCACTAAAAGGGCAGCTTCCCTTTGCATTCATCACCCTGTCTGTCCCAGATCACCCGGCGCCGGCGATTCCTGATGCAGAGCTCTTTAACGAAATCCAGCAGCGGGTGCGGACGCAGATTGGCGGCATAGCAACGTTAGGCGGGATCATCCAGGGCAAGGGTATGATTCCTAAAACGCGCTCAGGGAAGACGCTGCGTAGGGTATTGAGGGAACTGGTCGAGAACGCCGTGCACGGGGAATACGAGAGCGATGTCCAGTATCCCGCGACAATCGAGGACCCGTCCGTCATCAAGGTGGCGAGGCAAAAAGTTGCAGAGTACTTCCGCCAGAAGGGGGGTGCACACAAGGCCATCGAAACGAGAGCGAAGCTGTAGGCTCGGGGCTCAGCTGTCCAGCGACCTACGGGCTATCTATTTCAACCGTTCCAGGGATATTTCTAATTTGCGGGTGGTTTGGGGGCGTGGGGATAGCCTTCCATCCAGATGGAGTATGCGCATCGGCTGGAATATCGCCATGCTTCTTCCTCCCAGGGCCTTGCGAATCCGAGTTTTCGGTAGCGAAGGATCCCAAGCCATCATGCACGGCTCTGGCCCAGCACAATACGTACTGACGTGGGCCGTATCCGGGCCGCGCACTGTGCGACAGTAGCACAGCTGCAGTCGTGTTCCTCGAGCGACTTCGTCGAGACAGTATCTAGGACTCGGGTTAAACAAGGTAGTAACACAAGATGCAACGAAACTTCACAACTCCTATTGAGAACTTGTGGCAACGTCGGAAGACTCTTCTTCCGGTTGCCGACATATACAAAGATATGATGCGCCAAATTCTTCACCTATAAGCCAACTGCCCCTTTTGTCGTGCCCCGTCTCCTGCCGCCACCCCAAGGCCATGGGCACCCGGGCTATGCCGGATCGTCGTAGGCCCAACCATGAGAGGCAACGGGTTGGTCTCGGTAGGTATTCACGACGTATGCGTAGCACATGTGATCCTATGGCCTTAGCCCTAGCTTAGGGCTATCGTGGCGCCCGTTTGCGCCCCGAGCAATTGCTGACTGACATGTGGCACGCTTTCCTACTTTGTTGACTCCATCCGTCTGGCCCCAGCCATCTATCACCGGCCAAGCCACAGCCTTGGTAAGACCAACATCGGTGTCTTGAAACACCAACTTCCCATCAGCCAATGACGCATTACGTGTAAGTCCCGACGAAGCTCCACGGATCACGCAGCGAGCGCCCCGGTCGCTCGCGAATCAGGAAGATTCAGCCCTACGACCCACGTGCCAAAAGGTCCCATACAGATACGGCACCGGTACTGCTCGCATATTGCATCATACCGAAGCACCGAATCAGGTGATGCCATCCTTCGACGGGCGAATCAAGCCGAGTCGTTGCCTTCGTTGGCCAGCGACATGCCCAGCGCCCGCCATTCATGACATTATTCTTAGGAATGGCGGTGTCGTCGAGGAACGGATCTGCCGGCACTTTTGGGGATAGGATGTTGGGTGTACTGCTTGCCCTGCCTATTGGTTACCATCGAGGACCTCGCATAGCCGTGATTGGGTAAGGCGAGTTCGATTTCAGATCACCAAATCTTAGGAGTAAGGCTCAACTCTATGATGGTTACTCAACCGCGCGGTAGAAGTTTCATGGCGGCTCGAGTTGCACGAAGCTGCTAGTAACCTACCTACAGGTCCTACTTATGATTCTGTGACACCACTGACTACCTTGCCTACTCCCACTCCAGCCCTGGACCAATGAGCTAAAGCAAGGGGTAGGTCTAGAATCCTAATCACGATGTAAGGGATCCGGAGAGGTTCAGTTCTAGGCATCGTTGTGTGTTTCGTGGCTGGGATACGACGATGCAGGTCATCTCACTCAGACGAGGCATTTTGCTGTTGCGAGTCCGAGAAAGAGAGAAAGAGAGAAAGAGAAACCATCCGGCGTACCTGGTGTGAACGTCAGGATATCTCAAAGTATAAATTGGCCCATTGTTCGTGTTGGGGAAGAAGATTCTGTAGGTCGAGAACTCAACAATTTCAAAACCACCTCATACATACTTTCGAAGCGGAACTAGACAACTACTCTGTGAAAATGTTGGCCAATGTTCATTCAGTCTCCCTGCGGGTGGAAACAGGTAATTGATCATGAGCTCCCAGTCTCAAGTCGATGCAACAGATTCACGCTAACTAATAATCAAAGATGATGGTCAAGATCTTGGTATTGATTGCATGTGGCAAGGAGTTCGGACGCCCACTCCTGCGTCCGGATCTGATACGCCAGTACAGACAGTCGATGTATTCTTTTCGGCGAGGCCATACAGCCGTCCCCCATCCGGGGCCGACTACCCCCTTCCTTCCCGGCTGCGTCTCCAAGTAGCCGCTCTCAACTTCCTCAATAAATGT
The DNA here is from genome assembly GCA_022385595.1 of Xylaria palmicola. Lineage (NCBI taxonomy): Eukaryota > Fungi > Ascomycota > Sordariomycetes > Xylariales > Xylariaceae > Xylaria > Xylaria palmicola. Next base: position 540,072 of record MU281337.1, on the reverse strand, counting down.
TTCTGTGCTGCAGCAGGGGCCATGAATTCCGGCGTCGTGGCCGCCAGGTTCATAATTCCGTTACAGGCCGGCACTGTCATCAAGTCCGATATCCTGTCTTCTCGTTTACGCGACGCATACTGGGTTGAGAAAGTCGTGTCCTTCGCCTCTCCGCTACGAGTCTTTCAAGCCTCGCGTCTTTCTTCCGACACCAGGTCACTTGCGGAAATCTTCGATGCCTCCGCCGGAGCAGTCCTCTTGAAACCGAGCACAACCCAGCACCTGATGAGAACCAGCACGGGGCTCTCCACTGCCCTGCCCTCGGAAATAGAGGCAGACTTCGGGAACAAGCTCTCCATTGCCTGGATCTCGGCAGCCCCAGTAGCCCGCAAGCGCCTTGTCCTCGTCGGCAGCAGCAACCAAGACCCGGAGGGCGGCGGATGGACGCAGTTTGCGTTTCGCGCGGCCGCATCGCTCGGCATCGACCTCGTCATCGTCGACCGGGAAGACGGGTGGCTGTCGAGGGGCGACTACGCTTCACAGTACGAAGCGCTCCTTCCAGCTCCGGCGTGGTGGTGGGCGGAGCCGTCGGTGGGCGCGCTCGTGAAATTCGTAGAAGACTACAAGACCAAGAACCCGGGCAAGACGATCGACGGCATGGCGACGTTCATCGAAGCCCTCCAGGTCCCCGTTAGCGTCGCCGCCTCGCGGCTCGGACTCCCCCACGAGCAAACCTCGGCCTTCTCGCAGGCCACGAACAAGTACAAGCTGGGTCTGTTCCAGAACCGATGCGCCCTGCTCGCCTCCAACACCGCGGACGTGCTGGCGGGGGTCGCGTCCCGCGACAACGACCTGGCGTTCCCGCTCATCGTCAAGCCGTGCTTCGGCCTGAACTCGGAGGGCGTCACACGCGTCAACGAGGAGTCTGAGCTTGAGGAGGCCATCGAGGCCGCGAGGGCGTCCGGGCGGAGCAAGAGCGACGTGGGGGATCAGGTGCTGGTGGAGCGGTACTGCGACGGCCCCGAGGTGGACGTCAACCTCGTGCTCGTCGGCGGCCGGGTCCTGTTCGCCGAGATCTGCGACGACTTCCCCAAGGGCGCCGACGTCGACGACCCCGCCGGCGCGGCGGCCGCGCCCGGCCAGCGCAGGAACTTCCAGGAGACGAACATGGTCTTCCCCTCGGCGCTGCCCGACGACGAGAAGGAGGCCCTGCGGGACGCCGTCGTGGGGACCATCCGGGGCCTCGGGTTCGAGAACGGCGTCATGCACGTCGAGGCGCGCGTGGCCAGCTCCAAGTGCTCCTACCAGCGGTCCGCGAACGGCGTCGTGGACCTGCGACCCCGCGGGGGCGGCGGCGGCGGCGGCGGCGGGGAGCCGGCGGCAGACGACGACGCCCCGCCCACCCCCTGGGTCATCGAGGTCAACCCGCGCCCGCCGGGACTGTTCGCCTCGCAGACCCCCGCATCCGTGTACGGGATCGACTACTGGGCCATATCGCTGCTCCTGGGCGTCGGCGACCGGGCGCGCGCGGGGGCGCTGGCGCGGCCCTTTGCGGGCGGGGCGCAGAGCCACACGGTCCTCGTCATGATCCGCGCCGAGTTCGACCCGGCCCGCGAAGGCGTGTTCGACTCCGACGATGTCTGCGCGGAGCTCCTGGCGCGGCACCCGGAGCTCGCGCCGCACCTCGGGCGCTACGGGTGTCTTCTGAAGAGGGGCCAGCGGATCCCGCATCCGAGTGGGGGCCGGAACACTTTCGTGGCGTACATCAACGTGTTTTCCAGGACGTCGAGACAGGAGGCCTTAGAAGTGGCTAAGAAAGTGAGGGAGGAGATTAGGTACGAGATTCGATGAAGAGGGTTATGGCGATCTCTACTTGTTTTGGAGGTCTTGGGCTCAGAAACATGAGATATTGGTAGGACGAGTGAGTGGTTCACTCTAGATTTGACTTTTCATATTTCCAATAGACTATATTGTCCTGAAGCACCTTGAGGGAACCGATATTGTAGACCATATTCGTATAGATGCCTAACATGTCCGACATTAAACTACTTGTACTTCATCTTCGAGGAGTATTTTGTTGGAACATGATATTGAAGCCCGGGTGCTAATGCTCCGGCCATAGACAGATTGTAAGGTAATTCGATCCATGGGATCATAGAGCGTAATTAAACTCGGGATTCTCACGATCTGTGAGATCCAAGAACTCCTGGCCTTCGATCTTAGTGTAGCCAGCAGCTGCTCGTATGGTGGCTTTGATGGCGTTCTGTCTTCTACACCAGAAGTAGATGAACATCAGGACAAGATATGCCACGATGTAAGATACCAAGACAGTCGTGATAGCGTTATGGTATGCAGGCGCATCGCCTGGCCGAAACACCTGTGGCCCGATAATCTGCTCCTCGTCAGTATCCTATTGTCGCAGTACACAGGATCAGGAAAGATAGACATATTCCGTAGGGGCGACGGGAGGGAAATCCAAATAATAAGAGATGGGGTGCGGTGCCGCTTACGTTGCCAACACAGTACGAAACGAGATACATAGCTGCCGCCGTAGTTTTCTTTGTCCATCCTGCGACATTGGAGGAGATAAGGCTCAAGACGCACACGAAGCCTGTTGAGCCGGATGAATACAGATAGTACCCGGCAAGTCGTCCCCCTCTGTTCTGGAGAGGGAGGAAACGAATCAGAAATAAGCCGAAAATCGCGAGCAGAGGGCCCGTCGAGTTGATCAACTTTCGCTTTGTCAGTACTACCAATCACTCTTCACCGTAAAAGTGCAACTCACTATACGGTTGTTAAATTTACGTCCCAGATATCCGAAGACAACCAGCGTTATGACCTGCACTGCTCCGCCAGGGGTACCCAACAGTAACGACTGCTTGGGTGTGAACCCAAAGGCGACAATGAGTTGCGAGAAATAGTTCGTTATGCCGCCTGTCCAAATTCCCGTTAGGCGGCCGTTAGACTTTCAGCAGCAGGGGCTTACCGTTTGGGATGTTTCCAAACAGAGAAAAGAGCACGAAAGCCCAGATCATTGGGTCGGTGAGAGCCTCCTTGCATTGGTACCATTTGAAATGCTTATTTCCCACGCCCTGTTGATTGTCGCGGATTCGTTCGACGGCCATGAGACGTTCATGTTCTGTCAAGAATCGAGCGTTGAGCTGGCTGTCGGGCATCCAATATAGGAACAGGGCACCCATTAAGGCGGTAAACAAGCCGAAGACGAGAAAGATGAGCTGCCATCCCTTGACCGATAGGGGATTTTGCTCAGTCCCAACAGCAATTCCATACGCAACAACACCACCTACGATCTGCCCCCATCCATTGAAGCTGAACCACCAAGATACCCGAGTGCCCTGTTCTGGCGTTGTGTACCATTGGGAAGTGAATAAGACAAAGCCTGGGCTAACGGCGGCTTCGGCAGCACCAAGAAAGAATCGTACAGCGAGGGCGCCTGCCAAGTTCTAGCACAAATCAGCACAAATCATGAGCCTCGCCCAGGGTTTTATGACCGGGAAAACATATTACCTTTACAGCAGCTGTGAGAGCGAGGATTGAACCCCACAGTATCACGTTGAAGGCAGAATATTTGGCCAAGGGGAGCCGTTGAAGGAGCCAATTCGTCGGCCACTCCCATACGAGATAGCCAAAGTAAAAGATAGACGCAACCCAATTATAATCGGATACTAAGAGACGTGCCTCGTCAGAGAGTAGTTGTTCTAGCGTTTTGCGTCGTAACCAAGAGCATACCTCCTATATTAAGATCCGTCTGCGTTCAAAAACAGTCAGGTCTCGGCAGCCAGGTGTTCGTGTAGAGAGGCTCACTTTGAATCCAATGATTGATGCATAGGACAAGGTCGTCTTGTCTAAGAAATTCAAGCCGTAAACAACGCATAGAAACGGCATCATGTGCATATCAATCTTCCTCAGCAACTTCCTCTGGTCTTCGGCACTCATTACGATGGTCTCCCCCGCACTATCGAAAACCAGCAGTCAGTCATAGCACTCAGCATTAAGTCCCGAATGGGGTCAATGGGGTCGTATGAGCACACAAGCCCGGGAGCCATGCATTTCAGAATGACATACTGAGCGGCCACGAGCTTCAAGGCCTCATCCGCGTCGTCACTAGCCACATGCTTCGGCATGTGTTCGACTTCGGGAATGTGAGATTCATGGCTTGTCCCCGTCACCTTCTCGGCAGAATCCCGCCCGGATGACTTTGTTTCCCGATCTGCCGACATCTTCCAAGGATGTCTTGCAATAAGAAGCGGTTCAAAACTTGCTCAAAGGCGCAGGAATCACAAGTACAGGCCTGGCGGACGCTCCGGCCATATATACTACGTTATCAGTGATCACCATGCTGGCCGAGGTCCCCTTGTACTACGGAGTACCTAATCTAGGTATGCAAATCACTTCTCCGCACCGAGGCGTCCACCATGCATGTAGCATCGACGCGGATCCAGATCATTTCGAGGAGCGGCGCTGGATTATTATATCCGTCTCTGTATTCTTGATAACACGAGCAGACCGGAAGAGCAGAGGATGGAACCATGAAGCTGTTGATTGATTATAAGTTGGACAAAGATTGTTATCAACAGATGCAGCTCGTTGGCACTCAATTGCTACGTATCAGCAAGAGTCGGCTGCCCGATTCCCAATTGTAGAAGACCAGTTGGAGCTGATCAGCGCGCTGCTCCCTACCAGGATCATGTCGCTCGAACCAAGGGAACGGTAAGCCACTCCATCTCTTGACCCTGTAGTGAAGCGTCAGCAGGCGGGCCCTGATAAGATATGCCGACCAGTTGCCGATAGCCTATTAGGTACCTAAGGTAGGTACTTGTTGGGTCCCTCGTACCTGCCCCCACAGCAGGTACTTACCTGTAAACCTGGACCAGACGATAAGATAGGAAAAAAGGTAGCGCCGCTAGGCCAATCATACCACGGGCTCGCTCGCCAACCCGATAAGTGCATTTGGCCGCATCGAAATTGGTGCGCACCAAAATTATTTTCGCCCGGGAGGGTCCACTCGAGCCATCGTGGGGTGTCTGCCAATTCCTTCAATCAACCACCACATTGCGCACTTGCCAGTCACCAACCGCTCTCGCCTCTCCGACCATCCACCACTCCCCAAACCGCCAAATAGCGACAATGGATAAGCAACCCGTAAAGCTCGTCAAGGTCACCCGCGTTCTGGGCCGCACCGGTACGCACAGCCAGCGCCCCGCGACGACGTGAAGCCCCTGGGAGGAGCGAAGAGGAGACTAACGCCCGTCGACAGGCTCTCGCGGTGGTGTCACCCAGGTTCGCGTCGAGTTCCTCGAGGACCAGACCCGCTCGATCATCCGAAACGTCAAGGGACCCGGTAAGTCGCCCGTCTCTCCGTCACGATCCACACGCCAGCCGCGGTCTGCGATGCATCAGGGTTACTAATCTGCGCCATGTAGTTCGCGAGGACGACATCCTGTGCCTGCTCGAGTCCGAGAGAGAGGCGAGACGCCTGCGATAAGCGGTGTTGGAGGTCAGCGATCGGTGGAAAATTTGCACTATGGATTTCGGCGTATTTTACACACTTCCTCGACCAGCCACGATCCGTGCTGTCTGAATCGGATACCGCATGATTGGGTGCTTGGGGACCGGCTGCTGGGCCGGTGCCGATGCCATTCGAGGCACACGACAAGACGATGCAGATCATGGGAATAGACTGGCCATCAGATAGGCGTTGAATCATGACTCCTTGATCGGTTCTTACATGGTTGGCGCAATTTGACGTATTGATTCCGAACAAATCCCTGGGACTGTCTGAAGTTTTTGGGCAACAGCCTTTTTTTGTGCCAAGCTATCTTCCATGACATGAGCGGTGTTCGCTATATTGCAGAGACCCAAACACCCGATTTGTCCGAGGTTCGCAGTACTCACTAAACTACTTCTATCAGCTCCTTCAATTCTAAAGTTACCCTGTCAAACGCTATAAGTTATTAGCCCCGAATCCCTGTAAATATACGTATAATGATGCCCTAGATATAACCCCTTGATTTCCCTAAAACAACGAGGTGCTCTACGATATTATGCTATCAAGAAAGTTCAATATTCCAGCTCTTTATTAGGATGATTAGGTATGCAGACAGTCTTGTGCCGTTTTGACTATTACCGTTCATGGGCCACTGTCTCAACTTGATGCATTCCCTAGCGTCGGTTTCTAATCCCACCTCTCTGCTCACGAGCAGGGAAAGGTAAGGCAAATATGCATTAAGAACAGTAGGAATTCTAATTCAACGTAGAAATCTGCCATGTAGTTATACTCCTGAGCCTACTAGGCCAGATCCAATACGATATTAAGAACAGGATGCGTTGACTATGAATGGGTTACTTGTATCCATGCTTTCCGGGGCTTACGAATAGATGAAGAGGGCATCAGAGTTGCAAGCAGTTTATTTAAGAATGAAAGCTATCCTTCTTATCTCGCCAATACAACTATTATTACGAGTTATAACAACCTGCCCACCCCCTGAAAGACAGCCACCTTGCATCTTCGCGAATACCTGCTCTTCGAGCATGGTATTGATAACCCATGAAAGCTTTACTCCCGCTGCCATCCTTTTGTTAGCTTACCTTGCACTTGCGACCTCTGGACAGGCCGATCATACTAAACTACCGAGCAACTAACACCTTGATGAATTCGCGAAATACTTCGTTGACCAAAAAAGTCTGTCAATTCGACACCGACAAACACATCCAGTGTAAGGTTACCGCATCTAAACCATTGCTCCCGGAAGCGGCGTGGCCTTTACAACGGAAATAATACAACCTTTACCGCTCCAGCGTCACCATATTTTCAGGTGAAGCTAGAACCCACGCATCTCGTGGGACTCGAGGCAGAAGCCCTAGCATTTACCATTTTATGATGGTAGCTTCGCATCTTTGAGCTTCCCAGCCATGGCCCCCTCTCAGACTAGGGTGGAAGAGGTTCGGGTTTTTCTGCTTCTCTGCCTTCATGCTGGGCTAATCTCCGAGCAAGCGAGTCACCGCTCTATTTAAGTATGTTGCAATACTCCACGATATTGATGGCCAATTATCCTAGTTCCACCTTTCTAGACACAATAGTATACGAGAATACTTATCTGGATAGAGGGACCTGCACTGGAAAATGAATTGAAGTTGACCAAAGTTCCCACCCAGAAGGAGCTGCGGAGGTTTATGGCAACTCAGACAATATCGTGACAGCGCTGGAAGAGTGCATGAGCAGTCTTAAAATTCATAACACTCGATCAAGAACAGAGACACATAAGAGCCCGTATCCGCACATAGTAAGCAGAATAAAAAGACACGAAAGTGGACTTGGACGTCTAGGTAGCGTCTAATCTACGGTCAATGGTACGATGGTGAATGTAACAAGGCGATACAATGGTCTCACTACCTAAACAAAGCAATACAGCCGCAGTTTTTAGTTTTTTTTTTGAGGCTAACCTGCGTTCCGGCCACAAATGTCTCGGCTCCTTCTGCGACCCAAGACGAGGCGTGGCGTGGAGAGACGTCGCAGCACCATGCGGGTGACGCAACATCTGAGAAACCCTTCCCCGCGGCAGCGAGATTCAACGTCGCACTATCTAACGCCAGGCCCCTCCCCAAATCAGTAGCACAAAAGTAAAATGTCCAAGTAGATGGGTTACATTGACATCTGAGCATGCTGTCATGAGATCAGACGCCATTGTTCCTGGCCGGTCGGTGGCTCTCGGTAGGGTCCGGATCAACGCAAATGGTCGATCAGTCGATGGTCGATCATGCGACTCGGTACAATATTCCGTACTCTACCTCCACTAGGTACATGGGCGGCAGGACCAGCATATGACCCTTGGCCAGATATTCAAGCGAGAGAGGAAGACGATAATATTGGACCGAGACCACTGTCTTAAGTTAGTGTTCAGATGGATAGCTGTGCCTCGCTCCAGGCGATTGATCAGTAGTTGGCCGATTAATCCCGAAGCCAAGTGAATGTATAAGCGTATGAATCAGCTCAGCCGCCGCGTCAGTCTCGGGATCGCCTGGTCGTTATGGCAAAGGCCTGACTCGCATGGGTGCTCCCAATGGACAGTAAATCCAGTCTGCGACCTATTTTGCTGGTGGTGTGCCTTGATGGCGAAGCTGTCACTTAAGCATATACCTCGATCGTGATGTGTTTCTTGCCTGGACTTGTTCTCTGCTAATTATCTGATATCACTTCAAATCAGGGTAGTAGACAAGGACGGTTAGAATGCAAGTCTGGCAGACCAAAACTTAGCCCCTTGATGATTAGTATCATCGTTGCACTACGAGGATGTATCATACAACACACTTTGCCACTCATTAGGATGAACCCAAGCTTTTCAAAGGGCCAATAAAACATCTACCACAAAGGAAAAAAGAGTTGTATACTCAAGTGATCAGCCAATCCTGGCTACGAAACAATATACCAAGTTTGTACAAGAATGAGAATATTGTCCAGATTGGCGGCGTGAGCACAAGAATAGAACAAGATTCTTGGTCGGAGAGACGAAATTGGCGCAAATGGTAATGGGATTTGATTTTGTCCAAGACAGCCAGGCCAGGTCGGGGTTGAGCCTCTCCTTGAGCGGACCAAAAGCAGCATATTCCATTGCTTCTGGGTTTCCCATTTCCAACATGCGTGGGATCTCACACTTTGTTCATTGTGTATCCCCTGATTATCTTCGCCCTAAACACCCAAGCAAGATACAAGAATTATAAATTTTCTGCGGGTGCAGTGGAGCGGGCGGCCCCAAGAAGCAATGCAGAAAAACCATGTTGTGTTGTAGTCCCCCTATTGAACTTGAACTCCGCATCCAAATAGACTCCAATTGGCTACCCGTGATGATCTGTTGCTTTCCAGTCGGGCGTCGTCCACCACCAACCCCACGATTAGGTATTACTAGTCTATAAGAATCGTAGGTCATCAACGTGAAGATGGAGCCAAGAGTGATGCGCTTAGAGAGCGAAGGCAACCAGGCCAATGAGACCAGCGAAAGCAGCGCCGGACAGGGCAGCAACCTTTCCAGCACCAGCGGTGGGGATGGGCGAGGTACCGGGTGTGCTTGGGGTAGAGCTAGGGTAGACACCGCCAGTGGGCGTGACCTCAGGAGTAGTGACCGGGTACACAGCCGTGGTGTTGGCAGAAGGGTAAACCGGAGCGCTGAAGGTAGGGTAGGCGGGAGCACTGCTGCTAGGGCTAGCACTGCTGCTGGGGCTAGCGCTGCTGCTTGCGAGTTAGCGAGACCAGAAGAACGTCCAAGAAGTCCCATCTTCTTACCAGGTGGCGCAGACCACAGCGGAAGTGGTGTAGACAGGCACGCTGACAGTGCAGGGGCAGTCGGTGATGGTCAGGGTGGTGGCCTATGCGAGCGTGTTAGTCGGCGACTCCTGTGCAACATCAAGTAGGCTACGCGAATGGCACCCGCCTCTCCCGTTGCGTGCGCCCAGGCCTGGGCGTCGCAAACTAGGGAAAGCGGTGGCCAGGCTCGCCAGATTCATCCCATACCTCAGTGACGGTGTAGGTGTTGGTGCCGTAGGTGATCTGGGTAGGGCCCGGGCAGTAGGTCTCGTACGAGGTAACGACCTGAGTGGTGTAGGTGACGTTGGGGGCGGCCGAGTAGGCAGGGTAGCTGGCAGAGACGCCAGCGGCGAGGGCAGCAGCAGCAATAGCGAACTTCATTTTGACGAGTAGTTGACGAGTAGTCGATCGGGCTAATTAAAGAGCTCGGCGGCGAGTCGGTAGACGAGGGTTCCTAGGTGGCAGAGATGTGCGTTGTTAACGAATGGAATTGACTATAAAGTCGTGTGCGAATGAATGACTGTGTGTGGGTGGGTGGGAGAAGAGAGGAAGGGCTGGAGGAATCCATCGAGAAAAGGACTTATATAACAGATTCACCACATGAAAGAGCAAGCAAGCAAGCATGGGCTGGGTACCCAGGTACTGAGGTACTGAGGTACTGCACCGAGAGTAGCCAATTCCAGGCGCTGATGCAGCCATGGGGACCGCCCTTTGGTGAGTGTGGGTGGAGACACCCACCTGCGATACATCGGGTAGTACGGTACCTTGCATACGTACCTTGTACCTATTTAGGGCACCGACAGTATGCTAACCCGCATGAATCGAGACGAGATGACCTCCTGCCCCTTACCTACAAGTAAGGATCTCGGCCCTAATCCGGTCTAGGTCCTGTCAATGGAGTAAAACAGCGTAAAGCACTTCCACATCTCTTTGTCTCTAAATCCTACTTGTACTCCGTAGACTTACCTTTCTCAGGTCAAAGACGAGTTTTCCTCATCCACTGTCTTTAAGCATATGGACTATCTTGGGGATGCTTAATTAGACATACTCTGATATCCACCGAGCAAATGTTTCCTTCCATAGAAGCAATCATTCTGCTGGGTACTGCCTCCTAACTAAGTAGTATACCTAAGGTACTGGTATACATACTGTAAACGAAAATACAGCATCGACGGTGGGCCGGTCTTCACGCCAAATTCACATCAAAAGGATACGAGCTGGTCCGAAGACTCTCTCCGCTATCTACCTAGACTCATCGTGCCAGTCCCCCTTTTGAGCGTGAGCGACGAGAGGGACGAGAGGGAGAGGAGCGAACAACGCTCGAACCAGGACACCCAACCCGGGGCTGCCAACGTTATCGCTGTGCGCGCGCCATGTCTAATGCAGGCACAACGAGATCCGAGCAGGGTCCATCCATCCAATGACCATCTCTCCCAGCTGCATCGGTGGGTTCCAAGGGAAATTAGCTCGCCACTGCTCCATCTCTGCCGGCTAATAGAACGGTCCAATTGGGGGAGCAAAAGGATTCCTCACTTCTCATGTCATACCATGCAGTATCTTTGAGTCAGGAGTCCAGGCGATATTGACTGTTACTCGTGAGGAAATAAGGCGATTTTGGAGAGAGCTGACCCTTCAGCCTGTACCACGCCGTACGCAGGCAGGTCCAATACCCGAAGACTCCCCTATTAACATTGTCATACTATGCCTACCATTGCCTCTAGGTACCTATATTAACGTGGTGGTTATAGTGGTCATATCGGGTAATAAAGATTGCCCCTGACTTTGGCACGTACAAGTACCCATACTACAGGTCCTAGTGCCCCGTCATCTGTAAATACTCGGGGAGACGTGTCGCGTTGGCACAGCTCAGCAGGCTGTCGTATGTGAGTAACTACTAGGTTAGGTACCTTAATAATTATTTACTATGTACTGTGGCACGGTTTCAGATGATGCGCTGGCCATACAATAGACAAAATGCGCTTCTGCAGGTACCGAGACAATGATCGATCCAGGGGCGACCTAAAATACAGGCCCCTGTAATCAAGCGGGCCTCCCCTGAGTCGTCACCCCGTAACTCAATGTTATCATCCACTCAGGCCCTAAATTTATACTTGGCTAAAGTATCCCATAATTTGTTTATTATCGGCAATCTAGAGGACCTATGCCATCGACCTTTCAATTATGTTAAATGCTTTACGTTGGGTAGCCCGTGCACCAACTGCCTAGGCAAATTGTAAATACCTATCGCCTGCCGTGCAAGCGTAGCCGGACGCTCCCACGATGTTGAATGAGACACGCCATGGTCCTCCTATTTGCGCCCGACGGAACTAGAGTATCCACGACCGAGACAGTTTCTCAGCCATATGGTAACTATCCATGCGGTAGGATCTCCGAAACCTGTCGCAAACGCTGTTCCGCCCATCAACGAGCACACTCACACTCCACTTTCTTTTTCTGGCAATAATGCTCTCTAGCAAAGGCGCGAATCGGGACCCTGCTAAGGCTAGCAGCCCATATGCCAGATACTGGTATATCCTTTTCCTAAGTAATTAGTATGCAGCGTCGAGGTTTATAATCGGAGCTCATTACTTGCTCTCATCCCTGTTTGGCGCCTGAGACTCGGCCGTTTTCGCAGGCCATCCATTGGAGGCTGACCTAAGTTTGGGGGCTCTGGGTCAACAGCGACATTGTTCCGAGACGTGCGATGAACTACTTACTAGTTGTCAATATTCTATCTCCAGCTTGGTTGAGGAGAGAAGGATATTCATCTGGAAAGGTCGACAGCACGAGGATTTTTAAGGGATCTGAAGTGGAATTGAAGTAGAGCGAAAGTTTAACTTAGTTTCTTGCATCAATATGTGATATGCCCGGTATTGGTATGGCTGGGAGATAGTCCTACAACTCCAGTATGGCACTTCTACCAGTTACGTGATAGGCTCTTTTGGGACTGAGACAAGTTCAACCTCGATGCCTGAGGCTGTGAAGGCAACTAGGGCTCTTACTACTCCAAGGGATCTAAGCTGGAAGACGATATCATGCTATGTTGGTACTGGGAGCTGTAGCGCTCTTCCTTCCCGCGGCCCTCCTCGGGTCTAGGGGGTTTGAGGACCATGTTACAAATTTAACTCGTAACAGCCCTGTTTATCCAGGTGGCTTGGATACTGGGTGTCAATTAGTCATTAGGATACTCACTGACGATTAGCAGTAGGTGGTCCATCATAGCAATTCCCGCATATTGTCGGAGTCGCGATATGGTCATTGTCTTGCTGTGACAAGAGACTAGCCACTGGTGCTGGCAGCACCAACTATCCTGCTCATGTATATTCTGGGCAAATGTGGTCGTGGTTGGAAGCAAGTCGTCCTCTGGGACGTCTATTGCCACCACAACACTCGCTTTTAGCACCGGGTTCTGAACAGCCCTTAAGCCTCGATCCGACACGTTAGTGCGCGGCAATCCATATAATAATGTGAATATAGATGGCGTGGCCTTAAAGTGGTTCATCAGTTAGTGAATAAGCAGCGTGTGTTGAATTTTCATTTCGGCTGTTCCTGGATCTGGGGATCATTGGCGCAACGAGTATTTGCAACCAACTTGTAGCCAGTATTGTCGGACGGCTTAAGCATACGTGTTTGATGTTCCAAGCAGCTTACCCGCCAAATGGAAGTCCAGATATAATCATCTGTGCATCAGCCTTGAGGCAGGCGGCACACTCCTTGCGGTCATGCTACCTAGCTCCTAGGTTATTTACCTCGCAACGGGGTTTGCGCCGGATTATTTAATTACTACATTCTTGTGTGCCCGCGTACTTAGATAGGCAAATATGTACCTTCTATACATATATGTACAGCCAACTCCTCTGCTTATATCCAATCTCTTCCAAGTACGTACGAAGTATACTAGGTAGCAGCACAACAGTATGCACTAAGCACTCAAAGTCGGGCAACCAATTACACAAGTGCGGTACATTTGCGCAAGTGAAAGCCGGTTCTGAAGATGCTTCCCCAGGTTCGTTTATTTAATGGTTATGCGTTTTAGCTCAACTCACGTTTCAAATAGCCCTGAGTTGACTATCTACCTACCTGTTGAATAGACGTGGGCGCACTTACACGTTCTCTTAGTTCTCTTAGTCATTCGGGCGTGACTCCCTCACAGCAATGAGAAAAGGGAGAATTAAGCCTTACATGCAAGGTTGTCTGGCATCTAAGTAGTAGTACGTACAGCATGCAAACCGCTGGCCTGCATCTGCTCAAGTAGACAAACCTTCTTTCAACTGACATGGCATATGTTGTTCCCGAGCTACATAGAGGGAACTTCTCTCGAGGTACAACAATACAACGTGTAGGGAGGGCTCTTTAAAGGGTACGTATCTTATCTTCTAAACGTTGGAAGGCACCTTCCTTGTAGTTCAATGCCCCTCCACGGTACCTTCCATACCAGCCACATATTTCTAAGAAGCCTCAGAGCAGCAACAGCTCCTTCACCCCTACCTCCCCAGATCATTCATCATCTCGGGTTAGAGAAACACCGGGCTTCCTAACATAACACGCTTATCGGTTCGCGCCTGCCCCTGCGGCGGAAGCAAACCCCTCAAAATATTAGGCACATACAGGCAACCTATGTCCCTTCCCGGCGCACACGCTCTGGCACCTCAAGTACCTACTTAAGTACCTACCTGACTTAAGTAAGTACGTACCCGGATTGCCAGAAACAACGCCCTTTCCCTTCTACCTTAGGTACCTACCCATCTCAACACACGCCATCCCCATCCATCGTAAGTCATCTCCTGTTTCCTCTGAGATACTTTTTACGCAGCGACCAGGAGCCTCATCTACCTAACTGCAGCGTTCTACCCCCTCCCGCTCATCATCATCGTCTACCCAGGTGCCTGTTCCTCGCCAGCACAGGGGACCGCCTGCCTTCTCTGCCGCCTTCGTGACTTGTCCTCTCACTCACTGCTGAGGCTTCGTTACTGACTTCACTTGCTCACCAGCTGGGAATTGGATCCTGTCAAGCTCACCTTCCGCTGCCTGCAGTCTGCCCCGGCCAAGTATTCTACCCAACTACAGCCCCGATAAGCCCAGGTAGGTGTCAGGTCTGACTGCGTCCTCGTGCTCTTTCTTGGGCTGCTACATCCTTTCCCTAGATCCTCTGAACATTCTCTAGTGCTTGACCGATCCATCACTTCCCTTAATCCCTTCAGCTGGCCCCTCGACTCGACACCACCGCCCAATCGCGGCCTGATACTTGAGATACTCATACCCATCCTGCCCCATACCTCCTTACAATACAGACACGGCGTCTATACAACATTTGGGAGTCTTTCATATTAACGAGCTCATTAGCAACTCATTGCCCAACATGTCTGACTGGGGACCGGCGTCAGCCAGCAACCACGGCGACACGCAGTGGCCCACTACGTTCACGGCTTCAGCCCCCGACGAGAATTGGAATGATAATGCCAATGTCAATGGCAAAGAGTTTTCTGCCTCGTTTGGTGAAGGTGGCGCTGGTGGTTTCGATGCCAGCGAGGATGTCAACGGTGGTGGCGGCGGTGCCTGCTACAACTGTGGTCAGGAAGGGTGAGTTGACTCTATTCATTTGTAGCAATGATGCCATGCTTATTTTATTTCCTAGTCACAATAAGGCTGACTGTCCCAACCCTCGCGTCCAAAAATGCCGACACTGTAACGAGGAGGGACATATGGTTCGAGACTGTCCTACTGCGCCCCCGCGTGAGTTTACTGGAGAGTGTCGCCACTGTCAGCAGGAAGGCCACATGGCCAAGGATTGCCCTACGAAACCTACCGAGCTCTGCAGAAACTGTCAACAAGAGGGTGAGTGTTACCGTGCGCGCTTTGTCATGGAGTTTTTGCTAATAGATGAGCGTGGCAAGGCCACATGGCTATTGAGTGCAAGAATCCGCGCAAGATTGATCGTTCGCACATTCAAGAGGTGGATGTTGAGGTGGCCTGGGACAAGATCTCAGAGGCGGTTCAAGAACTGGACATGGATGATGTCAAAGAAGCCATCCAACAATACGTAAAGGCATGCCCAGATACAACCTATCAAGAGTTGGAGAAAGCCTTCCGTGATCAAGACATCGGAGTCTATTTAATTGCCATGGAGAGTCAGTCGATGATTTCCACTCTGACCAACATGGACCTCCAAGGCAACCTGGATAAAAAGTACAGAGTCAACTATCGTTTTGGCGAGAATCCAGTTCGACCTCGTGAGCGAGAGCTGTGGCCAAGCAACCCCAAGGAGAATATTGAGCGCTTGGCAGATGCTGGCGAACCTGTCAGCCGAGGCCTCACTAAATGCACCAACTGCAATGAGCTTGGCCATATATCCAAGAATTGCCCACAGGAAAAGATGGAAAAGGAGCGGGTCGTTATCATGTGTTTCAATTGCAACGAGCCCGGGCATCGAATGCGTGATTGTAAGCATATGGAGTGTTGGCATCCTCAATTTTGGTGGCTAACATTGCATAGGCCCCCAAGAACGTGTCGACAAGTTCGCTTGCAAGAACTGCGGGTATGTGTTTCTTCGAATCAGCCTTTTGTTTTATTTTTCCTTTCCCCTTCCGCCTATTTGAGGATATAACGCTAACGTGATTGTTGTGCTATAGTAAGGGTGGGCATAAAGCTGCAGATTGTTAGTAGTCTCGTGCCTTGAAAATCATTACTTGTGGTGGGAGATTAATGGTTTGACAGGCCCTGAACCTCGTATCGCCGGCGATGATGTCGAGTGTCGCAAATGTGGTGAGAGTAAGCAAACCCAAAGGTTAATCTCAATGGTATAGTCTAACAAGTTTATGATAGCTGGTCATTTCTCAAGAGACTGCCCTCAGGGGGGCGGAGGTGGTTCGCGAGGATGTTTCAACTGTGGCCAGGAAGGACATTCGGCTCGTGACTGCCCAGAGCCGAAGAAGACTATGTGCCACAATTGCAACCAGGAAGGTCACATATCCAAGGAGTGCCCTGAGCCTAAGGATTTGTCCAAGGTCCAGTGCCGGAACTGCGACGAATACGGCCACGAAAGTCGTGGATGCCCCAAGCCCCGTGATTGTAAGTATTGATAGACTTGGCTTTTGCTGGCGAATGGTGACATTGCTGACATGATATCACAGGGAGTCGTGTTCAGTGTCAGATGTGTGGCAAGACTGGCCATACCAAAGTCCGATGCAAGGAGACAGTCCCAGTCCCTCCTGAAAACTTTGAGACCGGCAACAATGATTTCGCAGCTCATGGCGAAGGTGATGAAGGAGTTAAAGAACAAGATTCGGGTGATTGGATGAAGGAGGCCGCTGCCAACGCGGGCCCTGGTAATGACGCCGAATGGTGGTAGGCGTCTCAAAGGCTAGGCCTACGATTATTGTGTTAGTAGGCTGCGAATGGACTGGCGGGAGACGAGGTTGGACGCTTTTTCGGTCGTTTTTCATTTTATTTTTCGGAGTGTTTTACAAGGTCTGATTTCCAGGAAGTTGCCGGCTGGTCGGATCGAAAGGAGCTTGGCAATTAATTCTGTCTTGATAGTTCAACCTGCTCTAGGCGATGCATGTTACTGCCCGCTCTCAACTTAAAAGTCCATAGCACCAGATTGCACCAAAATACTGAACTTTGATTTAGTTATTGTCCCATGTTATTCGATGAGAGGTGTGCGCATGGGGTGGATACAAGGAGCCATCCTTCATTTGAAGGAATTTAAGCAACTTTATGAGGCACGCATCCAATGTGGTTCGAAACAGAAGGCAAATAGTGATACTAATACGATACAGATGCGGATAGCCGTCCCTTAAGATGCTATATTGATTTGGGCTTCACCTTGTGGGTGTTAGATAGATAGCCTAGGTACTCGTCGATCCTTTCTTCGTTTATTTATAGGAGTTAACCGCGTGGTGTCGACAGCCACAGCTTAGGCACCAAGACCTGGGCAGCTACTAGTAAATAGTAAGTACTTACGTACTTACTTGTACGTACCTAACGTGCCTCATGATACCTGCACTGGCTGCACTGGGCTGCCCCGCACTGTAATGCGTTAGTGTACCTGCATAGAGCTTGCCCCGCGTCATTACGCCCGAGGGTTCGTAACGTTCAGGCAGATAGACAGCCGGCGTCCCGTTGCCATCTACATAATCCCGTTCTGGAGGTTGCTCTCGGAGGCGTTGAAAAGCCCTGCGCTCCCTACACCTTGCTTTAGCTCTCCCTACCTCTTTTTTTGTGTTCTTTTCCCTTCTTGATTTATGAGCCAAGATGCCTATCACCATCGAGAAGACGCTGGCTGCGACGCCCGTGACCACCCGCGGGCAGCCGACGCAGCTATCGACCGACCCTGCAGGCACCAAGCTTGCCTATGCCGTGAGTAGCTCCGTGTAGCTCCGTGTGGCATGCTGCCAGTCTCCTCTGACCACGACAAGTCTGGCAAATCGATATACCTGCGTTCCATCGACGACCCGTCCGACAGCCTGCAATACACTGAACACACGGCGCAAACGACAGTCGCTCGGATCGCACCGCTGCCTAACATCATACCCGAGTATAGGATCGCAAGTGGTGATATCACCGGCTTGGTCCGAGTGTGGTCTTCGACAAAGGACGGGATCAAGAGAAAGGGTGAGGCGGTCTCCGTCTGGCTGTTGCGCCGTGCTGGCTAACCGGGCTTCATCGTAGACGAGTGGCCGGCTTTTTCGGGGCGGGTGAACGACATAGCGTTTGCCAGTGACGGCGACCGCGTCATAGCCGTTGGAGACGGCCGCGAAAAGTTTGGACATGCCTTCAACATCACCGGCGGGAAAGTGGGGGAGGTGACCGGCCACTCCAAGGTCATCAATGCCGTCGCCATACGGCCTACCGAGAGAACCGTGCGCGCCATTTCCGCTGTGACCGTTAGCGACGACGCGTCCGTCTGTTTCCTTGGAAATGTTCCGAGCCCGCTTCATTTCCTGTCCAAGGCGGACGGCCTACACAAAGGTTTTGTTCTCGGCGCCGCCATCTCGCCCGATGGCAGCAAACTGCTCACCGTGGGCGCCGATAAGCGGATTCAGCTGTACCTGTACAACGAACAGAAGACGCCAAAGGGGTTTGATCATGAGGCAACCATCGGCGAGCGCGAGCATACCGGGAGTATATTTGCCGTCAGCTGGTCGGGTGACTCCAAACGGTTCGTCACCGCAAGCGCTGATCAAACAGTCAAGATGTGGGACGTTGAGTCTGGCAAGGTCTTGCGGTCCTGGAGACTTGGTGGGGATGGTGGTGTCAGCGTGGACGACCAACAAGTTGGCATCGTCTGGCCTCATGGGCGGAACGACGGCCTGATTATCAGTCTGAGCCTTAGTGGCGACCTCAACTATCTGAAAGAGGAGAGCGACCAGCCGGTCAAAATTGTTCAAGGGCACAACAAGAGCATCACAGCGATGGGCGGCGACGGTGAAACATTATGGACTGGAAGCTTCGATGGTCGGGTCTGTGCCTGGGACGTAGCTTCAGGTGTTGGCACAGTGGTGGACGGCCAGTGCCATACGAACCAGATCACCGACTTTGCATGGGCATCAGGCCAGGCATACAGTGTCGGCTGGGACGACACGCTACGCATAATCGACGCGTCTGCGAGGACGTTCGCTGGTGAAGCCCCAAAGCTTTCTGCGCAGCCCAAGGGCGTTGCTGCCGCTAATAGTCGTGTGTACGTCGCTACCATAGCGGGCGTTGAAATTTACGAGAGAGCCAGACTCATAGGCAAGCTCGATATCTCGGGCTCACAGCCGACGGCTATCGCGGCGCATGGATCATTTGTTGCTGTCGGCACGAGCACCAACTCGGTTCGACTATACAAGGCTGATGGGGGTAGTAAGCTAACACAGGTGAGCGAGGCAAACAACGCAGTCGCGCAGATCTCGGCCCTGGCCTTTTCCAAGGATGGATCTTTGCTGGCCGCGGGCACACAGAACGGGAAAATCTACGCGTATAAGACGGATGGTCTGCAAATTGTCACTGATCGGTGGTCTGCGCACACCGGCCGTGTTACCAGCATTGCCTGGAACGACGCGGGCACCCAAGCCGTCAGCGGCGCACTGGATACGCATATCTATGTTTGGAGCCTCGCGAAGCCCGGCGCCAGAGTCAATGTGCTGAATGCGCACAAGGACGGGGTAAACGGCGTGGCCTGGATTGGCGAGAGCAAGGTCGCGAGCACTGGGGGTGACGCGTCAATCAAGATCTGGAATGTTTCGGGCGTGCAGTAGACAACTGGCACATATGGATTATTACAGCACTCCAGGTTGCGTACACGAGAGAGAGAGGGGGGGGGGGGGGGGGGGGGGGGGTGAATTACCAATTAAGAATTATTGCATGGGAAACAAAAAAAAGCAAATAAAATAAGAATTAATTTAACGAAAAATAACAATTTATTTGTTTTTTGACAG
>MU281337.1:468710-520346 GCA_022385595.1 Xylaria palmicola | reverse complement strand
CCCCCCCCGGCCCCGCCCCCCCCCCCCGCCCGCCCCCCCCCCCCCCCCCCCCCCCCCCCCCCGAGTGAATGAGCAATGAAGAATGATTGCATGGGATACGAAGACTAGCATAGATAAGTAGACTTCATGTATCGAAGAAGATCAATGTCTTTGTTTGTGTCCAGCTATAGACGCCTGTAAAAGGTAGCTTCCACGAGAGGGATGGGGGGGGTGGTTTTGTCGATACCTACTTGCTGTTGGACGAGGATGCGTCCAAAGAAACACCAAGTTTTCCCGTCGCCTTGGGCGCGGATGCGTGGAGTGGAGCGTGGGTGAGAGATAGAGAGAGAGACAGAGTCAGGGAGGGAGAATTCCAAATGCATAAGATAAGCGAGATGGTATTGCTCTTTAGAAATAAGGCGCCCCCGTACATTCGGAGGAGGTTGGATGTTGGTCTGTGTATGGTGACCCCGAGCACGATTATCCCCCCCCCTTCCCATTGGACTTGGTCTCGAGTGAGAAGTTCGAGGGCGGTGCTGTATTGTTGGCGTAGGCTGTACCCTTTCCCGGTTATATCCCGCACGTGAGTTGGATGGATATGTTGAAGCAACGACATCTACATCGACAGATAGTCGCCTCAACCTATCTATCTTCCTGGCCCGGCTGGGTTCCGCTGTCGGGACAATCTGTTCTTGCTCCACACGTCACTCTCATTGGATGGTCGCCTCGTCAGCTCACGATGAAATAGGCCTTTTCGGGAACGTGCCTTGACTTACCTACCGACTGACTGACTACCTGCCAGATATCGATTGTACGTACTGTCAGAGGAGGAGGACGCCGTGGGCAGTTCAGTATAGCTTTGAGGCGAGGTTATCACACGAGTTGCTCGTTCGCAATATGCAGCACTCTGTGGGGCGGACTGTACCTAGTCACGAGCAAGACAATTGCAGCAAGACGGTCAGAAGGATTAAAAACCTGCTTTATGCGCTTCCTTCCCTGTTTTCTAGACCACTAGTTAGTTGTGCGGGAGCGTCCGTTCGGGAAGGCCGATGTTGCTTTGCTCTTAAATCTGCTGCGCAGTCCTGACTTACCACGGCACAAACAAGTAGAGATATCTTTACAACCCCCCTGCTTAAACCAAAGTTTCGGGACATCGCGAAATCATTACATAGTCTAGTGGTCATTGTATACAAGACATGTTTCCTTATTTCACTGAGCGCGTTCCCATATCTCCGATCCTATAGTCTCGGCTTTGAATGAATAGTGGCCGCTTTTATCAGCGACCTTGATCCATCCTTTATGTATGTATCCAGTCCGATCATCAAGTCCAAGCCGCCAAGAACCTCCAAGTTTAACGCCCATCTTAGTCCCCTTCTATGCTAACTCCGTCGCTTTCCAACTGGTATGGACATATATAGTTCGAAAAGAAATAATTACACATTAAGTGTTGATGCCGACATATCACGCCGAGACGTGTACCAAGGCGAAGGACTACCAGGCAAACACCATCAAGGCAGGGTTAAGAACAACGGGGAGGAGGAAATGACAAGCTACCAGCCAGGCGAGCGGGAAGATGGAGGCGAAATAGGTGATGCGCCATGCCTCGGGGAAGCCGTAGATGCCGGCAATGATGAGACCGACCGACCCAAAACAGAAGACAAAGGTTCCCTTGAAGCGCTTGATCAAACGTGGTATCTCCTCGAGGAAGTTGACCTCTTCCACTTCCTTCGCCGTCGCGCCCCACGACATGTCGATGCTGAAGAAGTGGCACAGGAGTGCCTGAGACACGTGCAGCGACAGACCGCCTAGGAAGATACTCATGACGGGGATCCATTTGATGTTGTCCCAGACTAGGAAGAGAAGGATTATTAGCTTTGATAGAAGAGCTTGAACATGGCAAGAGATAACTTACAAGCGCCGATAAGAGATTTCTGATTGAGGCGATACCGCAGGATAGCGAGCGCGATGTTGCCGAAGCCGGTGAATACGACAATAACGGACACGAAAATAGCGAAAGAGTCGAGGTAATACTTATCGTACAGGCCGTAAAAAAAGCCGGTTAAGAAATAGTTGAACAGCGTGATGATCCACGAAGCGCCAATGGCATAATAAGTCCCGATATAGCTGCAGATGGTCATCTTCTTGGGAAGAGGGATGTTGGAAGACAGGAATTTCCGGAAGAGCGGCGTGATCGGGCCCCGTGTCGGCCAGTACCGAAGAGGGTGGAACATCAACTCATTGCAACCATAGGCGTACTTTTCCCAGCGCGCAAGCTCGTCATACACCGTCAGAGACACTCCTTCTTGGAACCCATCACCGGTGTACGAGGCGAAGCGGCAGCTGTAGCCAGCACACTGGAGTCGGAGAGACATGTCGAAATCCTCCGAGACGTGGGATTCGGACCAGAATTTCTCATACCCGTCCTCGTCTTGGTACGAGGCTGCGTCTTGCACAGCGGACCAGCGGAGGATAGCATTATGGCCAACGAAAGGGACGGAATCGCCAATCGAAACAGTGTAGGTGATGGCGGAGTAGATTAAGTTGGTGAACCACTCGACACTTTTGGCAGATTAGTATACAGCTTTGGAGAACATTTGTGCGGGGAAATGATCAGACTTACGCTCCCTCGAAGAACGATTCACTGACTCGCATAACACCAGAAGTAAACTGTAAGATGGCCACTTGAGGGGATTGTTCCATCTCACTAACAGCGTCCAGCAGACAATCTTCAGGCACACGAGTATCCGAGTCGATGATAAGGATATAGTCGCCGATGCGGATGTTACCTTCCGCCCAAGTACGGCCCTGATCCTCATGCAAGACCTCGGCGAGACACTGCTCATAAGCGCCATACTCACCTTCCGGCGTCCAGGTAGCTGATCGTTGAATCAGGGCTAACTTATCCTCCACTCGATTGCTAACCATCATGGCATAGTTCATGTTAGACGCCTTCTTGAATTTTCCACGACGCAGGAATGGCTGTTCGCCGTCCTCAGGCTTAGGGTTATGTTTCGGTCGAGACACCCAACCAATGTTGTTTTCATCGTAGAACTCGCGGCGGGCCTGGGCCTCTTCGGGCGAGATGATTTGCATACCATCATCATTGACAAAAATATTGGCTGAGCCACCTTGCAGCTCGTATGTCGATATACACTGCTTGAGCGACTGGACAGTGGGATTGATGACGGCTTTAAGGCCTTCCTTATAGACTGGCATCTGGATAGTAACATGTGGCAGCGAATGGTGCTCGCGATCGAGCCGCTTTGGCGCTGCTCCCGAGTAAAACTTGCTGTTTTGATTGACGGCGGAAATAGGACCAAAAATTTCAAAGAAGTTGATAATGATGGTCTGGAAAAAGAAGTAGCCAGCCCACAGTTGCAGTGGGCTGACCACTATGAGCGCTAGCCGAACGTATGAAGCGTCAGTCGCAATTTCGAAGGCCAGGGATCGGTAACCGATGCCTAGGGTGGTGATGGCCAAGGCAACGGTGAGTGCCACAGTGAGGGCGCTGGTGAGCTTTATCCGCCTGTCGGACGCATCTGCTGCAGCCTCGAGATCGACCGGTGTAATGTCTACTTCAGCTGGACCCTTTTCGCCTTTCTCGGCCTCTGCTTCATCCTCTTCTTCGTCCCCAGTTCCCCATATCATCCTCATCAGTTGACGTTCCAGAGCTTCAGCCCTAGCTAAGACCTTCTTGGGCTCGTCATCCCAAACGATCATGATCTGGAGGTCCTGGATAAAGGCAGCGAAATGATGCTTCTGGCATCGAGGCAGCTCGCGCATGCTGGGCAGGACCTGCAGTCGCAAGCCATCCGGCAACGGAATATAATCGTAGGTGGTCCGTCTCGAAGCCAGAATTACGTTGATGACTCTTGTGTTAATAGTCATCGCACACTGCGAGCGGGGTTAACAGCCATTAGGAGGTAAAGAGCGAGTGCGGCAGCTACATACCCGGACGTTGAGTTCCATTGCCATGTCGTACAGGCTGTACTTCATCTCCTGAAGCTGCGGCGGGCAGCACGCGTAGTTGTTTCTTCCTTTCTTGAGGACGACGCCCTCGCCGGGCAAAATACCCGTCGCATACTGCCTTTCCAGCTGCTGCTGGTACAGCCAACTGCACATGACGTCCGCCTTGACGTCGATGAGGCTCTCACGGGCATTTCGAAAGTCGCCAGTGGGGTAGAGGGAGCCACGATATGAGGAGCCAGGTCGCGATCCCATCGGGGTCCTTAGAAACGGCGTGCCGGGGACGGAGAAATTGGGCGTGGGCACGGGGGCAGCTCCCCCAGGGCCAAGCTGCTTCAAGCTGGTCTCACTCACCTCCGAGACCTTCTTCTCATGGCCCTTCTCTCCCTCGGCCTTGCCCTTGCCGGGAGCGAAGTACGACTTGATGAAGCTCATGGCGACGAGGGGTGACGCCAAAGATCAAACGAATGGCCACGACTTCGCTCTGCACGTACCTACTTGCCGCCGCACGACGCTAGACAGTGGACGAGAGAGGCCAAGGGAAGAGGAAACGGCGGCGTTATCAGTTATGAGGGGGACAGGGGACCAGGCAAATGGGTTTGGCTGGGTCCCAGACTCGCAGCCGAACGCCCGGGCGGACACGACACAGGCCCCCCGTCCATCACCGACAGGCTGCAGCACGTATCGACATAGCGCGCTGACGAGACGAATCGGACTGGACGGCCAAGACCCCTGCGCCTAGCTGCACGGCGCTATCAGTTTCTGGGCTGGGTATTCCAGCCGCAGTGGTGCGTTGCGTTGTATCGGCGTCAAGAAGTGCGTTAGCTGACGGGGAGATCTAGATGTCTGGGACGGGTGTCGCGTGGGTCAACGAGGCGCCTCGACTGGGCCGGGTACCTGAATCCAGCCAGGCACAGTCTACGGATACAGATAGGTATCTTGAGGGACTCGACTAGCCTCTCTGGGGCATAGTGGTCTGCCCATCTTGGTTCGCTGACCATTCGGGGCGTCTCGTGCGAGAAAACAGAGCTCCGTACGTACGTACTTACACATCATATTGTGCACAGCTTATTCTACGATCTACTATGATATCTAGGAACTAGGTATTTGCCGCTCTAGTTATAAACCCATGTAGTCTGCTTAGGATAAAGAAACGGGTCATGGGGCCTACAGGTATGGACTGTGTACGTGCGTTACTTGTGGTAGGTACGTACATAGAGAGTAGAGCATAACGGCACTGATAGGTTAGCGTGGTAGAGGTATCGATCCGGCAACAGGCATGTACCCAGATGAGGGAACCTGAAGATCGAGGCCGGGCGGCTGGCCACGCGATTGCCAATAATGGATCAATCATTGAGCGCAGAGTGATAGGCCCAGTCCACCGCTGGAGAACCCGGACTTAAGGAACATTACCTCGCCAACAATTCAAGATGCCTTTAAGATCAAGCATTTTCAGATTTTTTACTATAAAAGACTTATCTTAGGTACCTACGCTCATATCGTGGTAGTTAGTGCACGGCAGGAGGTAAGAGTACGGTACCTGGCAGCATGGTAGCGCGGGACCGAGGTATCGCGGCGTCCTGTCAGGCCCATTTAGTAGCGCACTAGACCACCTAAAGGCTAGGCACCACACACTATTCGTGTGAGCTGAAAATAGCTTTTTATATACTGCTTTGGATACGATGCAAGCCACGGCATAGGGCATTTACCACATACATCCTGCAGATAACGAGCGAGAGCGACGAAACAGGCGAGGCGAGGGAACGGCGTGGGATTGAACCGCCACTAGGGGGATGAGCTGAAGCCGAAGCGAGAATGTGGTAAGGGAAAGGGATACGGTTCGGGAAGTATTGCTGGCGGTGGGGGGCTCGAGGCTTGACGACCGCCACGCTGCTAGCCGAGCTGACAGTCCCTACATCGGAAGATTGGGAAATAAAAAAAAATAAAAGAGAGAAAAAGCGAGGGATGGGCACAGCGTTGAATCTCTCTCCCAGCGGCCCGCATCCAGACCACCTTGGCTCTGGCGGACCCTCTTTGTCTCCATGTACTAGGTATGTTACGTACTTACACATCGTGCAGTGTTCTGAGTGATCCAAACCCCTCAGACCTAGGTACGGAGGCAACGTGCGATTTAGGCGTCGGCCACCCTTACTGACATCTTCCTGTACCCTTATCAACTCCTAAATGCAAGTGGCCTCCGAGGCCCAACGGGAAGCGAGGCGGCAGTGACATGCACAGCTTGCAGCACACTACTGCTGTACACTGCCTGGGTGGGCTCGTGAATACGAGAGATGACATGCTTCAAACATTCCATGCAGCCAGTCCGTTAGGCCGCTTTCCGATGAACCCCTATGCCCCCGTCGTCAAGGTAACATAACAATACGACGTGACCATCAAATAGGTCCTTTGAATTTTGAATACTAGAAGCAGATGGATACTGGGACATATCTACAGAGGGACCTGCTACACTACACTTTGTCTACCACCTGTAGGGACCTGGTAAACAATACTTAAGTATACCTCCTTCCCTACTACCGGTATCTAACCGTGGTGGAGTCACGGAGCGGCCCTATCTTCGCTAAGCAAAGCCAACAATCTCCACCGATCACTTACTTGATGTGGCGTAGCGCAACGTGAAGCCCCATCCCGGCCCCAGCAGAGGTAACCGGAATCTACCTAGGTACCTAAAGTAGTAGAGTACTTTAGATAAGGTTGTCAGAGTTAGGTACCTAGGTATTGGCCAGGCCTGAACGTGGGTTGCTGGGAACCGGGCCCAGCTCGATGCGATCGGGGTTGAGAATCAATAGCCCTTTAAAAATAAACCAGAGTTCGCCTGGCAGTTGCGCGGCTGACCAATAATCTTTCTGCAGTAGGGTTAACTGGGCATGGCCAGAGCTAGATTCCGCCTGTTAGGTATCGACCAGCTGAACTACCTAGGTATATTCTATTAGGGTTCGGCACGGCTCGCCCGGTCTCCTGGGACACGGCAAGCTTCCGTGCCAGCGGTCCTGGATTACAACCTTGGCTGAGCTCTATACCGGCCCCCAGGTGATGTGGTGGACGGATCGGGAAGCTTAAGCAGCATGAAGCGATCAATAATCGTAGATATCCATCAATACTAGACTTGTCCTGGCAACCTTACAACACCCTCCTTGAAGTATGAACAATCCTACCTTCCTGCCTCATCGGCAATATGCCTCGTCGCCTGGGTAACTCTCCAAGTAACTTCTGGGTTGGTAGGTTCATATACGTGGGTTCCGACCCCAGCCCATTTATCGGCATCTATCGCCATGTGCGATATTACAAGCCGAATTCCTACATAATCCAACACGGTCTGCAATCCTGACACAACGTCATGGCTATGGGGAACAGCCGATCAAGTTTCTTGCTCGAGTGTCTCGATCTGGATCAAGCATAACAAATCCCTCTCTTTGGAAAGGAACCCAAACATGATAGCTTATCCCCGACAACGTCTAACGTGGGTACTACAGCGATTCATGCTGACCCCGATCACTATCGAGGCTGCAAGTATCTATGGTGGGTAGCATCTGTGTGTACATTGGCCGGAATACTACCCCACGCTTACCGTCCCAAGGCAACCCACGCGACACCGGGAACAGTGAGGCCAATGGACCGTGGTCACCAGTTTCCAAACACGCGTATTGTGGTAACACTCTGAGGCGTCCTCGTGGCCTATGGTCAGGGAGTGAATGGGCCTATAAGGGTTAAAATACCACCCACCAAACATATGTCTCATCAATTAATCTTCCGCCGTATCTCCCACGTTAGATCACCGGACTTGCTAAACTCCCTGTGCGAGCAAGAACATGAGACACGGAGGACAAGTTGTGCTGCCCCAACTTCTTATAGGCATTGTGCACACAGCCACAGCCCATAGTCTACAGTTCTTTCTGATTACGCTGACGGCTACTACCCACGGACAAAATAAGTACGATGGCCGCTTAATGTTGCCTCGATTAAACATACTTCATGTTGCTACCTATTGAACAACCCGGATTGCACATACACTCTGTTTCCTAATAGCACCAACATGAATGCAGATGGTAGTATGATGGGACTTCTACCGAGGAATATGATCGCTGGCCTAAAAGAAGTTGTCCAAGTGCTGTTTGGGGAATGGCTATAATGTGGGCAACGCACCCAAGCCCGAATAGACGCCGAGTAGTATCGTCGAAGCGACCGACCAGATTGACTTGTTTCGTCAGGCATATACCTCTGCCCTGGCTGCTTGTATCCGTATATTCACAAGTCTATGCTTGCGGTGAGGCAAAATATTACTAACAAGCGATGGGCCTTCTGGGCACCGACTACAGCTTATCACACTTCCCCCTTCGCCTGGCAAACCTACAGTCCTACCTTCATCAGGGTACGACGTAATAACCAGTCGGGCGGTATAACGAAGCCTCATACCGTCTTTAAATGCCATATAGCCGGAAGAGAAGGGCAGGGAAGGCCGAAAACAAGAGACAGAGGGAGGCAAAAATGTACAACACCAAGGATTCGCTGGTCGTCACCGACCCAACTACTAATTTGGCCCTCTTCGGCTTATCAAAGGAGATCAGACGGGATCCCGAGTTTTCCAAAGGGTATGGTCGTACATGGAAGAGTAGGGGGCCTCTTTGGGGTTATGGAGCTGAGAAGGAGGCCAGATGGGTTTTCGAGAAGCTGATCCCTCCGACGATTAGGCACTAGACATAGGTTGGAAAACTACCTAGTGAGTACTTGGAGTACGAGGCTACGACAGGGACAGGGCGTGCTAAAGAAGTGAAAACCATGATATAGATGTGACAAGGCACTGGCCATTGCCATCTCTTGGAGCTGTTGTCGTCGTAGTCGTCATTGCATTGGGAGAAGGGTAAGGAGGTACACCTTGTTGTACCTAACGGGTAAAAGAATAAGGTCGAGATCGTTGAAACGGGGTAGACAAGATTTAACAAGCTTTAACATGGGCATTACCTATTCATAGGCACCCACTCCTAAGTGGCTTTGAGAGTAGTACTCAGCATAAAAACAGTATGTATCACCTATTCAGGGTGATTGTGCCTGGCATTGCCTGTTTGTCGCGTGCAGCACACAAAGTGTTCCATTTTGTGCGCCCATACTGTACAAATTGAGTCGTGTGAGATAAGATGATTGACGTTGCAGTGTACCATGACGGCTCGGCCCCACTGTGATGATCGACATCGACGTTTAACATACCTGCTACAGGTACCTACCTAGGTATATACCTCTAGGTACCTACCTACTGCTCTCCCATTCTGATGTAACAACTTGAAGCTCAAGCTACCTGCCTAGTGTTAGGTACCTAGGTACAGCTATGCACGCTCTTCCACGGGAGGGGTCAGGTGTTGGGCATGCAGTTGTGCGGCTTAAATTAATATATCTGATAAAGCGTTCGTTGCACAGAGTGACGGAAATCCCGTCTTCTCGGGGAGATCAGATGCGACCGGGATGCCCTTGAATGTGGAGCGCATCGTCATGGTGGGGGCGCTTATTCTTGTTGATAGATCCGAAGGTAGTGAAGGTAGTAGCTGGCAGGCACGATGCTAAGCACAAAAAGAAACAGCGGTGGACCGAGACGGACGGGCCAGGGACTGCTGCTGCGAGGCCAATTGGAACGCCAATTGGAACACCGATTAATAGGGCCGCGTGCGTGCGTGCTACCTGGGAAACGGAGGTTGCGCGTGTGTACGAGTGTGCACCGGCAGGTAATGCAGAGCAGAGGCAAGTCCGGTGGAGATCGTGAAGCCCATTACCTATCTCAGCACTACTTTGGCCCGTTGGCTGTTCTGACATCATTCTCCATCTTTTATGACTCTCGCTCCCCCTCGGACAGAATGCCAGAACACCTCTTCTCTCCGTTGACCATCATCACCGCTCGTTGACCTATTGACCCATTGACTGCCAGGCCTGCAAATCCTGCCTGCACCATTCGAGCGGCCTGTCCATTATTCCCAGCCCATGTCAACGGCCTTGCCGAGTTCGGCCGTTGTCTGAAATCACATCCCCTCGCCTCGTGCTCCCCTCTGCTTCTCTCCTCTTTCCTCTCCGCCCCCATTTCCCTTTCCCGTGTGGCCATCACCATACATCCGACCGAGACTACGACCAGAATGTCTAGCCCCATCGGCTCCCGCCTGACCAGGGCATCTCCCTCCAGGGGAAGCGTTGCTACCGACGAGCTGAATATCTTCGAAGATGCGCGGACCTACTATACCTCGGAATCGCGCCATAGGGATCGGTATCACAGGCGGCATAGCACCCAAACCCAGGTGTGTCTGTATCCTCTTATTTAATCTGTACCGGTCACGGTCCCTAACTCGAGCACCAGAACAGCATAATCCAGGAGATGGAACGTCTGGGGCTCCAGAACCGACACAGGCGCGGTAGTCATGGTAACATTACCCCGTATCTAGGACTCGTTGAACCATCTGACTGACCAACGCGGTGATGCAGACGAGGCCAGCAGACCCCAAGCCCGCCAGTTCCTTGTCGACGTCGACCATACTCTCGAGAGTCTTCGAGCCCAGGAAGACACGGACGATAACATGCAAATCACCATTGAAGATACCGGTCCGAAGGTATGTGGCCAGGGTGGATGTCTAGAGTCTTGAACTTCAATGCTAAGCCATTTCTACTAGGTCTTGTCATTAAAAACGGCTGCGTCAGGGGGCTATAACCGTTTCGATATTCGAGGCACCTACATGCTCTCCAACCTTCTACAAGAGCTATCCCTGGCTAAAGAATACGGGAGGAAGCAGATTATTCTAGACATCGGCCGCCTCAACGAGAACCCCGTAAATCGTTTATCCAGGCTGATCAAGACCCAATTCTGGGACGGTTTGACCCGTCGTATTGATGCCTCTAGTATTGAAGTTGCTGCCAAGGATGCCAAGGACTGGACAGACGATCCGCGACCACGCATATATGTCCCAATCGGCGCTCCAGAGCAATTTGAGTATTATAAGAAACTCGCACGCGACCGGCCAGAGATACGGCTAGACGTTCAATTGCTTCCAGAGACGATCACGGCAGACGTAGTACGAGATTTGAACGACAATCCGGGCCCCGGTCTACTGGCTACCGCAATGGAAGAATATACTGACCCGGTTACGGGGGAGAAGACGTTGAGGGGCGTTCCTTTTGTCGTCCCGGGAGGGAGATTCAACGAACTATACGGTTGGGATAGCTACATGGAGTCTTTGGGGCTTCTTGTTAGTGACAAAGTCCACTTGGCAAAGGCAATGGTTCAAAACTTTTGCTTCTGCATCCGGCATTATGGGAAAATCCTCAACGCTACCAGATCTTACTACCTTACCAGATCGCAACCACCTTTCCTGACAGATATGGCGTTACGGGTATACGAGAAGATCCAATACGAACCAGGCACGAAAGAGTTCCTGAAAGAAGCCATATTTGCGGCGATCAAAGAATATTACACCATATGGATGGCTGAGCCTCGCTTGGATCCAAAAACGGGACTGTCTCGGTATCGACCGGAAGGGCGTGGCGTTCCCCCTGAGACTGAAGCGAGCCACTTCGTCCACATCTTAGAGCCGTACACGAAGAAGTATAATATGGACTTCCAGCAATTTGTGAAAGCCTATAATCACGGCCAGATAAATGAACCGGATCTAGACGAGTATTTCTTGCATGATCGCGCGGTACGGGAATCTGGACACGACACAACCTACAGACTGGAGAAGGTCTGTGCAAATCTCGCTACTATTGACCTCAACTCCTTGTTATACAAGTATGAGATGGACATCGCGCGCACCATTCGTAACGTCTTTGGCGACCGCCTGACCATTCCCGCTGAGTGGTGTGGTGGTTCAATGGAACCCGGCCAGGTTGAGACATCATCAATCTGGGATCGTCGGTGGAATAGACGCCGAGTCGCTATCAATAAGTACTGCTGGAATGAAGAGGAAGGGATGTACTTCGACTACGATACGGTGAAACAGGAACAATGCACGTACGAATCGTGCACGACTTTCTGGCCTCTTTGGGCTGGCATTCCTCATCCGGAAAAGGCAGCCAGAGTGGTGAATAGTGCGATACCTAAATTTGAAGCATACGGCGGTCTTCTTTCCGGGACGGAAAAGTCCCGAGGGGAGGTCAGTCTGGAGCGACCAAATAGACAATGGGATTACCCATACGGCTGGGCACCACAGCAGATGCTTGCCTGGACGGGCCTTTACCGTTATGGATATTCAGACCTTGTGCAGAAATTGGCGTACAAATGGCTATTTATGGTCACCAAGGCTTTCTTCGACTTCAATGGTGTGGTTGTGGAGAAGTACGATGTCACTCGTCCGGTCGACCCCCACCGCGTGGACGCAGAGTACGGCAACCAGGGACTGGACTTCAAAGGCGTAGCAAAGGAAGGGTAAGTCTTTTTTTCTCTCCTCTAATGAAATCTCGACCCGATCTAACATTTTTTACACAGTTTCGGCTGGGTAAATGCCAGCTATGTCTACGGTCTCCAGTTTATCACCACAGATATGAAGAGAGCGCTTGGCACGGTCACCCCCTACGATGTATACGAGAAAGCCAGACGAGCAAGGGAAGAGAAGATCCTCCAAGGGTGGGCATGATTTTGTTGAAAACCCATCAGAGGGACTCCTGTGAGAAATACACTGGTTCTTGGGAAAGTTTATGAGATGATGATGAAGTGCATGAATTGCTTTGGAGGCAGGCACGGGCTTCACAGGCTAGATGGGCTAGACAGGGAGCTGTTTATTCTGCATGTTGTCCTTTGCTGATGAATTGGGGTTTGTCTTTCTACCCTTGTGCCGGAATAGTTGTACGTTTATACGAAATAGTGTTGATAGTATTTGAACCTGTGGGTATATATCTATTACTAGCCAGTCATGATGGTGCCTAGTCCTTATATGATTAGATTATTGAGAAGCCTATCCCCCTTTCAACAGGTAACCATCCCTTTTTTCCTTATCGTTCAGTCGACGCTTTCATTCTCACGCTTGACGGATACCTAGATCATCCTCGAGGTCAAGACCATTGATTTCCGACTCAAGGCTCTTCACCGCGGATATCAACTCGTCGAACCCGCATTCATGTTCGTCCACCATCACTTCCTTCTCCTCTTCCGTTGGAGCATCGCCCTGGACCTCGATGCTTCCCCACGCGCTGCTCGGGGACGACTTGCCCTTCTTCGACTTCAAGTACGCCTTCTTCGTCTTGTATTTGCTGAGCTTCCGGGGCGCGCCCCAGAACTCGAAGGGGTTGACGACGGCCTCGTCGGCCTCGCGGGCGGCGGCGTACCACTCCGGGACCCGGAGGCCCCGGATGGCCCTGACGACGCTGCCGACGCTCAGGCCCTCGTACGGCCGCGCCGGGCGCAGGGTGGGGAGGGCGTTGGCGCGCATCTGCCGGATCAGCGTGCCGAGGAGGATGGCGTCGCACTCGACGGCGCACGTCTTCTGCGCGCTCAGACGGTCCACGTGGGCGTAGACGCAGGCGAGGATCTTGTCCAGGTGCAGCTGGCGGCGCTGATCGATTATCTCTGAGCGCGGGGGGGGAGAGAAATGTTAGTTAGGTTCTTCTGGTCAGGCGGGACGGGGGGGGCGACGACTCGGGATGCAAAGGGGGTGGGGGTTATTTATACTGACCGTAGGCCTGGGATAGCATGGGCAGCTCCAGGGAGGGGGGCGCGTTCAGCTTCTCGAGGACGGCCACGCGCGTCCAGCGGCCGAAGATGGCGGGGTTCCGGAACACGCTGGCGATGGATATCCAGCTGTCCCAGTCCTCCCCGCTGGGCGGCGGGCCGGCCGGGCCCGCGGCCGAGAGGTGGTCGGTCCAGAGGCTCGCGTACAGCTCCATGACCTCGTGGCACCCGAGGCAGTCGACGGCGCGGGCGACCTGGGCGAACACGTCGAGGGGCACGGTGCGCGGGACGCGCCGGTTCAGGCCGTGGATGACGCTGAAGACGAGGGAGACGGCGGCCGCGTCGAAGCCGCCGAAGTGCCAGTGGAGCAGGCCGTCGTCGTGGACCTTGCTGGCCTCGCGCCACGGGCCCGACATCATCTTCTTGACGTAGGTGGAGGCCAGGGCCAGGTGTTTCGAGGAGGCCTTGAATAGCCATTTGTCTTCATCCACCGACGGGGAGGCCACGGCTTGATGTTCTTCGTAGGCGGCCTCATCATTGGCAACCTCGTAGCTGGGAACCTCGTGGCTGGCAACCTCGTGGCTCGCACCCTTGCCGTTAGGAGCCTGGTCACCGGCGTCGCTTAGAGCTTCAGCATCGGGGTGCTCGATAATGGGGGTCTCCTGCGGTAGGTCTTCGAACCAAACGTCATGTTTGTATCCATGGGAGGCTGGGCTGCCCGAGACGCCCTCGGGCAGCGCCCCTGGCACGATGACCAGAATGTCACCGTCGGGGTCCAATACTACGCTATGCACCGCCATCGTCCTTCACGAGCGAGAATGTGTGCTGGAAAACACAGCTCCATATCGCGGGAGGGCTACGCACATGATAAAAGGGAAGGCAAGGTGGGTTGGGCGTCATTTCAGCCCGACAGGTGAGGCTCACGTTGACAACACAGGCTGTTGTCGTTGTTGGCGGTTTGCCGACCGCCACTTACAACTTGCGGCTGCAAACACACGCACCCATCAATCGCTATCCTGTGGTTGCCTGCAGTTGAGGTATCGAATGGTACAGGTCGACTTTGCGTCTACATTGATGGCCACCAAAACCCACCTCATCTACGTGTATACTCAAGGCAACAGGCGGCCGTGCGTTTGACCCGTGAGAGGCAGTTCGCCACCAGGTAACAACAATCGCCGACAGAAGTTCCTGTTGAAAAATGCTTTTTCGAGCGCAGGCGGCCACGTAGAATGCGTTGATTGCCCCGAGCCGGTTGCGCCGAGAAGACGGTCATTTGTGTCGTGGCGTGGTTTTTACGGCGGCATGGCGTCGAGAATAGGAGCTGGGCCGCCGAGATACACGCAATTGCGGCGTCTCGCTGCCACTTGTCAGGCCAGAACAAGGGGGCCAATGGGCTTGCTCCCGGTTCGCAATGTGACATGTCATGTCCAGGCCAAGGCAGCGAAGCGACAGACGTCTGCGAGACGTTACCAGCAATGTTCCGACCGCGATAGAATCACGACAACCACCTTTCACGGCAAACCAACAATCAAAGCTACTTACTCTCCTGACTCACAAACGTAGCCGACTAGCTCCGACCACGGCCGGACAGACCCAAGCCCAGGGCAACTGCAGGTTTATTCAAAGGCGCCTATAGTAACGGGCCCATGACTCGTTTGGGCCCAATTGTCATGTGAAACTCCTGCAACGGAGCTGGAACCTGCGATAGGCGATAGGCGATTAGTCTACTTGGAGGTACCTAGCTCATCTACAGCACAATACTTCTCTGGGGCGCCTTGTGCCGAGGCACGTAGCCATGTCATCCGAAGAGGTTCAGCCGTTGAAGCTTGTTCGGGTTCGGATTCAGATGGCAAGGGCTTGTTTGGCAGCTCTGCGGTTGTGCTGCTCTATCCCGCTCCAACTAGGACGAACCTTGGCCGTCTCCGGTTCATTTTCACATGCCAGCGATGAGCGAAGTGGGGGGGAGTCCCGCATTAGGAAGATGCTATACATGGAAGCTAGGCTTGATCATTTGGCGATTCATTGCCCAACGGAAACAAGCGAAGGGAAACCGGGGAAGACCCAAGGGTAAGTCTTTGTTCATGTCTTTCCACAGAAGAACGTGGGATTAGTATTATTACAAAATCAATATTGACGACTGACTTGGCAGTATTGGTCCTACCTACTTGGGTATGTACCTAGGTAGGTATCTAGTATATCTTAAGTAATGAGGCACGTGGGTAGAGAGAGTACCGGTAGTTGACCTTGCTCACCCGTGACGGCGAACTGCGTCATCGTCGTCACCTGAAGCTTCTGACCCAAGATCCCCATCACCCGGCTCAGACCCCAGGGTAGCCCCTAGAGTGGCATGCTCAGAGGGCGAATTGCGGGGAGAGGCTCCGCTGCCAGGCCTGGCCGGGGTACATTCCTGCGTACCAGCAGGTACCAGCCCAGCGTGCTCTAGCGCTTTTCCCTTCTGGCTCGGTTCATCGGCGAATCACGGCTTTCCGTCGACCCAAGAACCGCATCCGAACCCACCATAGACCAAGCCCACCCTTTCCACGCCGCGCCGTGCCCAGGGACTCCCTTTGAGCCGAGGATGGAGCATGCGCGAGTCTAGACGTCAGTGCTGCCCGCCAGTCAGTCAGAAGCCGCGTCGCGTGCTTTCCCGAGGACTGCGCTGCTCACCCGCCACGCCGGGCCCCATGCTGCCCTCGATCGACCTATGGCAGAGCGCGCGAGCGACAGGGAGGCACCGCGAGCGAGGGGGGACACAGGAACAGACACAGGCACGGGGAGACGCCGCGGATACCTCGACTGCCCCCGACTTCACGAGCAGCCGCTTGTACTGCCCGGCCCGTGGCCTGCCCGTGGCATCCTGACACAGCCGCTTGGCCGACCTGCGCCGAGCTATGACTCCCGCCCCTGCGGTGGTGTGGATGTGGTGTGGATGTGCTGTGGATGTGTATACCTGCTTTGATATGACTAGCCGGCCTAGGTTCCGAGGGCAACAATGGCGGGGGGATACGAGTATGGGAGCCGGGCGAGGCTAGCATGCTATAAGGACTCTGCAGCCCAGCGTCACCGCGTTCCGGCACGTCCATTTTGCCATCTCTTTGTCCTCCTTTTGTGGCTTGTCTCCCCATTCCAGACGGCCTCGTTACGTGATACCCCCCCGCATTCGTCCCATTAGCCACGCCTGACAGACCCCGTGTTTTCCCGGAGAGAGAGACACTGTTTCGTGAGCTGGACTACGTCTTATTCGCCTTGCCCTTGATATCCAGTGTTCAAAACTACTCACCATCATGGCGTCAAATAACATGATCAACACGGCCGTCGACCCCAACATCGAAGACAACCTCTTCGCTCAGGAGGTCGAGGCCGTCAAGAGGTGGTGGAGTGAGCCGAGATGGAGGTACACCAAGCGACCATTCACTGCTGAGCAGATTGTCTCGAAGCGAGGCCACCTCCAGATCCAGTACCCAAGTAATGCACAGTCCAAGAAATTGTGGAATATACTTGAGAACAGGTTCAAGGTAGACGAGCCTTGATATGGGAATCACAGTGTCCGGATATGCTGACCACATTGTAGAATCGCGATGCCAGCTACACCTATGGCTGTCTAGAACCGACGGCTCTTACGCAGATGGCCAAATATCTGGATACTGTCTATGTTTCGGGCTGGCAGTCATCGTCAACCGCCTCCTCATCAGACGAACCCGGCCCTGATCTCGCTGATTACCCTTATGTGAGTGACAGAGACACAATGGCCTCTGCCTACCAGAGCTGACCCAAAGCAAGACCACCGTCCCCAACAAAGTGAAGCATCTCTTCATGGCGCAACTTTTCCACGACCGCAAACAGCGTCAGGAGCGCCTTAGCACATCCAAATCCCTGCGCTCAAAGCTGGCCAACATCGACTACCTCCGCCCCATAATTGCCGACGCCGACACTGGACATGGTGGCCTCACGGCAGTCATGAAGCTCACAAAGCTCTTCGTCGAACACGGCGCGGCAGGTATCCACATCGAGGACCAGGCCCCAGGTACGAAGAAGTGCGGACATATGGCTGGCAAAGTCCTCGTGCCCATCCAGGAGCACATCAACCGACTCGTCGCGATCCGCGCGCAAGCCGACATCATGGGGACGGATCTCCTGGCCATTGCGCGCACCGACGCCGAAGCAGCGACGCTCATTACAACCACGATTGATCCGCGAGACCACGCCTTCATCATCGGCTCGACGAATCCCAACCTCCAGCCGCTCAATGACCTCATGATCGCCGCAGAGCAGGCCGGAAAGAACGGCGAGCAGCTGCAAGCCATCGAAGACCAGTGGAT
This sequence comes from Xylaria palmicola, assembly GCA_022385595.1. NCBI lineage: Eukaryota > Fungi > Ascomycota > Sordariomycetes > Xylariales > Xylariaceae > Xylaria > Xylaria palmicola. Next base: position 502,436 of record MU281337.1, on the reverse strand, counting down.
GAAGCAGGCAAACCTCAGGCGCTTCGACGAGGCCGTTGCTGGCGCCATCAATGCCTCCCGGGCCCCAGCCAACGACAAGAAGGCCATGTTGCAGCAGTACACGGCCCAATCCAAGGGCAAGAGCAACGCCGAGGCCCGCGCCGTCGCTCGCGGGATCCTTGGCGCCGACGTTTTCTTCAACTGGGACGCTCCACGCACGCGTGAGGGATACTATCGGCTGAAGGGCGGCTGCGACTGCGCCGTCAACCGCGCCATCGCCTATGCGCCGTACTGCGACGCCATCTGGATGGAGAGCAAACTCCCGGATTACAAGCAGGCCAAGGAGTTTGCGGACGGAGTTCACGCCGTGTGGCCCGAGCAGAAGTGAGTTTTTTCCCCCTCTAATACATCTAGTCTCATCACCTCGTCGACCCCGATTACGAGGAGTGCTCCCATCAAGAAGACAAAAAAAGAGGGGGAGAGAGAGAAATGCTAACCTCCGTTCGTAGGCTCGCCTATAACCTCTCCCCCTCGTTTAACTGGAAGTCCGCGATGCCCCGCGCCGAGCAGGAGACGTACATCCGCCGGCTGGCGTCCCTGGGCTACTGCTGGCAGTTCATCACGCTCGCCGGCCTGCACACGACGGCGCTCGCGGCGGACCGCTTCGCCGCCGCCTATGCCCGCGACGGCATGCGCGCCTACGGCGAGCTCGTCCAGGAGCCCGAGATGGACGCCGGCGTCGACGTCGTCAAGCACCAGAAGTGGAGCGGCGCCACCTACGTCGACGAGCTCCAGAAGATGGTCACCGGCGGCATCAGCTCCACCGCCGCCATGGGCAAGGGCGTCACCGAGGACCAGTTCCACTGATCGCGTCGGATCGGATCGGATCTTGGCTGAGCTCTTGTCTGGGTTTAAACTCTTCTTTTTTGGATTTTTCATCGCTTTCCTGCACGGCGGGTTTGTTTCGGATTTAAAAAATGCTATTATATAGTGAAGCGGGCGGTGGATGCGCCGTCGAGTCAACAGAGAGACGGAATGCTAGGCTTTCTGATCTAGATGCATTTTTTGATATATATAAACTGTGTTATTATGATTATATGTAGTATAGCCCTGCGGGTCGATCCGCGCGCTGGGGCACGTTGGCTGTAATTAGTAAAGCACCTCGCACTCTGCCGCATATATCAAAATCTAGAACTTTTTTTTTTTTTTTAATCTTGGTACCTACTCTCTCCTCACTACCCAGCTGACACTGATGCGTGATGAAGTTTGACGGATGCTCTGTACACACGTGATACCCAAGACTACAAACACTTTATTTGTTTAGTTCTGGGGGGAAGAGAGTCCGACTTCAATGTCCGTCCTACTTACGCATGTAAACGCTTCGATGGTTCCCCTGTCAATGCTAAGAGAGTTGACTAGGTAAGTAGGTCAAATATCATCTACCCGGTTGGTCCTGGGCACGCCCATGCGTTATTTCTAGGTTGGGTTTTTCCCGTTCGTCCGTTCACCCAATGTAAATCCCGCATGCACATCATATCACCAGACCCAAGATTACCAGTTCCCTCATGTCCCCTAATGCAAATCATCGAAAACGCCCATGCATGTCATATCAACCCCAGATGCGCGAGACAAGGCCCGCGAGGGATACGGTTCCTATCCAGCCCCGGTCCCGGTCCCGGTCCTATCCCATCTGATTTAGGAAATGTCTACCACGTCTGCCAATCCGTGAGCCAAGGCATGTTGCCCTGTGAGTAGTCGATGCCGTGCTTGTAATTGCCCGTGAGCTCCTCCTCGTCGACGCCGCAGTGCGTTTGGCCGTCCCGGCCATTGAACCAGCCCAGCCCGTACGTCTTGCCGAGCTCCTCGAGCTTGTGGCGCATCTGCGTGTTCGTGAGCTTGGAGGTGCCGACGAAGCTGTACAGCATCTTGGACTGGTGCATGAAGGCCAGGACGCTGGCGATGGTGTTGGGCTGGCGCGGCAGGAAGGGGTGCCGCCGGCGCACGAAGACGATGGTGGCGACGACGCATATGTAGAACAGAATGAAGACCGTCAGCGCGAGTGTGATGATGAAGGAGCGCACCGTTTCGGAGCCGCTGCCCAGTCCCTTATTCAGCACGTTATCCCTGTCATCCTCGACGAGGTCAAGAAAGTCTTTGCCTTCGACCTGTGCTAAACTCGTGGCAAAGATGGTCAGGCCTTCCACGAGGATCGTACCCCAGCCGACGAGGAAGACGATCCAGTGCCGGTTGAAGAGCGCGCGGAAGGCCACAACGGCGAAGGGCATGGCTGTGTAGTCCAGTGTCAGAGTCTTGGGGGGTGCATGCCGCTTTGCAAGTATATAGTAAGGTTCTAGCATGCGGATGGACATTTCAAGACTTCCCCAACTCAGCTTGATGCAAACAGCCAGCGCCGTGATAGCCCAAGGTGCCTTAATCGTGATTATACTGGCGGGTGTGAATAAGAAGACTGGTATAAGAATAAGGAACAAAACCACTCCGATTATGAAGGGTATGCATCCTTCTTTCCGAAGCATCAGAGGATGAGGGTTCTGAGATAGATGATTGTCCTTGTACCTATCGCTCTCGCGGGTGCTGGCAGACATCGAGTCTTCAGAAAAGAGAGACGAGTTACGTAGTTCATAACGCCGATGCTTCAGTTTGTGGTGTATATCTTTCGGCTTCGCAGCATCCATGTCTTTAAAGTCCATCATGATATGACTCACGACTGCCATCGAAGCCAGTCCTGCGATTCCCTTCACATCGGCTTGTAGGCCCGAGCGCCGGGTAGTTAGCTGATAAAAGAGGATGCAGCCCAGAATTGCGATCAAGAAGAATGTGCCGGTCAGTATACGTGAGAGGATGGCGCTCACGGTGATCACCTTCAGCTCATGAGGATTTGAAAGCCGCGTGGCCCTGTCAGGACTAAGAACGAGCGCAGCAGCACCCAGTGTCGGAACAAGCGATACGGCAAGCAAAGTCGCCACCGACGAGATGGCCACAGCGTAGTGCCTCCGATGTAGAGCGAGTAGCGGCCGTGTGAAGTTGAACAGTGTGATGTAATCGACATTGATCGATTCGGCTGCTAATGCCCCTCCGTCCTTCGACATCTGGTAGAAAGCTTCCAAACGCTTGACCTCAAAGTCTACATTTTGCCACAACACGCCATAGGTAACGGTAATAATGGTGGGGACAAATTTGAAGATGAAATACAACCCTGGATTGAGATCTTGGGCATCAGTGAAGTGAAACAGTCCTCCGGGGCGTCTTGACATCTGATAGACAAGCTCCTGCACAATGGCAAGAAGAACGGACAGGAGAACCATGAACAGGAGATATGGCCATCTCATGGAGAAAGGTTTCCAGTTAGGATGAGGGTAAAACACTTTCTTCTTGGGGTGCGGTGCAGCGACAACGTCGTGATCTAGTCTCGCCATGTTAGCACCGGCCATAGAGCTAAGGTCAACATCCGCATGCTCATTCACAACCACCTCAATGACTTCGCCTCTCTTATTCGCCTCCTCTTGTCCGAGAGTTTTCCAACTCGTTTTTGCGTTTGACGCATACGGGCCCCTCATTGATAGCGACCGTGTAAGGCTCCGCCTGAGAGAGGGTTCAGCGGGGATGAGTTGCTCTCTTTTGATCGTTGTATTTGGCGCTTCCCCCTGCCCCAAGCCACCCGTGAGCCGGCCATTGGCTTCCTGCGCCTGTAAGGACTTCAAGAATGCCTGATCTTGGCTATCCATTGGGCTCGCGAAGGAGGTCATATCGAAGGCGGGTTCGTGGGGTTCGTCTTTCGGGGCCGCGTGATAGGGGTCGGAGTGGGCAGGCGGCACCGCTGCCCCGAGCAGCGACATGTCGATGCTGTCGTCTTCGTGTATCGTATCCTGCACTCTACCACGAAAGCTTCTGAAGCGGCCAAAGCTTGATGGCGTCGGGGAGACGGGTTGGTATCGCCCGCCGCTACTTCCCAGGAAAGGAACCGACCACTGTCCTCCCCCATATTCGTGTTGCTCGAGCGTGGAAACCCCCGGCGCGGGCAGGGGCGGCGATTCGTAGAAGGACTGAAGGGACACGAGCGATTCACGGCCGCGAAGAGGACCCGGCGTGTCTGAACTCTCCGACAGGTTCGATACCTTATGGTTTAACACCTGGCTAGGGTGCCGCCTGTACGGATCGCTCGAGAAATAGTTGCTGGATGCCATGGCCGCTATTGCATTCTGCTACGCGATCGGCCGAGGGGGGTTCACTATGAGATTTCACGAACCGTGCTCGAGCCGGAGGGAAATGTCCCAGTTAAGGCTGGTATCGGATTGAGCACCAGCTTGCGACTCTACGCACGTTCAAGGACTGCAAGCAAACCGTCTTCCAAAGATGCACCTCATATTCCGCTAGGCGACTTGATAGCTCACTTCTGCCTGATTCTCCTGACCAAGCTCTGAAGTGTCGGGAAAAGACGCTTATGGCTGCTCGACGCAGAACTGAGGCGTGCGATCTGTCGTGCGATCTGTCGTGCGACCGAATGACTGGTTCGAGAAGCTTGCTGCGCCACCAGTAACGAGTCCCAGGCAGGCTATAAGACTATAGCACTATTGGAATGGGAGCCTGGTCCAAGACGACTCTGCTGGCGCCAAAGCACGCGTTGGAAGCATCTGAAGGACAGGGCAACAGTGGCAGGAGTGCATGTCTTGCTTGACATGGCCTATCAGGAACGGCTATATCTGCGGCTGACACTGCGCAGGGCTGTGTGACGCACCGCGATAGAGACGCACGGAGCTGCGATCAGGAGGCCGGCCTGGACATCGAAACGGCAGCGATGCTCAAGCCGCCAGACTAAGCCTGCGACTGGCAAGGTGGTACTGTACCTTGATCAAGGGCGAGAAACATAGCTACAAATACGCACCGCCAAAGGCTCGGGTTACCTCAGCTCGTCACCGAGAGGGTGAAGTGAGGGTGAACGAGGGGTGGAGCTGCCCCCAATTTTGGAGGCAGCTGAACCCCGGTTGGACCAGGGAAGGGTACCTACCTCAGACCTGGATCCTGCCCGGATCGGTACAGGATACAGCATGATTGGCCAGCTCTCGACGGGCTATTCTACTTTGATCCTCAAAGTTAGCGGTGGTGCCTTTGCTCATGCACGAATCCCACTTGTACTGGCGTTAAGCGGGTGGGCGCCTGTAAGCGCCCGCCAGACGCATTGCTCTTCCACCAACCGACCCTCCACCCTGCCAGTGAAGGTACCTCTACGTTAAGTAGGTACTTGTGGTAGGTAGAGACACATATAGGGAGGAGCCCCAGGTTTGGGTTATGCTTAAGCACTTGGGCTACCTATGCTTAAACACCTTCTGCGGGTACACGAGTTGCTCTTACCAGGTAAGTAGGTACCTAAGCTACCTAGTTAGGTACTTAGGTACATTGCTAAACTAACCCTTCGCAGTGGAGTGACATGTCACATAGGCACTACAAGTTACTCTGAAAAGCAACAACATCGCTGCCTACCTAGGTATCCACAATCGTTTTCCACCTGACAGGCAATACCTCTTTAGTTGCAACCCCCAGGTGGAATGCCTGAGGGGACCCAAGGAAGAGGGAAGAGCGCGTTGCGGGTTGCGGGAGCTGCTCTCGAGCAGCTTATCGTAGCACGAGACATGCACGGCGAGAAATGACGCGGGCAGTTCCCTGCAAGACGGGAATGCCGTGCACTGGCAAACCGCTTCCTCCCGACGGCTTCTCAGGATGCACCATACCACACGCTGCCGCAGAAATACGAGATATACTGGCATCGATCTGGCAGGATTGCCGTGCGACAACCCGCACGTCTGACAATAAGCCGATTGACTACAAGTACCCAAGGTACGGAGTACTACGCCTGGTCCTCCCTTCAGCGGCCGGGCGGGCCACGGATCATGGAGCATGAAGTATTGTGCATGATAGTATTGCTACTATTGCCTGCGTGCCGTGGAATATCCCCCAAAGCTGCAACCATGCTGCGACTTTGGGGTCCTGCAATGCGACGGCGACATTGATGGACATTGTTTACTTCGCTGCCGTCCTCTCGTCACTCTATCTGGCACAGCAGCCAGCGATGGCCCCATCAGAGGCATGTCGATCCGTCGCACAAATGCCCGGCGGAATTTCTCGTTGTTCGCTTCGGCAGAATGGAGCCGCCCTATTGGGATAGATGGCAGTGTCTCACGATTCTTCCGAATTTCCCTACCGGCCAGTGTCACACTATGCTGAGCTTATCGGCCACCCAAGGCCGAATAGACGTCGAGCAGCATCGTCATAGTATTCGCTGGGAATTGTCCCGCTCGTATCGTCAGCTGGACTTGGTATGACGGCCACAATGCCACTATAAGCAGGCTCGCAGAGAGGCATTTCCCCTCTTCATTACAACAGCTAGGACAGGTCTGTCACCGAGAACAATCCCTTTCCACGTTAGCTATTGCTTTTCCCCACGCTGTTTCTGAGTTCCGTAGGCGCGATATTCGACATGGATGAGAATACAGGGACCATGATCTTGTCGGCGGAGGAAAAACGATACTTCCGTGCGCTCCTCGAGTGGGAACCTAGGGACGCCAATGAACATACGAAGAAAAGGGTGCCCTCTGAGCGACCGCTGGCGGGCCATTTCCGAGTCTTGATCCTCGGGCCCAAGGGCTGCGGCAAGACCGCTCTTTTGACGAGGGTAAGCGCCTCCTTTGCCGTCATATTTACACCGTTATGCTTAACGAGTCTATACAGTTCTGCAGGGGAAGCTTCAGTGGAGAGGACCAGTCACCAGACCCGCAAGTTGGGCGAGGGTGCCAGCGCAGGATTGAGATTAAAGACGAGGCATACGTGATTGATGCCCTTGAGTTGGCGCCCGACCAGCTGTCCGAAGGGCAATATCTCCAGCACGCAGTAGCTATTACAGAAGCCGTTGTACTGGTATATGACGTGCGATCCCGGGATTCATTTGTCCTGATCCAAGAGCTACACCAACAGATACAAGAAACACTCGCACTAGGTGACCGCCGGCACTATGCCCTGATCTTGGTCGGCAATAAAGCAGATGCCGGCGAAGATGGCATGGAAGAGGCCTACCGAATGGTGACCGAGGGTGAAGGATACGAGCTAGCGTGCAATATCGGAGGGGGCCGACGTTGCGCATTCCGGGAGACCTCGGCGCGGACGGGCGAGAATGTGGATAGCCTTTTCGTGTTACTGGGCACCGAACTGCTCAAATCGCGACAGCTCGCGCGAGAATGCCAGGAGCAAGCCGAAGCCGAGAAGATTGCTCTAGCGGAAGCCATAGCACAGGCGAACAGTTACGGGGTTGATATGTCTGCTAACAAAGCGCCAAAATGGCGGATTTGGAGTAGATTTCGACGGGTATCCGATGATGCTGGCAGGAAGGTTGCTGTCAATTGAAATGGAGATGGGATACCTCGTCTTCTCGGCGCATACCAGGCTCTAGTGTTGGCCCCGCCCCTGAATGGGGGCAATCGGCGTCCCGACTTGTAGGTTTCTATGTGGTAAATGCTCAAGAGTGTGGATCGTAAACGGGATGTACTGGAAGCACAAGGGATTACGAGGCTGACAGGAACCCCCCCAATGTAGACTAATTCGGAATTTATGTATTGTCTACCGCTAGATGCATACAGGGTTGCCCATATGATTCGCTTTGGTCTTCACTGAAAATCAAGTTTGGCAAACTGCCGGTACCAACTATAATTCCTGCAAGCGCCGTAACGGCAGGTAACTGACAGATAACCTGCTGTGGAAAATACATGGTTACACACAATGCCGCATCGACCTCGTACTATCCTCGCAATATGCTGGCAATAGGGACACCCCAATACCACGATGCAATACCCATCCCGCCGACGCTCATGGTGAACGCCATGAGGAAATTGACATCGTTGTTGTCGAGCAAGTCCCAGCCAGTCTCCACAACGCGAGTAGGTTTGTTGTCACCGAAGCTAGGCTTGCGATGCTTGTTCTTCGGGTCATAGCGGTCCTCAGCGGGCGTACTGTCATCAACAGCCTGTGTGCTCTCAACGGCGTCTGCCCCTTCTCCACCAACGAGCGCAGCTTTTGCACCGGCCAACTTGTTGACATCCGGGGCATCTGCAGAAGTAAGGACGCGCACGCCTCCATCGCCCTCGACGATCTTGCCGGTCCTCACATCTCGCACACTTCTCTGCAGCCAACCGCCCAGGAAGCTGTCCAGAAGACTTCCGAGCGTCCCCCACACCGTCATTCCCCATGCAAAGGCCACCTTCTCGCTCATAGACCAGGGCCGGCCGCCGCCGATCCTGCCGCTTGTATGATCACCGCACATCGGCAGAAACATCAGAGACGTCGTTACGATGATCATAGAGCCTAGGAAGCCGGCGACAAGCCCCCATACGGTGACACCTCCGTTGGTACCCCGCGGGACCTTCCGCAGAGTGAGCGACGTGATGAGCCTGGGCTCGGTGCGCGACAAGATGCCGAGCTCCGAGGAGAACGTGTCGGCGCACACGGCGGCGTAATTGGCGATGATGCCGACCACGAGCAGGTCGCCTCCCCAGCTGTAGCAGTAGGTGCCCTCGGGGCCCCGGCCGCCCAGGATCGCCTCGCGCCGCCGGCCCAGCTGGTAGGCGTGCAGGAGGGTCAGGACGGAGGCCATGAGCGAGTTGGCGAGGACCTGGACGTGGGTCCGCGGGCCCTCGCCGCCGGCGCTGCCCTGCGCGCTCAGGGTCATGGCGGCCTTGACCTCCTTCTTCACGGCGGTGGCGCGCGTGCCGGCCAGGAAGAAGACGATCAGCAGCACGAAGGGCAGGTTCCACGGGTGGACGGCATGGGCGGTGGCGGTCAGGGCGGCCACGAAGATGCCGAAGGGCGTCAGCGACTGGCGCGAGTGGGCCCGGTAGACGAGCCCGAGCGTCGCGGGCACCGCGATGATGGCTTTCATGCTCGGTCGCGGGCTGCTCTGTACGCGGGGGGGCCGATGTGCCGGTGTGAGCAAGGAAAATGAAGGTGGCTTAGCGAAAGTTTAGTTAGCCCAACAGATCTGTCTAAGTTGGCTACCTATTCCAGCGCAACGACGGGGATATCGTGAAAAGCATGGGGTAACGTAAGCGTAGACGATCTAGCTCACCACTATCGGCGGTGTTGATGTACCTACCTAACTGGCCAATTGGTGATCACCACGGCTTATCGATAGGTACTTTACTTAATCCATGGTGAGAGAGAATGTGTGTTATAGGAGCACATTTAACTAACCCTATCAAGACTGCCGATGCTGGAGGAAGCCAGAGAAATGCAATTGGATTCAATGACTACCTATCTAATGTCAAGAACGAATACCTACGAGGTACCTAAGGTACAGCTTCCACCATGGCTTAGCTACCTGTAGGAGGTACCTAACCTACCCTCAATAACTCGTTTGATGGATATTTTCATCAAAAGACATTGTATCTGCATAAAAGTTCCATTTTAGCTGAGTTCTGTAGCAATAGGCTCATACACACGTGCAACTTATCACGACGTCTCTAATAAGTACCTAGCAAATGGACATTACCTAAACTACTAGGTAGGTAGCCCGTGGAGAATGGCAGGCGATTGGACATATCTATCGTGCAACGAGGAAATTCAATTCTACGGGCTAAGGGTACTTAATCAATTTCAGGCTGCTCATGGGTGTTTCTGTATTGCATTGTGACCACTTTTATAATAAGCCTTAAAACTTTTATTTGTACATAATACAGGTAGGTACCCCGGCTGTCCCGTTAATCCTGTGGCGTGCTTCTTGATCTCACTACCTACCACGGAAATCGGTCAAGAGAGAAAGACAGAGAGAAGAATATAAAAACAAAAAGAATAAGAATAAGAATAAGAACCCCGGCACCTCAATTGATATAGTTGGCAAACACATTTCTAGATTATATCCCCTATCTTTTGAACATGCTACATGTTTTTCAAAATGCCTGCGTTGACTTGGTTTTCGTCATCACCACATGCAGGTGGGCACACGGATGTGGCATCAAACCTACTTGCAGATATCGGTTCCTAACTTACCCTTCTACTAGGTACTCAAATTTACGGCTCGCTCGCCGAGTGAGCCATATTCATTAAGACAGGACCGAGGCCAATGTCGCTTTAGTTGGGTGCTTACCATTGAAACCCGATTGAGCATGTTCAACAATCAAGGCTTATGATTGATTATTTGAGATCTGTGTTGTGTCCCCGAGCAATAAATACAAACAATCGCAATAGTATAAACTAGGTAAACTGACGTGCTGGACCTTCTGGTAGGTAGATCGATCTATGCTCTGTACTATTCGGGCTTTATCGGGTTCAATCATACATACCATCTTCGTCGCGCTTCCACCTTTATGCATCCATGACCCTTACAATAATTGACTTCGTCATGTAGAAGTCGGTTATTGCGTCGTCAGCTCGGAAGATAGGTAGAACTCTATCTCTTGGAAGCTAGCACATTAGCCCGATCCCGCCGTTATGGTAAGGGCTTGTTTTCCTGCACGGTGACCCCTGGGACCTTGTCAGCGGGCACACTCTTATGCGTTCTGGCCTCCTTCCCCAAGACATCCATATCACTTGAGCTTTTAAAGAAATATTATCGCATCACAGGGTGTCTAATGCTTCGGTATCAAGAGGTAGTGCACCTGAATTAAACCTGCTTGACCTAGGTGGTTAACACGCAGTCCGCTTGGAAGAGCCTGCTAGGTACGGATAGGACGGCATCGGCCACTCGAGTCACAGCTGCAACACGAAGCCAAAACGTTGGGACTTATTCAAGCGAACTCCAAGTCCATTCAGGACCGGCCTGCTCGTATATCGTTAGCTAGTATCGTTATATTCATATTGAACTAAGAAGGGAGGATTAAAAGGGCTTATCTAGTTGGTTTATTTTTTGAGCTGCTTTTGACATCACACACATTCAGGTGCAGTTTGACACAGTTCTGATTTATGAATTACGATGCTTTCTTACTCGTTCAATTAAATCCCCGTGAGCTTACTCTATCTAGTCTTAGAAAGCACCTTTGGGTGAGAGCCCTCCTACAACGACAACTGGCGCAGGTGACTAGGCGAAACTGATTCACCCCTTCGTCCGTCTCCCTTCACCTGGCCTGCCCAAGATGATTTGCTATGAAATATGGACAATCGTGAAGCACTGTGTCCATAGTATATTAGATTTATGTTGATTCGGACCTCTCGCTCACTCCTTCGTATCCATATCCCTCTAATTTTAGGATCCAACCCTTGCCAGGCACCGAGACCGGGCAGGGATGTTTCCCCGGAGACGCAGGCCAAGCCCTTATCACGACCGACTTCACATGCACAACTAGGCAACTCTAGATGTTCGAATCATGGTTTTTTATTTTCGAACACCCTGTGAAGATTACTAGATCTGGAAACTGAGAAGCCTAGATCTAGTCTACTTGGTCTTGTCAGGTGTGGGTTTCAATGCATCAGTACTTATCTTGCAAAATTGCCGTTCATATTTTGTTCCTGCCGTATTTGCCGCAACCGGGCCGCCTATTCTCCGATTAGTAAAGATTATAAGACTCTATGCCATTTTTGTATTTTGACATGATTCTTCAGTCGTTATTCTCCCTTCCCTACCAGCTTCTGGCGCAGACAATGCCAAACTGAAGACTCCCTCCCATTGACAATGTATATAGCCATTGTCGTAATATTGACCCTCGGCCGTGCGGTCAAACTGCTGGCGGAGACGGTCACTTATAACTGGGAGGTTACTTGGGTATGGGCCGAGCCGGATGGGTTTGGTAGGCCTGTTATAGGAATCAACAACTCATGGCCATGTCCAATTATCGAGGCGTCAGTCGGTGATACTGTTGTTGTCAACCTGCTCAACAAGTTGGGCAATGAGACAACCGGTATGCACTTTCATGGCATCAATCAAATCCACTCGACTTACATGGATGGTTCTGTGGGTGTCAACCAATGCCCGCTGCCTCCAGACTACTCGATAACATACAACTTCACGGTATGTTATAAGCAGACTCCGCGTCATTTATACACGAAACAGTAATATACTGACTATGGATTTGAGTAGGCCAATGAACCTGGAACGTACTGGTGTTGGTAGTACCTTCCGACTTGATTATTTTCCATACTGACCTCGAGAAGATCATTCACATAACATGGGCCAATATCCGGACGGCTTTCGAGGACCCCTTATTATCCATAACCCGGAAGATCCCTACCTGGAAGACTATGATGCTGATGTCATTCTTACAGTTTCTGATTGGTGAGTCGATGTTTTCCTAACTATCCTTCAATTCGATTCGTCACATCGGGTTGTACTAATCTCTGAGTCTCATGATTAGGTACCATGCCCAAACTCCGACCCTTATTTCACAGATGATTCAACCCAACAACACGGACTTCCGGCCACCACGGCCGAATAGTGCTTTAGTAAACGAGGGAAGTGACGGCCTCATCCCTATTGAGCCGGGAAAGACATACCGCATGCGCGTTATCAACTTTTCTGCGCTAACAGCCGCCTTTGTGGTGTTCAATGCCCTGCAGATGCAGGTTATCATGATGGATGGAACATACATACAAAAGACAGCAGCAAATCAACTGCGTATTGTGGCCGCCCAGCGGTATGATGTGCTTCTGACCATTGGCGAGAATGGCAGACAAAACTACCCATTCCTAGTCGCATTGGATACCAACGCCGACTACACGGACAAGGACTCCAAGCCTGCTATCGGATACCATACAAACTTCACTGGCCAACTGGTTAATGACCCGAAAGGAAACATAAAGGAGAAGCCTGTGGTAGAGGAGTTCTTCCCATATGATGATTCGCAGTTGGTCCCCTATGACGAACTTGAAGCCTATGGCCCCGTCACGAAGCAATGGGTCCTGAACTTCGACTATTGTCATGACGCCAATGGGTATCCGCGTGCGTGCTTCAATGGAAGCACCTTCATAGCTCAGGATGTTCCCACGTTGTATTCTGTCTTGTCTCTCGGAGATAACAACACGGAGGTTGAAGCATACGGTCAGGTCGGTGCTTTCACAATCCCTTACGGTGAAGTGCTTGAGATCGTTATTAACAACCACGACCCGGCAATTCATCCATTCCATCTGCACGGACATCAATTTCAGGTCATAGAACGCCCCAAGAGCAATGCGGGTAATTGGACTGGTACCAAGTTGATCCCCGCTACGCCAGCACGACGTGACACCATCGCTGTGTTCTCCAACTCGTATGTAGTTCTGCGCATCAAGGCTACAAACCCGGGTGTCTTCCTTCTTCATTGCCATATTGAATGGCATGTCGAGATGGGCTTGAGTGCGACTCTTCTCGAAGCCCCTGAGCGTCTCGTCAACTACACCATTCCACAGGGCCACATTGACATCTGTGAGGCTCAGGGCATTCCAATCTCGGGAAATGCTGCCGGTAATGAGGTTTGGTATGACACGCAAGGTTTCATCACTATAAACCCTACCTCATATATTGGGTAAGTCTGGATGTACCATGCCAACCACGAGACCGAACGTGGACAAAAAGTTGACGTCTTTACTAGTGCTCTCTACGCCGACTCGGCGACTTCTAGCTCATCGACTTCAACCTCGACTACTCCTCCTGCTAAAACGACGACCCCTCCGCCTAAGAGTCAACCCCAGAAAAAGGCTGCTAGTGGCACATAAAGAAAAGGTGTTTGGATCAACACCTTGATTCAGTAAAGAAGCGACGAGCGGTTTCATTTGAGCGAAAACGGTGCTACATGGAAGGGCGAGAGAAAGGCAAAATGGAGGCCTTGGTTTGCTTGGGATATATCACGAGGAATGCTACCTGAACTTTTAGACCTGGAAACAGTCATTGCAGTTGGTGATTTAATGACAAGTACGTATATTCGAACGCTTATTAGTGCGCATAAACATCAACTTAATGATGCAATTCTTTCGTCACCTCAGTAACTGATCTACACTGCTTCTGCGACAGCTTGTTTCCCACAACAGAACTGTATTCTGTCTGTGCATGAGGATGAGTGATTGACACTGCCGCTGTCGCATTACCGATGATTCATCACGCGCGCTTCTCACTCTATGATCTTTCTCTCCGAGATTCACATGATGAACCCCAGCAGAGCTTTTCGGGATTTGCGAGCTTCATTGTCTTACTCTAAACGCACCTCGCCGTATCCAGCCCTCCGGTTCGTATAGATCGAGCCACTGGAGATATGCGCGCCCCGTTCATCTCAACCTGGGCCGTATTCGGGCCATGCAACAGTTTAGGTAACGTGCTACGCGGTTCCTGGCGGTGAGAGGACAGCACACTACCACAAAGGCGAGAAACTTTTGGTATGCATTTCCGATTCTGGCCCCTCCGCTAGGAATATCTATTCACGGAACCGGGGGACACAGGGTGCCGTGTCGTACTGCAGGACTAGCCGGCGGCTGAGCAGAACATTCGCCGCTCATTTGGAAATATGTCCGTGATGGGAAAGGCCTATACGCGGGCTCTATACCTTTTTTGATCCGGTGTGATGATGAAATTTGGCAGGCTGACTAGACTCTCGCTCGGCTTCTGCAATACGCATATTTTTATGGTTACATGCACATACGCACGGCAAAGCACCATTCAAAAACCAAAAACGATGGTTCAAGTCGAGTGCGACAATGCTTGCTCGTTGTGGCCGAGGCTATGCTTGAGAGGCTTGTGATGTAGCTTCGCACCTTCAGGGATTCCGGAATCCCAAGAACAAGCTATTCTGCGCCATGGAGTCCCAGCTAGGTAAGGCCCTAAGGACTGAGAGCGAATACGATGTCATATTTTAATCATCATACAGGTGTAAGATGTCAGCCATGTGGGGGTTGCGTCTGAAGAGAGCACGTAGTCTGAGTGTCGGATGACAGGCAGGTACAAAAGGGTTCTTGATTATTCAATGTAAATTCGTTCCTACATACCTACGTAGGGCAAGGACAGGGAGACGAGAGGTTCAAGACAGGTTTACCACCTATAATTCGCGGGGGCATATGCCGTCCCAGTGTCAAAGCTGTTCAAGTTCAAGCAAGGTACGGACGGATGACTCGGGCGCGAAAATAGTCTGTGGCACGGTAAGCTCCATGTATTATAAGGGTGGCACGTTGTAATTGATCAGTTTGAGTATCTCAAGAGCACGGCAGGCATCGAAGATCAAATCCGGCTATGCTGTGTCGGCGATATGGAACGAAACAAATGCCTCGTTACACGGCGATTATCGTGTTCGTTGCTATTCATATCAGAGAGGCTATGCAGAAGTTCTTCAATGTCCGGCCAACACAGCCAGGTAGGCAGCGCACAATGCACGCAGAGAGGCCTATAGCGGTGGATTCCGGGGTAGGACTCCGTGGTAAGATTGTCTCTATCTATATATGTATGGCGATGATATTGGACCGGAGGTCCGAGACTTTCCCATGTGGAGCTGAACGAGCCGGCTCTCGCGGAGTGTTACCCAGGACCAATGCTGAGAAGGAAACAGGACCGGTAGAGAGTACTTGACCGGGGCGTGATATCACCGACGAGATCCACAAGGACTTTGGATCCTAGCAACTCGATTCTGAGGGGGCATCCGCAGTCAGCGACGGGACCTCCAAAGGCCGTAGACTCGCGGGATTAGAACGTCGACTTGTATATCTCAAACAACATTGAGTACTGTGTAATCCACTGACGACAGGGATATCGTGGGGATGGGGGGTTAGGTACTTGAAGGGCATCGGATGTCAAGGGGTCTAGAGAGAAGTCACCGAGACCTCTGTAATAGTATCAATGGTGTTGATCAACTTGAGCAAGATTCGGAAGGATGGTATCTAGATGCGTATGGGGAACAAGTTTTTTTTTGCCTATTGTTTTTCTCCCCTTGTGCATGACTTGGTCGAACTCAATTCCATGCATGCAGGTAAGTAGCTTATACGGAGGGCAGGCACAGAGCCGGTTCCTTGGGATCGCACTCGATTAGAACGTGGGCTGGGGGTTGACTATGCCTAACAGAGTGCGACATGAATAAGGCCATGCCTACATTGCTGGTTTTGGGTAAGTTAACTGATGCAGATTTGTAGGCGGACGGGTGACAAGAGATAAAAGGATGCGGGCTATGCTGCCGGCCGCTGGTACCCCGGGATTAAGGCGGGACAGGATGCAATAGCAATAAGACTTACATAAATAAGTACTGCCAAGTGTAGCCAAGTACCACGATACCCTTGCCCGGGCGAGTTGGATGCCGCTCTGGCGCCGCTTTAGACTTAGCTACCGTACCTACCTGAGTACCTACCTACTTAGTAATTAGCAGATGCTCGCCTCGACCTGCATAGGGCAACCAGAACCCCCCCTTCCCATGCCATAGCCCACTATGTCTCGCCGACTGCAGCGTTGACGAAAAGGCTCGACAGAAACTCCAACTCACCACTCGCCGCGATGGGCGCCATACGGGCCCCAGCAACATGCGCAAGAGCCAGCCCGTCTATCTACTTACTTAGATAACTCACCTCTGAGAGTGGCCACCATACCAAGCGTATCGCCGCCGCAGAATGCCGCCAATCACTCATCGCCCATGCCCCCGGCGTCACCACCGCCCATTCATCGCTGTCAGCCGCATACACGTAGCACCAGAACTCAGGCTTGGAGCTTAGCTCTGGCGTCATTGACAGACATCAGCTCCGAACTGTCCAAGCCACCATGCCTCTGGCTATGCCCGTGTTGCTCTCCACATGCAAGACAACACGAGAGACGCACTGTCCACCATCCGTCCACCATCTCTGCGCTCCGTGCTCTGTGCTCTGCACTCTGGAGACCCACCACATCGAGCATTCTCCAGCGATCGTGTGTGCATATCCTAGATGGCACGGGGGGTTGTTGGCGAGCTGCAGTTGTCCTGACATGTTGCACGAGGCTGCTGGACCTGGCTTGGCCGTCCTGGGCCTTGCTGGGCTGCATTCTCTAGCTAGATCCACGCCACGAACCTCGTACTAGGTTTTGCCCCCCCCACCGTCCCGGCTCCTCCTCCTCCTGGTGGTGCTGCTTCTGCTGCTGCTGCTGCTGCACGCGCCGGCATTATGCAGCTCCTTCTCGTGGGGCTACCCATGAGATCCGCTAGGTATGTCGAGCCTCAAGCTTCACCCCCCTCGGTGCTGCTGGGACTGCCGGGTCCTTGTGATGATGCCTATGGAGGGGCCCAGCTTGACGATGGGCTGCTCGCTCCCGGTTCAGCCTCATGGTGAATGAACGAACACTGCCGTACGGCCGCCTATAGTCAATAGACCTTGGCGTCTGCTTTCTTCTGGTCGAGTAGTTGCCTGCACCTGCTATGGCAAGTCCACAGTTATTTGCTTCACTTGCGCCATCCCCGACAGTCTACACCTCGGCAGTTTCATGGGCCGAGAGCCAGTCAGGGATATGGCGTCAACCCGCATGTTCACCTCTCCCTCAACTAGTGAGACAGGAAACCTCCGTTGTGTGCCCATAGAGACAGCACTGGCTTTGCTGCTTGGTACTGATTTGAGCATAGATGCCTATCACCATGTGAACCTGTGCCATAAACCCAGTTGTCGGCCTGGGCAAACGGACATCCCCAACGGCCCACCACTCGTGACCCACCATGCGTGGACGCCCAGATCGGAATACGAATCTATTCGATCCTGTTTGAAGGTAATCATGCCCATAGACTCGGCGCCTGTGGGTCGATCGTGCTCCGTGTATAGGATAGTCCTTGGGTTGGCTGGCCGGGTGATAGTACGGTAGGCGTTTCTGGGCTGATGGGAGACCGCCATCTACCAGAAGAGTTGTACACCCCCTTTTTGGGTCTGTCCACCCTGACGGCTTGGGAATTTTTCACATGCCTTTGCGACTATACCGTGCGGCGTCTTGTCGGATCTGACATGGGATACCCAGCCAGGCTGAATGACAGCCTTACAGCCCCTGATACGGGGAATCTCAGTATCGCCTGCCACGATACTTCGGTGACCGATGGGAAGTGAATAGCATATGACGGCCGGACCAATGCACACCCATGAATTGTACTGGGTGTGAACTACCAGTTCCGCCACACCCCAGGCCATGACCCATCACTTGTGGTTAGTAAGATCGCATGTCCCGAAACTCCTACGCTGGTGTTATTTTCGGCTCATCCTGTGTTGATCCCGCCTGTTACCCATTATATATAAGAGCGAACGAGCATCACGTACCGTCGACGACTGAATGCCGCCCCCATAGCAACCATACAGTCTTGCCAACCCCCGACGCGATGGCAAACCTGAGATCCTTTCTCCTTTTTGGAGACCAGTCGCTGGACACACACAGCTTCTTAGCAGACTTCTTCCGAAGCGGAAATCCGAGCGTTTTGTCGAGGGAGTTCCTTAGGCTTTCCGGCGACGCATTAAGGATCGCGGTCGACGCGCTACCCCGGATAGAACAGCAGAAGATACCCACATTCCGGACGCTTCCGCAGTTGAACGAGAAATACAATAGGCAAACGGTCAAATTCCCCGGTATCGACAGCGCTTTATTATGCATAGCGCAGTTGGCCCACTATATCGAGTATGTTCGAACTATTATGGGATACTCAACTGTCTCTTTCCCAGCGGTTTCTAACATGACATAAGCCACGCCGAGAAACATCATGAAGATGTCACAAGGCCTGAAAATACCAGGCTTTCCGGTCTCTGCACTGGTCTCTTTGCAGCAGTTGCAATTGCCACAAGCCCGTCACTGTCGACGCTGCTTCCAATAGCTGTCCAAGTCGCGTTGATGGCGTTTCGCGTCGGATCCCATGTCGGTTATATGGCCGAGAGGTTATGCCCCCCTGTTGGCAAATCGGAAAGCTGGACATATGTTCTCTCTTCTATATCAGAAAGCGATGCGAAGAAAATTCTTGCAGAGTTTCACCAGTCCGAGGTAAAGCGTATCTGTTGGGATTGTGTTCAACATGAGCTAATAGGATTGCAGGGAATCCCCCAGGCGTCACAGGCCTACGTCAGTGCGGTATCTGCGAGCAATATCGCCATCTCTGGGCCGCCAACCACGCTTAGGACCTTATTTAATAAGGCCTTTTTCGAGTCAAGGCCCACGGCTATTCCAGTTTATGGACCTTATCATGCTCCTCATCTGCACGGCGCACTAGATATTGACCAGTTACTGCACCTCGATGACGAGCATGTATCTACGATTTTGGCTTGTGCAAAACCACGAAGCGGTATTATGTCTTGCGTCACAGGCCGAAATTTCCCGGAGACTGATACGAAATCGCTTTTGAGGGCTGTAGTTAATGAAATACTAAATGAGCCCTTATACTTCCATAGGGCCCTCAATGGCAGCATTGACGAAGCACGCCAATTCACCGAATCACGTAGTTTGGTCATCCCATATGGTCCAACCCAGGCAGCAAGTACTCTTGCGAATCTGCTCAGATCCGAAACGAAGTTAGAGGTGACCCTTCGATCACCTCCCCCAGTCTCGCGAGAAAGCAATGCTACCCACATTGGAAACCACGGCTCTACGGGGAAGTGTAAACTAGCAATTGTTGGCATGTCCGGCCGCTTCCCGGACTCTGAGAGCGTCCAGGCGCTCTGGGACCTCCTAGAGAAAGGTATCGATGCCCACCGTGTGATTCCTACTGATAGGTTCCCGGTCGATACTCATTTTGATCCGACCGGGAAGGCTATCAACACGAGCCACACGCCATACGGAAATTGGATCAAGAATCCTGGTCATTTCGACCCACGCTTTTTTAACATGTCCCCGCGTGAGGCATTTCAGACCGACCCAATGCAGCGCATGGCGCTGACTACGGCGTACGAGGCGCTCGAAATGTCCGGATATGTGCCCAACCGCACGCCGTCAACTAGGCTTGACCGCATCGGCACTTTCTATGGCCAGACCTCTGATGATTGGCGTGAAATCAACGCCGCTCAGGAGGTCGACACATACTTCATCACTGGTGGTGTGCGAGCTTTCGGACCTGGGCGGATCAATTATTATTTTGGGTTCAGCGGCCCTAGCCTCAACATTGACACCGCTTGTTCTTCTAGTGCCGCAGCAATGCATGTTGCCTGCACGTCGCTATGGGCCAAGGAATGTGATACTGCTATCGTCGGTGGTCTATCTTGCATGACCAATTCAGACATTTTCTCTGGTCTCAGCCGGGGGCAGTTCTTGTCCAAGAATAATAACTGTAATACGTTTGATAACGACGCTGACGGATATTGCCGGGCCGACGGATGCGCCTCGGTTATCGTCAAGCGTCTTGATGATGCGATTGCGGATAAGGACAACATTTTGGCCGTGGTGTTGAATGCGCAAACCAACCATTCGGCAGACGCTATCTCAATCACACATCCTCATGGCCCAACTCAATCCGTACTGTCTGCATCTATCCTAGATGAAGCGGGCGTAGATCCTCACGATGTTGACTATGTGGAGATGCACGGTACTGGCACCCAGGCTGGCGACGGAACAGAAATGGTTTCTGTCACCAGTGTATTCGCGCCAGCCGAACGTCATCGCCCAGCCGACAGACCGCTGTATCTCGGTGCGGTGAAATCTAACATTGGCCACGGCGAGGCTGCCTCCGGTGTCACGGCTCTTGTCAAGGTGCTGCTGATGCTCCAGAAAAATGCTATCCCACCTCATATCGGCATAAAGAAAGAAATCAACAAGACTTTCCCAAAGGATCTCGGCGAGCGAGGTGTGAATATCGCTTTCCACAAAACACCCTTCGTTCGAAAGGATGGGAAGCCTCGTCGCGTCTTTATTAACAACTTCAGCGCTGCTGGCGGTAACACTGGTCTTCTCCTTGAGGACGGTCCGCGCTATAAGAATGCTGCCGTCGATCCCCGTAGCCAACATGTCATTACTGTGACGGCCAAGTCAAAGTCTGCTATGATCCGAAATGCAGAGACCCTCGTCAAGTGGATGGAAGAGAACCCTTCGACGTCTGTCTCCCACGTAGCATATACCACCACAGCTCGTAGGATCCAGCACTACTGGCGCATGAACGTGACGGCTGGCAGTCTCGTAGAGGCTCAGGAAGCTATCAAGGAGCGTCTCAAGTCCAACTTCGTCCCCGTCTCTCCGGAGCAACCCAAGGTTGCATTCATGTTTACCGGCCAAGGCTCACACTACGCTGCGCTCGGCAAAGAACTTTTTAGTCATTACTCAGTCTTCCGCCAGGCTATCGACGAGTATAACCAACTTTCACTCATTCATGGATTTCCATCGTTTTTGCCACTCATTGACGGTAGCGAGCCCGAGGTTCAGAAGCTCTCGCCTGTCGTTGTGCAGCTTGGCTTGGCTTCCTTTGAGATGGCCCTCGCCAGGCTCTGGCGCTCCTGGGGAATTCAACCGAGCGTGGTTCTTGGTCATAGTCTGGGTGAGTACGCCGCTCTCCATGTTGCAGGTGTACTCTCGGCAAGTGACACTATATATCTCGTCGGCGCTCGGGCTCAACTCTTGGTGGAGAAGTGCACCGCTGGCACTCATGCTATGCTTGCTGTCCAGGGGTCTGTTGATGCAGTCACTGAGGCTCTCGGTACTCGCGCAGAATCCACAAATATCGCCTGTGTCAATGGCCCACGCGAGACTGTGCTTAGCGGTAGCTCGAACGATATTGCCGATGTCGCTGAACAGCTTAGTGGTGCCGGATTCAAGTGCACTCAACTCAAAGTTCCTTTCGCCTTCCACTCAGCCCAGGTTGAGCCGATTCTCGATGACTTCGAGAACCTTGCTCGCTCAGTCACATTCCATGAACCCAGTGTGCCAGTAATCTCTCCACTGCATGGGAAGCTTCTTGAGAATGAACCTATCAATCCTGGTTACCTTCGCAACCATGCACGGGATGCAGTCAATCTCCTTGGCGGCCTTGTCTCTGCTCAGGAACATGGTGTGATTGACGAGAAGACGGTATGGCTTGAGGTTGGGCCTCACCCAGTCTGTGCCAACATGGTCAAGGCTGCCTTTGGCGCCTCTACTATTGCTGTCCCCTCTCTACGGCGCAATGAATCCCCTTACAAGACCATCAGCGCCACTCTATGCACCCTTCACTCCGCGGGCTTGAATTTGGACTGGAACGAGTATCATCGTGATTTTGATAACACAGTGCGACTTTTAGACTTGCCAGCATATTCTTTTGATCTCAAGAACTATTGGTTGCAGTACACCGGTGACTGGTGTCTCACAAAGAATCGCGGCGCTGTTGCTTCACCATCAGCCAAGGCTATTGAAGCTCCAGCAAAGCCGAAGCTGTCCACCACCACAGTACAGAAGGTGACCAAGGAGGATGTCCAGGGAGATATCGCCATCCTTGAAACAGAGACAGAGATGACAGAAGAGAACATGCGCAAGATCTGCTCAGGTCATCTTGTCAATGGCACTGCACTTACGCCGTCAACCCTCTACGGTGATATGGCTATGACTATATGCGAGTACGGCTATAAAATCTTGCGTCCTGATGTGAAGAATATCGGTGTCAACGTCGAAAATATGCAGGTTCCAAAGACGTTGATATTTGATGTCAAGGCTAAGAGTCAGATCTTGCGTATGCTTGTCAAGGTCAATGCTGCTGAAGGCACGGGAGACGTCACATGGACTACCGGAGAGGGAGCTCGGAAGACAGAGCACGCGACTTGTAAAGTCACCTTTGGTGATAATCAGGAGTGGCTTGATGAGTTCGACCGTGTAAGCTACCTTATCAGGTCACGTATCGACGCCTTGAAAGCCGCAGAGGAACGTGGGGAAGCGTCAAAGATTGGCCGCGGCCTTGCTTACAAGTTATTCGCTGCTCTTGTCGATTACGATCGTCGGTATAGAGGCATGGAGACCGTCATTCTCGACAGCGCGACGTGTGAGGCCACTGCCAAGATCGTGTTCCAAACCTCTCCCGACGATGGCGTATTCCACACTGCACCCTACTGGCTTGATTCTGTGTGTCATATTTCAGGTTTCATTGTGAATGGCACTGATGCCGTCGATTCACGGGAGCATGTGTATATTTCACACGGCTGGGGCAGCCTCCGGTTTGCCGAGCGTCTCGATGCCAACAAGACTTATCAGTCCTACATCCGCATGCAGAACGTCAAGGGTACTAAGATGATGTCTGGCGATGCCTATGTCTTCGATGGCGATAGGATTATTGGTGTAGCTGGTGATGTTCGCTTCCAAGCTATCCCTCGCAAGGTGCTCAACATCGTTCTGCCGCCACAGGGCGCTGCCGCTGTCGCCGCCGCCCCTGCTCGTGCTGCACCTGTAGTGTCTGCAAAGGCACCATCAAAGGCGCCGGCGAAAGAGAAAAAGCAGGTCACTGCGAAGAATCTCCCCGCTGTTAATAAAAAGCTCGCCAAGCGTTCTGTCGTTATCCAGGTGATGGACATTGTTGCCAAGGAAACCGGTGTCGGTCATGATGAGCTGGCAGATAACATTGCTTTCGCTGATCTTGGCGTTGACTCGCTTATGGGTCTGACAATCAGCGGCCGTCTCCGGGAAGAACTTGAGCTCAACGTTGACTCTCATGCTTTCAACGACCATTCTACTGTCGGTGCTTTTAAGAAGTTCCTTGCCCAATTTGAGTCGACTTCGGTCACCGTCGAAGAGATTAGCACAGTCGGTGGAAGCGAGGATAGCGACGAAGAGGGCATGGGATCTGATGATTCTGATGTCACCACGCCACCTGATGATAGCGAGAAGAGCTCCGTCAACAACGATTGTGCCGCCGTCGAGTCGGGGAACAACAGTGAGCTGCAGCAGATAATTCGCGAAACTATTTGTGGGGAGATGGGTGTCGAGCTTGAAGAGATCATTGCTGCCCCGGACTTGGCTGCCCTTGGCATGGACTCTCTCATGAGCTTGTCCATCCTTGGTATCCTCCGGGAGAAGACCGGCCTCAATATTCCAAGCGATCTTTTAGGACACAACCCGTCCCTGAAGGATGTTGAGAGGGCACTTGGTGTGGATGATAAGCCCAAAAAGACTGCACCAGCCGCCAAGCCCGTCGAGATCAAGTCGACCAAAGCCGTTGTTAAGAAAGAGTCCTCTGTTGTAACAGTATCGAAGGAGATGGTTATTGCTGATGCTTATCCCCACCGCAAGGCTACATCTGTACTCCTGCAAGGTAATCACCGTACAGCTGCCCGTCAGCTTTTCATGATACCTGATGGAAGTGGAAGCGCCACTTCTTACACTGAGATTACTGAACTTGGACCGGATATTGCTGTCTGGGGCATGTTTTCTCCTTTCATGAAGACTCCAGAGGAGTACAAGTGCGGTGTTTATGGCATGGCCACCAAGTTCATTCAAGAAATGAAACGCCGTCAGCCGAAGGGCCCGTATGCTGTTGCGGGATGGTCAGCTGGCGGAGTTATTGCCTACGAAATAGTCAACCAGTTAACCAGGGCCGATGAAGAGGTATCGCATCTCATCCTTATCGACGCTCCCTGCCCCATCACCATCGAACCACTTCCAGCGGGTCTGCATGCTTGGTTCGCTGAAATCGGCCTCCTTGGAGAAGGCGACTCTGCTGAGGCCAAAAAGATCCCCTCTTGGCTATTACCCCACTTCGCGGCCTCTGTCACAGCTCTGTCGAACTACACTGCCGAGCCTATCGCAAAGCAGAAATGCCCGAATGTCATGGGCATCTGGTGCGAAGACGGAGTATGCAAGGAACCCACAGACCCTCGTCCCGATCCATACCCCACAGGCCACGCTCTCTTCTTGCTCGACAACCGAACCGACTTTGGACCAAACCGATGGGACGAGTATCTAGACATCGACAAGATGCGGTTCCGCCACATGCCGGGTAATCACTTCTCCATGATGCATGGCACTCTTGCCAAGCAACTTGGTGGGTTCATCAAAGAAGGAATTAACATGTAGATCGGTGGCCCCCCCTGTGTCAATCATCGACTTTGAACATATTGAAACACACGTCTACAATTGTTATATACTGGGCCTGAGCCCATCTACGGGGTTTCATTTTATTCCATCTTGGGTTTTCATATGTAGCATTGGGTATCAGCCTATTTTTAGCAACGGATGATAGGAATTACAATAGATATTATAGTGTCCCCGGTACACTCTCCATGCATGAGTACAAAGCTCGTCTGGAAATTAAATGGCAAGGTCACTCCAAATCCCCGAATCGAATCTCTTATCGGGAGACGCTATTCCCAGAGTATTATATTTCGAGATTATTTTCAAAATGATTAATGTGCTTCATATTTGAGGTCGCGTTCAGTGTTTCTTGTCAGACGGAGGTCGGCGTCCCTCACAACCCTCCAACCGGCTGATAATGTGAAATGCACAACTTAACTAGTAGTTTCCTGGCATTTCTACGACCTCAAGGTCAGTACTAGTATCCTGCAAGAGGACTATTGAACACGAATTGACGTTAGGAGGAGGGGCTAGTTCTACACCAATAACTCCAAAGCATCAACTCCCCGCCGAGGGTTTTGATACATGCAGCTGCATGCACGGATTTTATACTTATTGCCTATTGTTTACGGCTGAGCATGCTACTGCGTCTGCAAACCAAACCAACCTTGCAACCGGGATAGTGCCAGTGATGGTTTGGACCATTTTAGGTATCATTATACTTTGCAGATAAAGCTCCCACAGCCCCTCTAATCGCTAAGAGCTAGACGGCACTTAAGAGGTGATGTGTTTTGCGGCACAAACAGGCATCTTCCATCTAGATAGAGAGTCGAACTAAGAAAACTACCGGAGCGGGCGCAACAGACATCCGTATGAGTAGAAGACGAGCACGGCAGGATTGTCGGGTGACTGCATCACAGATCGCACCTCTCAAACAGCGTCTCACGGGCCGCCACCACGTCGTCGGATTTGCAGGGTAATACCGGATGGCTCGGGTCCCCCCAAACAAAAGACGGGAGGTCATAGCTTGGCGATGTGGCAAACACCCGAGAGCACACAACGTCCACCTTACCGTTACTCGCCCATCGACAACACGGCAATGGGCGCTGATCACGCCTCGTCCTGGACTTCAAGTGGAGCAGCGATGCACGTATCAAATGACCAGGTTACGCAACCGTCACCACCATGATCCAGGGTGATGTGTGTCATGCCCCAGGAGGCTTGGCAGGTGGCAATGGGCAAGCGGAAAAAGAACTCTGGCAGTCGTTCGCTCACTGGAGGTGGCTGCCGATAGACACAGATATATTGGAAGCT
This sequence comes from Xylaria palmicola, assembly GCA_022385595.1. NCBI lineage: Eukaryota > Fungi > Ascomycota > Sordariomycetes > Xylariales > Xylariaceae > Xylaria > Xylaria palmicola. The sequence goes on along the minus strand of MU281337.1, from coordinate 476,281 downwards.
GAAACAACCAATAACCACCCTTCTATGCGCGCGACTCGTGCCTGTGAATGCGCCCTCCACGGGATCAACCGGCTCGCGAGTGGCGTCTCGAGCGCTCTCGTGTTCTCGCACCGCACAAGGGTGAGTTTGCACGAACGCTGTGCGCCAGAGCTATGGCAGCCCAGGCGCGTACGAGGAGCGAATATTGGTCGCACGCGTTTTCCGCAGCCTAAAAGGACGGGAAGGCGGCGAGAGCCCCCTGCCGGACCCCCCAGAATATCCCCCACGGCAAATGAATTTAAAAAAAAAAAAAAAAAAAAAAAAAAAAAAGCACATAAGAGCAAGAGGACCAGGGTGGCGCGAACTCCCCTCACGCGGTGCGACGCGCCAGCAGAGCGCAGACCCTGGGCAGGAAACGTCCCACGAACGCATGAAAGCGGACAGGGGCCACGTTGTCGGAATCGACCTAATTCAGGGCGTGCAACGTCTCCAAGATGGTCCCGCCGTGTGCGTGCCGAGAGACCAGTGGGCCAACCAGTACTCCCAAGGGGGAGAGGCGACGGCACACGCGCGGCGTGGCACGGCGGTCGTGGCCAGTGCTGGTGCGGTCGTGGGACCACGCTGGTATCGAGAGTGGTTCCCGAGACGAAATCCGTCTGCTCCTTGTTGCGGTCGCGGGGTGGCTTGTATCTGGCCCCCTTCCCAAGGTAAAACGAGTGGAAAAAGAAAAGACAGGGCAGCTTATTACTCGCAGCAAGCTTCCTCGGTGTGGAAAGTATAGGGTCCAGCTGAGTTCCGGCCACTGATTCTCAACATGCCTGTCACCGCATGCAGCGACTTGCCGGCTTATTAACTAATTAGACGTCTGGTCGTGACGTCAGGAGTAGCATTCGTCGTATGAGATTTCGCCGTGGGAATTCATTTTTAAGAATTCGTTATTCGTATCTGTTGTTTGCATTCGGTCTTGCAGACATGGTGGAATATTAGCCCGTTTCGTCCGTCTACGTCCCCTGAGATGCTATGTCTAGAGCTAGAAGATTACGATCCGCGCGCTCCAATACTGACGTAACCCAGCAAGCTCACAGCTGAAGGGTGCGAAGTTGTGTACACTGCCGCGAAGTCTGGTAGTTTGAGATCCGGGATGTGACCGGTGATCACCGCCTGGCACTCCCCGTGGGATATCCCTACAGTGAAACGAACATAGAGACGACTGCAGGGTGCCGAGAGTGATCGGGGTCTACCCAGGCGATAGACAGCATTCGATCTTGCATAAACAACCATGCATAGAAAACCAGATAATGCCGGGGTTTGACATGATATCTCATTAAGAACCGGTATCGAGAGGCGGCTTAGGTGAATAGTGTACCCAAGGCATCGGGATTCGATCCCCAGACGGCGGCAGATAGCGGATGGCGCTCTTTTGATCCCGACCCATGAAGAGTACATTGGAGATGGTTCACAGCATCGTTTCCCGCACCACCACCACGAAGCATAGCTCCAAGGTCCATGGGGGCCAGCCACCATCTTCAGACCAGACGCATGTGAGTGTCGTATTATGAGATATGCGGATAGGGTAGTACAGCCTAATCAGCGTCGTAAACCCAAAAGAAATTCTCATGTTAAGATGTCTGCTGCAGTGCGGACCGTGTTAGAAGTGGTGGCCCCCTCACTGCCGGTAGGACCTCTAGCAGATAAGCTGTATATTGAGTGTCGGCTAATCGTGTCGAGGCCATCACGGCATCAATCTCCGTATACATGTGATACCATACGCCCCGTACGCCAGAGTATGTCACTAATCGCAACGAAAAGAGAGTAGGTCCAAGGTTGACCCCATGATCGCCCAGGTGTATCAGATTACCGTACCGTAAAATATAGTTGAGATAAGGAATGGCTTGTGCTTCATTATTAGTTATCGTAATTTTCAAAGCTACTGGCAACTTCATCACAGTCACTTGGCACAGTAAACGTTGGGCTTTTGCGTTAACTCGTGCCGTCAATGGGAAGCCTCTTCCTATCCTTCTTTGTTGCGTAGGAGCTTGTAGCAGTGCCTTCTAAGATTCAATAGTCTTTGATTTTAACGTATACACCTAGTATAGCTTACCGTCGTCATGAGTCATAATCAAAACTAGAGATGTGAGGAATGTATTGGTTATGTGGGATACTAATCTGGTTTATCAGTCTATTCGCTTCTTCTAAAGAGATGCAAAAGCTGCAGATATAGTCACCGGGGCCATTGTGGGAGAAGGAGTGGGTGTAATTCATTAACTCGCGACTTGAACGACAAGTAAATTCGAACTAACCAGACGTAGGTCGGGTGGTTGAGTGCATAGCCGGATAGGGGGTACAGGTTGTGGTAAACGTAAACAGACTGTTAGAATGTGATTCTGGTAGGCTATCTGGCTTGCATGAAGTTCTTGACCACGAGTCCAAAGTCCCAGTATCCATCCCATGTCTTAGAATGCGGCGCACTTCCTGGCCAAGCCAAGCTGCTTTTTCCTTGACCGTCCCCACCGACGCGTATGCACACGCATACAACAGCATGGATACCTCTTTGGGCAAATTTCTCTGGAGTTGAGTATTAGTCTCACCTGGGACACGCACTCGGACGGTTCCTCAGCAATGTTAGGGTCAAAAGGCAAAAAGGACATGCGTCAGATAAGAGTGTGCCTAACAAGGGAGCGGAGGTCCGGAGGGGGCATGAGCACGAAACGTGAACACGCTGCAAGCATAGATGGATCTAGTATGGCGTGTTAGACGTCATCCTCTTGATTCTAGGCAGCTCACCGGCCGGCTGGCTGATATATATCGTCAAGCCCTGGGGGGCTAGATCGGTTAGTAGGGATGATTGACGTGCCGAGCCACCGTCCCGGTTTTGGCCTAGTGAGGAAAGACGGCAACGGCATTCATCTTTCTGGCCAAATGGTTTTCTTAGCAGCAAGCCGTTGTACGTCCATTGGGCACTTAGACCCGGCTCGGAGGTGATAGGCGCTTTATCGCGTATGTACTATAGCCTATCGCAAATAGAGTTGGACTATCAACAGGCGCTTGGGTTGAAAGAACTCGAAGTCACGAACTGTTGTGATATGCAACGGATGATTTCAGAGCCTGGCAGTTACAGGGAAAGAAAGGGCCAGGAAATATGGAGGATGACGCCTTTACGTTTCGAGGCATGCGGCATGCGGCATGCGGCATGCGGCATGCGGCATGCCATCAGCTGTGGTTTTCAATACAACAACATGCCTCGAGACGGCGAGTTTCCACAACTCACATCTTACAGACTTACACACACGTGATCTGTCGATATCGACTTCGACGTCGCGGCCGGCCGGTGCCGGGTAAGTTCTCCAGGGACGGATCGGTATCGGATGGGAGACGTCGAGATGCTCCCACACATGAGTTAGAGCCAAGCCAACAGCAGCATAGCGCGAACAACCCCCATGTAAACCCCAAATGTAGCGTGCCAAGAGGGTGGTATCGCGGGTTGTATCGAGGCTAGTCACGACGATGAGAGAGTGCATGTAGCCTATGAGATAAATGCACACCTTGTTTGTTACTTGCGGTTGGGTAGTTGGTAATTAAATCCAGAGGTGATTCAACCACAGCGGGCAGACTTACGGTTGAGCACATCGTGCATTGCGTGTGAGCTTTACTCGGTCGAGCATCTATGGATCTTCAAACTGAAAGGATCGGCGTGTCTGCCCCCATTACTTACCCCAATATCTGGATTTTCTCCGAGGCCATCCTGCCAGGGCCCATGTACGGCCTCGCAGCGTAGTGGAAAAGCATTAGCATTCGGCCTACGTCTGCTTACGACGGCTTTGGGTTGAATAAACCTCCTGACAAGTATTGAGCCCTGAGCTCTGAGTCTGTTGACCCCGGCTCACGTGCACGGCTTGACTGTCTGTCTGCCGCCACGTCTGGGGAGCAGAGGTCATGGGCAGAGCAGGGCGACCCGAGGTATTTATCCCCAATGACTAGTTGCGGAGTAGACAGGAATAGGCGGTTCTCAAGTGACATGGTTCTTGGGTGCTGCGCCCAGCAGATGGGATGGTACCCCTGCTGAACGAGGGCCTGCATCTCGGTGCCGAGCCTCACCTTGCTCAGCCGCCGCTTGAGTCGGTCTGGTCCGTCCAAGCCAGCTCAGGCGCAGGCCCTTCGTTGTTTGCGATGGGTGTTGGCGGCAGTGGCCTGGACTGGCCTGCATGCATTCCACGCAGACTTATGCTCTGCTTCGCCCCCCTGCCTGGGCTGTTCCGTGGGCTGTTCTGCCGTCGACGTACCCAGGCATGCCGAATATGCAGAATATGCACAATGTGCAGAATGTGCAGAATGTGCAGAATGGACGCTGGGGGCCAGCCAGCGAGCTACCCTGGTCCGGGAGCTGTTGCTTCTGCTTGGACCGCTTCTGCCGCTACCGTGCCAGCACAGCTACAGCTACAGCTACATCACGACTACTGCAGAGATCTCCGCGATCTGCTCGAGCAGTTGGCCCAAGTTCACGAATGTGTATTCTCCGTCCGGGACTGGCTCTAGCTCTGGCTCTTGCTGTGGCTCTGGCTGTCTCTGCCTGAAGTCTTCCTGCCTCGTGGCCCTCTCTCTCGCCCCATGTCACCCCCTTTCTCCCTTTTGGCTTTTTGTTATTCTTGTTGTTGCTATGCTTATCTTGATTTTTATTTTTATATCTTTCTGCCCCAAATTCTCCGCGCCCCCTCATTCCCCCGCGCCCGTCGCGTCAGGATCCTGCCCTGGACTAGCCTCGCTGAGAGACGGTATGTGCTCGCCAGTTGCGTGCTCGTCAACTCGGGTCGCTTACTATCCAGTTCACGCTCGGGCTACATGTCATCATGTTACGTCCAGGAGACGCCCAATCGGTTATCCATGTGTTTCGAGGCGCCCACACCACCCCTCTTCTGCGTAGGCACATGCACCCCGACGATGCCACACCCTAGCTCGCCTCTCCCTAGGATCGCGAGCGCGGTACGGTGGGCTGCTACAGACCCAGCACCCAGCCCGTATGACAGCGTCGCGCTTAGTAGCGTGGTTTGCAATGGCAATGGCCCAAAGGCCTCAGCTATGCTTCCCAGCAGCCAGGCCGCACCCCAGGACCTGCATGCATCTCATCAAGCTGTGCGAGGAGATTGCCCTTCGTCCAGCGCAGCCAGAGCAGCCTAGTCGTTGCACCTGGCCCGCCGCGATGGACTGCTTCCTCGGCATGCACCTGGTTGTCCGCCATGTGGTTTGAGCTTTCCAGTTGCGTCCGAGTGCCGCCTTCATCCTGGCTCAGTCCACGCCTTCGAACTTACTTAGGCTTCCCCCAACCCGGCCGGTTACGTTCTCGAAGTTCATAACCTTCAACTCAACTTCATATCACTGACTCATCTTTGCTAAGTGGTAAAGCATACGTATCCTTCGCCACCGGCCCTGTCCTGTCTTTACCCTGGTAGTTCTTGGTGTAGTCTATATAATGTCCGCAGATATGTATTAGAGCCCCTGCCCGAGCTGACACTCTCTCGCCTTAGCAGTACCGCTATAAAACCGAACGAAGCTCAACGGCTAGCCACTCAAATCTTTATCACGCGCGCTACGTCGACTAGCAATCGGCCATGAAGTAAAGTCCTCACGGCGTAGACACCATCGAATCATCCAGCAGTGAACATTGCAGCAGTATGGCCTATCATCACAAGGCGCGCACGCCGCGGCTACGGGCCTCATGCGATGGCTGCTTTATCGCCAAGGTCAAGTGCTCCAAAGCCCGTCCGGTCTGCTCACGATGCCTCTCGTGCGGAATCCACTGCAAATATTCCCCCTCGAGCAGAGCAGGCAAACCAAAGGCCGACAGCCTCCACGTGCCGCCGCCTGATGGCCCGCCACAGGAGCAGCAGCAGACACAGCCGCTCGCTGATGACCAGCTCGCCTTTGCGCTCCCCCGAAACCCACCAAGGCCGTTCACCATGGACTGGTCGACGGCTCCGCTGCAGGGAGTTCAGGCCTCGTTGCCGGACATGAGTATGCTCGGCGACGGCACAATGAACCTTCGGGATACTGTCTCGGCGCCTTCGGACTTCTACCCCACCTCGATGCCTTGGGCGACGCCGGCTTGCTACCCTCCAGCGGACATGTCATCCACGCCAATTCACGATATGGACTTCGCTCTAACACCCGATATGGGGGCGCCCCTGTCACGGCCGCAGTCATTCGATGCTTCGATACCGCTCTGGCAAACCCCAAGACACGACGAGGTGGTCTCGTTCTCCCAAGTACCCTCTCCGACCACCATTCCATCTCTTTACTCCCCGGGAGCGAACATGGTCCCCCCTACCCCGTTTGCAGCTCCGTTTCAGCCCAACGGCGGCGGCTCTTGCAGGTGCTTCAGCATCTGTCTTCAGTCACTTCTGTCTCTGCACGATATCTCTGTTTCCAACGCGCAAGCAATGCTTACCCTTGACTACGCCATCGCAACCAATCGTGACGCCGTTGAAGGATGTGCCATAATGCTTGCCTGTACCTCATGCTTCAGCCACCCTCACGCCGACACGAACTCGCTGCTCCTTGCCACCATCTTCTGCAAGATTGCATCAATATATAAAAACATCACCAATCTCTTCCCGGAACCTGGTAGCATGTCCCCGCACGGTATACCATCGCTAGCCATTGGGGGGGACGGATTCGCGCACCTCAGGCACAAGATATCGGTGCTGGAGCTCGAGGTTCGGAAACTAGACCAGTCATTTACAAGATATCGTCAGATATCCTCAAAGGCAATGGAAGACCCGAAAAGCACCATGGATTTGAACAAGTCCATTGGACAGATGATCCAAGCCACGCAAGGAATCGTGGCTCAGTGGGTAAATGACACGGATATGGCCACTTCTTCGGGATAGGAGGGGTTAATAATGACAAAGTTACGGGATTCCCGGGGCCAGACGAGTCATGGTATAAGGAGATTGGCAGGAGATCAAAGTTTTTGGACTCCAATAAGCCTACGATGTCACGGTTATGAGATTTTCATTTTGAGATTATGAGTTTTCCGTCTTGACTTTTTCTCTCCTTTTTTTTTATCATCAGATCGCCTAGCTTCATACGGAAGCCGAAGCTCTTCCCATATTGCGATCGAGATGAGTACATAAGTCTGAGAAGGCGACAAGAAGATGCTTACTCCTTGCCGCCTGGCGTTGCAACGATATCCCTGTCCGGTGAGGTGGCTTTGGATTCGCGTTTTCTGAATCGGCAACTTCATCTTTCTCTCGGGTTCACTCATTACTAGGCGTTTGGGCATGGAAGAGAAACCTAGACATGTACCATTAATACCACGAGACTCCGAAGAATAATCTTACAGTAATGCTCGGGCTTTGCGTATTATGCTATTCTTGCGTGGCCAGTCAAGATTCAGCCGTTGGGTCATCTGCTGACTTTGCTTTTTAAATTCAGGACTGCCTTGAGAAAAGGGAATGAACAACACTACGAAACTAACATCTGAATGAGGGGGGGGGGGGGGGGGGGTATTAGGAATATAGGAAAGGGAAATTAGTTTTTTTTGGTTTATTTTTTAAATGCGGGTTTGGCCAGATAATTTTAACTTTGGAATAATTTTT